>VZTF01007533.1:1746806-1796748 GCA_013397755.1 Cnemophilus loriae
GAGCCCCCCCCCGCGCCCCCCCGGGCCGCCCCCGCCCCGCCCCGCGAGGATGTGACGCCGCCGGGGCCGCCCCTCGCGGGCGCGGCTCTGAAATAGGGCTCGGTCGCCGCCGCCGCCGGGCAGCCGGAGCCGCGGAGCAGCGCGGCCATGCCCACCCCCATAGCGCCCCGCAGCCTGGCCGCTGCCGCCCCCGCCGGCAAGGCCAAGCTCACGCACCCCGGCAAGGCCATCTTAGCAGGTAAGGGGCTCCTAGGGCTCTCCTGGGGACGGGGCTCGCCCGCTGCTGGCAGCGTGGGCATCCGGCTGGGGGGGGGCTGCCGGACCCGCCCCGGGGCGGTGGCGCTCCCGCAGGTGCTGCTCCATCCCGGAGCTGCCGCCCCTCTCCCGCTGCCCGCGGAAGGCGACCCCGCTGGACCGGGGTTTCCCTTCGGCCACAGCTAAAGAGCTCCAGCAGCTGCAGCTCGAGCCTGGACGATGGCTACGGGGCTCCCGCTATCCGCGGAGACCCTAGCGCCTTGCCAGGCTGTTGCTGCACCCGATGGTCCGGCCGGGACGGTGCCGGTGGACTCGGACATGATACGGGACGAGTGGCAGTCGCGGGGTTCAGCGGGGATCAGCAGGAGGAGCGGAACTGATGGGAGAGGCTGGTGGCAGCAAGGACCCCACATGCTCCCCTGAAGGTGTTAAGAGACAGGGCTGAAGTAGGAGCGGTCGGTTGTCCCTACCCCAGCTGTGTCCCACAGGCTGCGCTGATACGGCTCCTCTGAGGGCTGCTTGGTCCCTCCTTTGTGCCTCAGCATCAGTCCCTATGGATCAGGGCGTGTTTTCTCGTCCAGTTCTGACCACTTCCATGGGATCAAAATAGGCTCTGAGTGCAGCAGTAACTGCAGAGTTAACGCTCTGCCTCCTGCTTGTGGCTGTTTCGAGCTCTGAGCTGAATGGAGTCCAAGACAGTCGCAGGCTTGTTAAACTCCTTTGTAGCTGTTCATTAGCTCCCTGGTTTCTCCTGCCAGTCGCAGGACAATTCCCAGAGTGGAGATTAGCGTCTTTGTTTTGAAATGAGCCATCGCAGCCTCGACATGATTGGCATGTTTAGAGCTTTTGTGTTTTCCAGGCAATTCCCCCTCCTACGATTGTGCCTTTGTTTGTCTGTCCAACTCCCTGCTCCCCTCCAAGGGCAGAGCTCCAGCCTCCAGTACCGGGACCGGTGAGCAGCGGGGCTGTGCCCGCACGGGGAGCGGGGCCGGGGCCGCTCCTGCTCTGCCCACCGGCCCTGCCCCCCCCGCGGCGGGCGGCCTCCCTCGCAGGACCGGGAGAACAGCCAGAGGTGGATGCGGCCGCTGGAGCGCGCAAAGTGTGCCGAGGCCTCCCAGGGTCACGTCTCCGGGAGGGGACTCTGCTGTCGCTTGGCTGCCTGGCCAAAGGTCTGGGGTACAAGGAGGAGGCAGTCTTCAACGAGAGAGTGGCTTCTTGCTCAAGTGAGCCCTTTGGTGAGGCCAGGCTCCTCCAGAGCTCTGTGCCCCTCAGTGCTGCCCCACGTCAAAATGGGTTGGTTTTTTCAGGCCTCTTGACTTAAAGGTCTTTTAAATGGGATTTAATCCGATTTTAGGATGGGAAGGACAGGCTGTTTCCTTCTTGTTCACCCTTCCCAGTCTTTCCCAACTTGCTGTCCATGTGCAATCCATCAGGTTGTCACTGCCTGGAACAGTGTACCAGGATACTTTCATAGATCTTGTGTAGATTTGTAATAAGGAGCATCAGCTTATCGATATCAGTCTCCTGTGAGAGAGGTTGCAGCAGACTTGCTCTGCTCTCCTCTGCCAGAAGAGTTGCTGTGGGTATGCCTGGAAGCTGTCCCAATGTAAAGGAAGGGACATGGTGCTTGTGGTCTTTGCCAGGTGCCAGGTTGCACATACAAAGCTGTATGTGCACCTGCCTGGGGGGGCCCTTCTGGGTTTATGTGAAGCTGCAGAGGTAGAAGAAGGACCCTATTGAGATGCTGGTCTTCTCCTCACAGGCCGTAATCAGAGTAATTGGTTAATGGGCAGAAGTCCAGCCAAACCTCTGTGGAATCTAATTGTATTAGAGAACCACAGAAATGGGAGAAAGCTGCTCTTAACTCCCTGTGCCCTGGTCTGCTCAGCCCTCCAGCCCCTCACTGGGGGATGCAGTGCTGTTTGTGGCTGTCTCTGCTGACTTTAAGGGGTTTGCTGATGCTCTCAGAGTTTCTCGTCTAATATCTGCACAACAGGGGTGTGTCCTTCAAAGCTCCGCATTCTGGAGAGCTGGAGGTGTTAAGATGGAACATTCCTGCTGTGCTTCATCAGCCTGTGGTGGTGGAGTTAAATAAGCCATCATCCCACCCTGGGTGCGTATCTGCTCCCAGACCCCGTGTGTAATTGGGATCTTCTGCCAGGGAGGCACAGCTCCCTTGGCTGCCCAGACCTCAACAGGCTGGGGTGGGCTCTTTTCTGAAGAGATGCAAGTAAAGCTCTGTCTTCCAAGAGCTCTTCTCCTTCAGTTGTCGCAACAGACAAAATGCAAGGTTAAAAATTAATTTGCTAATGGGCTCTCCTTTGCCCAAGCAGCTGTTGTGTGCCAAGGCAGCATTTCACCTTGCAGAGACAAAGGTGCTGGTGCTGCTGTGGCCGTGTGTGGCCTGAGCACGTGAAGGCAGCTCGGCCTCTTCTGCTGGATAGCAACCTGTTAGCAGGCAGGCCAGGAGCTCAGCTGTGTGTCCAGCCTCCCCACAGCCAGTGTTCCCATTTTGTGCTATGGTTTCCAAACAGCCCACCAGACTCCTGTCCCTCTCACCAGCATCCTGAAAGGCTGGGTGCTGCTAGTCTACTGTGCTCTCAGCACAGGGCCACACTGCATTGGGGAGCTTGAAATAAAGGTAGTTAAGTGGTGAGACAGGAATGCTGGTGGCAGAGCTGGTAGGATAGTCATCAGCCACCTCTGGGATTCCTGAGAGTGCTCCATTGCTGGGTTTTTGGATGCCACGTTGGGTCAGCTCGCTTTGGTGCTGTTGAGTCAGCTCGAGCCAGCCTGCAGTGTGGGCTATTTCCAGCCCAGCAAAAATGGTCTTTGCCATTTGCAGGCAAACCCCCACATCCCTTTCCCTGCTCTTTGCCCTGTAAACTTTGCTCGTGGTTAGCAGTGCTCATTTGATGAAAGGCTCTGTGTGCCCTCGCCAGAGTAAAGTACAGCCTTACTCTGTTTTTAGCCAGCTTTGAAGCCTGGGGTCTGCTCCCTCCCACGGAGAAGCTCCCAGCTGCCTTGCTCTCTGTGTGGTATCTCTGCTCACCCGGGGGCTGCTGCACAGTTGCTGTTCCTGCCTACACCTAATCCTGCCTGGCCAGGGAGGCAGGAAACCTGGACGTTGTCCTACACAGTGCTGGATTTGGAAAGAGCTCACCGTGGTTGTGGCTGCTACCCCAGTGTTGGGTACCACTGGCAAATAGCAGTGATATGCACCAGGGTCCTAAGAGGAGCATGGGCAGGGGAGAGAGATTCTGCAGGGAGAGAGAAGGATCTGAAGAGAGGGTAGGGCATGAAGCAGGGTTCAGCAGGGAGCCTAGGCTCCTGAACAAAGCAGTAATTAGAGCCTCAATTTCCTCTTCTTTATTAATCCTTGATATTATCTTTCTTAGGAAATGCTGTACCTGCAGAGGAGAGGATTCAAGGACTGGGTGTGAAAGCTGAGACTTCGCCTCTTGCAGAGTAGGGTCTCCTTTCCCAAAAGTCCCAAGTCCGTCTGGATTTCCAGGGCCTTTGCTCTCAGAAGAGGGTGTGAGGGAGGTTGTGCTGCTGTGAATGGCTGTGGTCCAGCACACTCCTTGATTTTGAGATAGATGCCTGGTGCTCACAGCAGAGTAGGGGATGTTTCCCCCTTCATGCTGAGCTGCGTGGAGGCTAAGCACAGCCAGGGGGAAGGATGGGTGAGCGTGGAGGGAACTAGTCCTGCCAGGTCTGCTGGCCTTCAGTACATCACTCCTGGCTGTGGTTTCTCCTGCAGTTGCCCCCTCTGGCTGTCATCTGTTTGGGGAGTGGGGCACAAGGACTGTGCTAGCCTTGAGCGTGTCCCTGGCTGCCTGGGAGCCCTCATGGGCTGCAGTGGAAACCTATAAGAGCTCCAAGGCTCCTGGTGAGAGGAGGATGTCAGCCTTAGGGCCAGGAAACGACACTGGGGTGTCCTTTTGGTCTGAATGGATTCTGTATGAGCTGGGATTAGCCCTGCACTGTGAAATGTGGGTTTCTGAGATTTTCACGTGCCTGATGCTCTGCTTGACATTCTGCAGGCAAACATTTTCTCTGGGTTGATGTAAATGATCGGAAGGAGTCGTCCGTCTTCCCGAGACGATGAGCACTGTGAGCTGACAGCTTGGGGATGTTGCAGCGTCTCTCAGCTCTGATGCCCTGTGTGGTGCATGCCAATGCAGCCTCCCTGCTCCTGCTTGTGCCCTGAGGTCTCAGGTCACCTCATGACAGCAGGGATTGATTTTTCGGCCATCTCTTCTCTCTCCGTGTGATCCAGTGCTTGGTACAGCAGTCACTCCCCTGTGCTGGGGGCTGGGAGATCAGAGCCTGTCCCCAGGGAAGTGTCAGTCCTGGCCGTGGCTCCTTCATCCAGCTACAGGACTGTGCTGGGGGAGTCATCCAACAGCCCTGGGCTCAGACGTCGGCTCCCTGTTGCATGTCTTTAGAGAGTTTTTTGACACTTGAAAAGCTGGTGTCTGAAGTCAAGTGGTGGGTTGGCCAGGAGGCAGCTCATGGTGACAGAGTTGGGGCCTTGAGGTTTGCAGGGCAATGGGGAGAAGGTGACTTGAGCAGGACAAAGAACCTGACAGTCCCCAAAGGCGGAATCAGCACCAAAGGCAGAGGATGCTGTGACTGCGAGCACAGGGAAATGGCTTCTGCCATCATACTCACAGCCGAGAAGTTTAAAATGTAATAATGATTAATTGCTATATTGAGAAGCAAATGCAAAGAGGTGATGAATGAGTGAGTTGTGAAGGGACAGCCTGTTCAAACAGGACAGTTCCAGTAAGATTCAGGACAAATGGTTTCATCCCATCTGTAGCGTTATCTGCAGCGCTATTTGCACGAGGCTGTTTACCCACAGTGGCACAGAGTACAGAGGGGCACCTCTCATGTTTGCCATTCTCTGTATCCCTGGGATGGTCAGACTTTCACCAGTCTGCCTGTAGCACACTCCCGTGGCCAAAACAGCCGTGAGTGTGTGTTTACTGCTGGACATGCTGAACCCCCGTGCTCCCCACTGGCCTTGCCCCTGTCAGATGGGAGATCTTCCTAACCCCAGCAGGGGACAGACACCCTCTGAGCCTGCTGACTTGTTGCAGGATATGTTTTTTCCTTTCTAACCAAAACTCAGGTAAACTTCTGGCAGTCTGGTTTGGGGAAGCAGCCTTTCCCATCTCAGCACTGAGTAAGACTTTCAGTGGCAGAGCTGCCCCCATGGTGGTTTTCCACAAGGATGTGGCTGCGGATGGGTGTTGAAGGACTTTCCGTGGCCGCAGGTGGTGCCCGGGTGAGGACTGCACTGCTGGAGCCCTGCCGAGTGCCAGCTGTCCTGGGGAGCTGCGGCCCTAGCAAGGCTCCTGCCTGTTCCTGAGCCCCGAGTTTCACAAGATGACCTGTGGTGGGAAGTGCCGGGAGGGCGGAGCTGTTAAACCCGTTTCACGGCTGCAGGCGGGCAGGGCAGGATTGCTCCACAGCAATGGATGGATGAAGAGCAGCTTGGATGGCTGCTGGGGGGTGGGGGTTGGTCCCTCAGTGTGGGGAGCAGGCAGCAGTCTGGGCTGCAGAGACCTACCACAAGCTGCTAGTGGGTATTTCTGCCTCCCTGGTTTGTAGCAGCCTGATGGTCTTTGGTTCCTGGGGTTTTTTTTTCCTTATTTTCCCCAGCTCCAAAAGCTATGTTGGCTAATGGGAAAGGGCACCAAGTCCCCTTGTGAGAATGCTGCATGCTGTAAACACAGCATCCAGGAGATGGGCAGGATTGCCCCCTGTGCCTGTAGTGTGTGGTCCGTGTCACCCGTGTCAGCTCTCAGCTCACCCCGTCCAGCTGCACCTTCTGCATGTGGGCTGGGAGCCCCCAGAATGAGGAACTCAGGGCTCAGCTTCCGCTGAGAGCCTGTTTGTGCCTTCCCACCGTCCTGAGCCACCCAGCTGGCAGAATGGAGAAGCTCCAGGCATGGGCCCTGGGAGAGCTCTGCTGCTTTGCTTCCAGACCTTTAGGAATAATTCTCTCTGGCCTGAAAGGATCCTAACGAATCTGAAGTTAAAAGGTGCTTTTTATATGGAAATCACGTGCTGGTATGTCAGCATGTAAAATTACTCCTAAAATGGAGAGACTGAAATTGCTCTCCAGGTGCTCACTTCTCATCAGAGCTGCACAGAGACCTGCTGCTCCATCACTCTGCAGGAGCAGGATGCTTTTGCAGGCACAGCCACTTGCAGGAGTGGCAGAGGAGGCAGTGCCACCTCCTGCCCCTCTGTGGCTCCCAGACAAGGCAGTGGGTTTTCACTGGGGCACTTGCCTCCGGATAGGAGTTTGCAGAGGGTGACAGTTCCAGTCCTGGCTGTGCAGCCTTGGTTTGTGTCAGTGCTGAGGCTCTGTTTGTCTTCCCTATCACAGCTGCATCCTCCTGCCCGCAGCACTGCCCCCTGTCCTGGGTCTGTAGCTGGGGTCCCTGGGGCAGGGTGGTCAGTGGTGTCCCCAGAAGCTGCTCATGGATGGGGTGTGAAGCTGAACCTGCGTGTGCTGATGCCATCACGTGTTGTGTGAGCATTGCAGGGGCAGCACCCTCCCACTGTCCCCAAAAATCGCTCTTCTCTCTCCTGCCGGCTCTCCCCAGCCGTGCCCAAGGGCTGCAGGCATGTCCTCAAAGGACGGCCTCCTGTGGCCTCTCTGCTGGGGAGAGCTAAACTTTTGCTGGGTAAACCATGCCAGGGTATTTTTCCCATCTCTCCCTTCCCGCTGGGCCTGCAATGTCAGGATAGCTGGCAGCTGAAGCACTTGCAGGCTTGCTGCGGGCAGGGAGCCTTTCCTAGTGCTGGGAGTGGGATCTCCCTGCCGGGGGCACCTTCCCTGGGGCCAGAGAAGGCAGAGTGACCTTCCCTGAAGGATGTTCCCTCTCCTCTGGCTCTGCTGCATCCAGCGAACAGGCAGAACCTTGGCCTGGCATCTCAGCTGCCCTGTGTGCTCTTTCACCTCCTGAGTGCTGCTGTTCCTGCTGACTCCGGGGTGTTGCAAGAGCTAGAGCTGCTGGTTAAAGTCCGGGTAAACAGGTTGCAAAGCCCCTGCAGCCCTGGCGAGGGAGGGGATTGGACAAAGCTGCTGCTCGTGGGCAGTGGAGTGATTTATTTGCATAGAATGAGGTTTCTGCTGGGGTAAAACTGTGTGGGGAGAGATGACAGCAGAGCAGGACCTCTGATGGGTCTTGCTTCTAGGGGACTGCAGGGCAGGTGGCCTGTGCCACCATCTCTCTGGGGGCAAAAGAAAATGGATTAAAATTGCCACAAGTCATTGAGTGTGTCTGGAGTCTCTTCTCTGTGCATTTTCTCATGGGATTTGAGGCCAGAACAACACTGGGGAACAGGGAGGGGACCTGGCAGCATGGGTGCCCTGTTCCTTCATCCTTGGCTAGGGCAACCTCATTGCCCCAGAGGCTGCCAGTTCCCAGGAACAACATGCTGTTCTTTTGCTGGACTCCTGTGGATTGCTTTGCCCGTGGGATGCTGGGCAGAGCCTCTGCCTCCCCTGCATGGACAAGTGTGACCGCTGAGGCTGTGAGCACGTTGCAGGAGGTGCAGCATCTCTCCCTGTACCATTTGGTGTGGCTGCCGTGACCTGAGGTGCTGGTTGCCCCTGGACTGCTGGTTGTCCTGAATGCTTCCCTGCTGTCTGGCTCCTGGATGTGCTGGGGCAGGAGCTGGTGCTGGGGGACTGAGAGAGAACAAGTATTTATGGTGCTTAAAATGTCCAGCACTTCAGTTCTGCAGTGTAGGAGGGAGGGAAGTGGCCTTGGCAGCACCTGGGGTGTTTGTGTGGCTGTGGCGGCGCAAGGCTGGCAGCACGGTGGTGTGCGGTGGTGTGGAGAGCTGCCAGCTGGTGCTCAGCTTTTTGGGGACTGTTGCACCCAGCTGGAGGACATTGCTCCTCATCGTGCTGCTCTCTGGGGCCTGCCAGCTGCTCCTGCAGGAGCTGTTTGTCTTTGCGGGAGAAATTAGTGTTTGGCCAGCCTCCCTGCCATGGGACCAGCAGCGTTTGCCACTCTGACAGACATGCCGAGGGCTGGAGAGGGTTGGGGAGCCACCAGGAGTGCTCTGGGGACCCTGGGGTTGGTGGTTGTCCTCCTGTGATGCCCCAGGGGAGCTGTTGGCTGGCTGCAGTGCCGTGAGCTGGCCCTGGGGCTTCCTCCCACGCCCCCAAAGCACCGGGTGCCATGGAGGCATCAGGGCTGGCAATGGTCACCCAGCAGCGCCTCCCGAGAAGCGCCTGCCTGGGCTGGGCTCGGCTGGGCAGCTCCAGCCCCCCTGGGAACACAGTGGGAAACAAGGAGCCTTTGTTTGCTGTGGCAGAGCTGGGCTGGCCTCACGCCCTGTCCCCATAGGGCCGGGATGCTGCCCGGGATGCTACCAGCTGGGCTGGTGTGTCCTGCCTTGGGTACTCAGTGCCACGGTGTCCCCATCCCTGCCGTGCCTGTGGAAGGAGTGGGATGCTCTTTGAGCACGAAGCTGAGCTTTGCATTGCCCCAGCTGTGTTGAGGCTGGCCTGGCTTCTTGGCTCCCTGGCTAAGACGGTGCAGCCTGGTGCTTTTTGTGCCTGCAGGGAAAAATCAGCATAAAGCTGTTTCAAGATGGGTTCTGCCCAGCTGCTGGAAGGAATGTGGGGAGGTTGCTTTTCCCTTCCCTCTAGAAGGACTGGGCTGAGAGAAGGCGGCGGTGCTCCCGAGGATGCCAGTTGCCACTGGCACTGACAGGGGGAAGCTGGATGCAACACCAGAGAGATGTCTTGCGAATGTGGAGGCCATGCAGAAGAAATAAGACTTCACGAGAAAGTCTGCTGGTCCAAGGAGTTGGGGCTGCCTGCTGTTGTCACAGGCAGCAGCCATGGGCCGTGGTGTCTCCTATCAGCATGCCCTCATAGGGGTACTTTGGGGGCTGCTGATAAGCAGAGCTGTGCCATGTGGCACCAGCCTGTGCTTCACTGCAGAGCAGGATAACAACCACTGCACCGAGTCCCAGCCTCTCCCACAAAGGCAGTGTCTGCCCTGCTGGGGTGACCCCTGGGCTGTGGTGGGGCTGCAAGCCTGGGGTGGCTGCAGTGGGGGCCGCAGTGCTGCTGAGTCACACCAACGACATGGCCAGGCTGGAGGAACCACTGGAGGCTGTATGGGAGACTGAGAGCTGGCAGCCCACCTGACCCCATGCTGTGCCCCAGACTGTGGGCTGGAGCGTGATTCACCTTCCCTGGGCAAGGAGCAGGGAGATCCTCGGGGGTGCTCAGAGTGGTGTTGACCCCAGTGGCAGCACGCTGTGCCCTGTCCTGGGCTGAGCAGGGTTGGTCCTATGAGACCTGGGAGTGGAGCGCTCGGCCCTGCGCTTCCTCCTGGTGCCGGCACAAAGGGCTCCTGCTGCTCGGCGGGACCTGGCCATGCTTTGATGCGAGGAAGCGCTCTGTGATCCACCGTGGCCGGATGGGCTGAGCCCAGCTCCCCCAGCACAGCTGGGTCCAGCTGCAAGGGCTCCAGCCATGCTGAGGGGAGTCCCAGGGCTGAGAGCCAGCATCCCTTGCTGCCTAGCCCATCAGGAAAGGCTGCAGCCGGTGTAATCAGTGCCCAGCAGCCGCCGCTGTGTGAGCCCAGGGCAACCAGACAGGCTTGATGGTAATTGTGCTTCCTGCTGCGACAGCCAGGTCTGCAGATGGGCTCCTACTGGTGTGGGGAGTGGTGCTGGGCCTGCTGCAGCACCACTAGGTTTATAAATCCCAGTGCTGGCAGCTCACTGGGGTGTGCAAGGCTCCAGAGAGGGAGAGGTGCCTTTGAGGGGCAACACACCAAATAGGCAGCCATGGGTGCGGTGTTTTGCCGTTTTCACACCCCTTTGCCCAGTCTCCTCAACAGCTCTTGCCATGGCAGGGCAGTGATGCCCATGCAAGGCACCAGGTTGGCACAGGGCCCTGCTGCTGTGTGGAGTCCATAGGGTTTTGGCGAGGACAGGGACATAAGTGTCGCAGCCCAGACCTGGCTGCCAGAGGTCCCAGGCTCAGCCGTCATGGAGCCGGGAGCAGCCACATGGCACTGAACGGGCACAATGCTGCTCCTGCCTCAGTGTCCCTTCCTCTCCTGTGCAGGTGGCCTGGCTGGAGGGATTGAGATCTGCATCACATTCCCTACCGAGTATGTGAAGACGCAGCTGCAGCTGGACGAGAAGGCAAACCCTCCCCGCTACAAGGGCATTGGTGAGCAACCCCTCTCTGGCTTTGGGGCTCCTGGGGAGCCTGGCTGGTGGTAGGGGGAATTGGCAGGGCGGTGGTGGGTGGTCCTCGGCGTGACAGGTGACAGCGGCACCGCTGTGCTCTGCCGCAGGGGACTGTGTGAAGCAGACTGTCCGTGACCATGGCATCCGGGGGCTGTACCGGGGGCTCAGCTCGCTGTTGTACGGCTCCATCCCCAAGGCTGCCGTCAGGTACGTGCCCCCATGGCAAGGGGGGAGTGGGAGGGACCCCCCAACAACAGTAAAAAAAGGGGTGGCTTTGCCCTTGGTGTCTCCATTGGCATTTTACCAAAGCCAGGTGGTTTCCTAGGCAGGGCGAGTCCTCTCACAGGGTCTGCAGCTGCTCCTGGAGACAGACTCAGAGCAGGGAGGTGCAGCCCCCTGGCCGGGTGCCCAGGGGTTGGCACAGTGGCTCCTTTGCAGGTTCGGGATGTTCGAGTTCCTCAGCAACCAGATGAGAGATGAGCAGGGGCGGCTGGACAGCACGCGAGGCCTCATCTGCGGGCTGGGGGCTGGCGTGGCTGAGGCTGTGGCTGTGGTCTGCCCCATGGAGACCGTGAAGGTGGGTGGGTGTGACTGCCACTGTCCCGTGCCTTGGCACCCCTTGCTGGGCTGGGCTGGGAGGGGGCAAAAGCCAGGGATGCCCAGCTTTGGAGGACCTGAGGGCTGGATGCATTTGCTCAAGACAGTTTTGCAGGGGAGGATCTAATGCTGAAATGCCCTGCAGAGGTCAAGTCAGGTGGCCATGGCCCCTTCCCCACTCCAGGGAGGAGCCCCACACCCAGGAGCTGTCTTGTCACCCATTTTATGAGTGTAAGCCCCACATGATTGCTTGCAGCGGCAGTTTCCCGGGTTTTCCTCTGCAAAATGCACTGCTGGCCATGGGCACAGGCTTCCTCCGTGATCTGTCCCAGAGCTGCCTGGCTGCATGGGTCAGCTCTGGTCTTGGGACCGTCCCTGGAGCAAGGCAGGAAGTGGCCGGCAGCCCTTTGGGGCCATCACATCTGCATTACCTCAGCCAGGACAAGTGCATCGTCTCCTCGTAGGTGAAGTTTATCCATGACCAGACTTCTCCCAACCCCAAATATCGTGGTTTCTTCCATGGCGTCCGGGAGATCGTTCGGGAACAGGGTGAGTCCCGGGAAAGTGGCACCCTGACTCCCTGAGTACTGCCATGCTATGGGGACAGGGTGGGAGGTGGTGGATGGGCACAGGCTGAGACAGGTGGCCTGGGGAGATTTTTCTCTGCCGCTTGAGGCTGGTCTCCCCTCCAACACCCTCTTCTTGCAGGACTGAAGGGGACCTACCAGGGCTTAACTGCGACCATCCTGAAGCAAGGATCAAACCAGGCCATCCGCTTCTTTGTCATGACCTCCCTCAAGAACTGGTACAAAGGTATGGTGCCCTTGTCCCCCCAGGCCACCCTGGCTGTGCTTCTGGCTCCTCAGCCACCCTTGGGAGTTGAGATGTTTTTTCTGTCCACACACCCCCTATTTCTCATGGCTCAGCCAGTTGGAATGGAGGTAAATGAAAACCAGGGTGGGGTGGCACCAGCTGATGGGGCTGATGGGTCCTGGTGCTGGAGCATCACTTTCACACCCACCCTGAGCCCAGTGGTTTGGCATGGGCTCTGTGGGGCTGGTGCTGCTGGACACCCAGGTCAGCACTGCACCCTAACCACAAGCAGCCAGACCTGGGACCTTCCTTGCAGGATCCCTCAGTAATGCACGTGGGAATCCCACCACCACTCTGCCCTCAACCTCTCTTCTTTCCCAGGGGACAATCCCAACAAGGCCATGAACCCCTTCATAACAGGGGTGTTTGGAGCCCTTGCTGGAGCTGCGAGTGTCTTTGGCAACACCCCCTTGGACGTGGTGAAGACCAGGATGCAGGTACGGTGCCAGGGCATGGTGTGGGACTGCTCTGCCTGCAGCAGGCTAGGGACGCCCACTGCCTGGGAGCTGTTTCATGCAGTCCCTGGGGCAGGCACATGATGCCAGCAAGGTTTGGTTTGGGAGATATCTGGGATTGCTCTTGAGCCATGGGGAGTGTTTGCATGGAGGTGGGGACGTCCCTGCAGGGTGTGATGTCCTGCAGCAGTGGAGAGAGATCAGTTCCTCGTGACACACCTCCAGCTCTCTGCCTCCCCCACAAAATCCCCAGATGCAACCCTAGCTCTGGCCTCTGATCCTGCTTTCCCCTTCCCACAGGGGCTGGAAGCGCACAAGTACAAGAACACCTGGGACTGCGCCTACCAGATCATGAAACACGAAGGGCCCCTGGCGTAAGCTCTGCAGTGAGGGTGGCTGGGGCGGAGGATGGGCAGGGAAGGGGCTGTGAGGGCACCCAGCCCCATGGCCCCCCTCTCTATCTCTGGCAGGTTTTACAAGGGCACAGTGCCTCGCTTGGGCCGTGTGTGTCTTGACGTGGCCATCGTCTTCATCATCTACGATGAGGTGGTCAAATTCCTCAACAAGGTGTGGAAAACGGACTGAGGGGGCCGGGCCAGGCAGCCCCCGCCTCCTGTGCCCCGCAGGGCTGCAGCTGGAGAGCAGAGACCAAATCCACACCCACCTGCAGCACTGCTGGGGCCAGGTCTGCCCTGCACACCCCAAACCTGGCTACCTTTATCTTTAGGAACAGGCTCTGGAACAGGTTAAATTATTAGTGTGCTAAAAGGAGCAGGGAGGGAGCTGCATCTCACTATCCCAGCCCCCAGCATCCCGGTTATGCCCACTCCGATCTCCTGGTGACACTTTCACCTGGCCCCACATCAGCTTTGTGTGCTGGTTAACCAGGGTGAGATGTCCCTTGGACGGTGGCCTTGGGGCTCCCAGCAGCCAGGAGCTGCTGACTGCCTAGGGAGCAGCTCTTTTGGGGGTACTGAGAGTCCCCTCAACCCATGTGGGTGCAATGCCAGGCTGTACATCACAAGCTGACAATGGGGCTGATGCCACCAGCGGGGTCACAGCATCTCTGGGAGGGGGCCCAACAGCCCTGCACCCCCTGGGATGGGAGGGCAGTGACCCCCTGGTGTGACCCCAAGCTCCCTCCTCCCTCCCTGCCAGCACCAAGACCACCGGTGTGCAACATCCCATCCTGTCCCATCCCATTCTGTCCTGTCCCATCCCATCTTATTCCTGGGGTCCTGCTCAGCCCCGGCCTGCTGAGCAGGGGTTGCCCAAAATTGCACATGCAGCCAGACCTTTAGTTCTGCTCACTGTGGGCTGGGGTTGGGGTGAGCCGGGTGCCCCCTCACCTGCCGTTTACAGCCGAGACGTGCGTGCGAGCCGGGGTGAGGAGGTGCAGCCCCACACCGCAGGCTTGGCACCTCGGCCAGGGGTGCAAACCCCTTTCTTCTGCCACATTCCCCGCAGCTGCCCTCCCGCCGCCTCTCTGTGGTGCCGTAGGTAATCCCGTAGCTTTTGGTGCTTCACACTGACTCACTAACACCCGTGGCCGTGGGGCTGGAGCCCTGCCCTGCCCATGCCATGCTGGCCCCACTGGATTTGTGCCAAATTTCTCCCTGAGGGAGCTGGGGGTGCAGGAGCCAGGGTTCAACCCATCCCTCCTCCCTCTTGTAGCCAGCGATGAGCTCAGCCTTAACACAGGAGGGTGAAGGAGGAAAGCCTGGGCACGGTTTACCTGCGGCTTTCAGCTCTGAAGCCAGTGAGGGTTGCATTAGGGTTTTTTTTTTTAATTATTATTCTGTTTTACATTCGCAATTTGAATAAAATCAGTCTGGCTTTAGCAGCTGCGTTGGTGTCCGGGCTGTGCTGAGTGGGCAGTGAGTGGCTCCTGCTCTGTGGGTGGGGTCCGGGGCTCCCCATCATGCCAAGATGGTGCTCCTGGGGGAGCATCAGCTCCAACCCAGCAGTGCCCGATCACAGATGCTCTCAGGCAGGGTTGTGTTGTCTCATGCACAGTGCTTTTTTAATAACCCTGGTTAATTGTATGAAGTGCTTGCCCTGCCGTGCAGCCAAGGGCCGGGGCGGCGAGGGGCGGTGGAGCAGAAGGGAACGGGCTTTGTCCCCCCGCCCAGCCCAGGGGCGGTGCGGCACGGCCGGAGCTCCCAGCGCGGCCACCGGCCCAGCCCTCGCTCCTCAGCCAGTGTCCGCCGGTGCGGGGCAGAGCCCTCATCCCGCGGGGCCCGCAGGCTCCCGGTGCCATGCGGGGCCCGCTGCTGTGGGCGGGCTGGCTGCTGGCCACCGGCTGCCTGGTAGGTGCCACGGGCAGCTGCCGGCATCGGTGCTGCCCCGGCAGGAACAACGCCTGCTGGGCCCCCGGCGCCCGCCGGGCTCACTGCTACTGCGACTCGTACTGCCAGAGGACGGGAGACTGCTGCCAGGACTACCTCGCCACGTGCCGCCGTGCCGGTGAGTGGCGGAGGGGATGGCACCGGCCGGACCGCGGCTGGGGACACCAGCCTGGGCTGCTGTGCTCGGTGTCGAGTGTTTGCTGTTACCTGTTAGCCCCGTACTTTGAGTGATAACAGGATGTGTCTGGGGATGCTGGCTGGGCTACATTTATAGCAACGTCCCAGCTGTCCCCTTTTTCTATGCTGAATGTCTGGCTGGCCCCAGTGCAGTGAGAGAGCCCGTAGGGGTGGCCTCTGTTCTGCAGCTGATGGTAGCGCTGTCACTGCAAGCCTGGGTGGTCAGTGTGGGACCCAGCAGGACAAGCCCTGGTGTCACTGTGCTACTGTCGCAGGCAGTGCCTTGCACAGGGACAGGGGAACCGGGGGCTGCGCTGAGGGTGCCAAATAGAGCTCATGGGCTTGGGGAGTGCAGAACCAGCCTGCCCTGGGGACCCAAATCTGGGTAGGCAGGCGCCGGCCATGGCCCCCTGGACAATTGCAGCAGTCAGCCCTTCCTAATCTCCGGGGAGATTAGCAGGGTCCCAGCTCAGCACGATGCACACAGGGACAAAGTCCTGCGGAAGCAGCTCACAATGCGCCTGCACTGGCAGGGGTCGGGAGAGGGGCTGCTGGGGTCTCTCTCTCTGGCCCTTGTCCTTCCTCCCCTTTCTCCGTCCCCTGTGCTGCATCTCCCCTGCTCTGCTCTTTCCATTGTTCATGACACTGAAACTCTTTCTTTTCCCTCTCCTCCATCCCTGGCAGCGGTGGGCTGTGCTGTGGGGCCCTGGGGGCCGTGGAGCGGGTGCAGCTCCCCGTGCGGGGTTGGCAGCAGGGCCCGCAGCCGCCAGGTCACCGTGCCGCCCCGGCACGGAGGGGATCCCTGTCCTGACCTCAAGCAGCGCCGCGGCTGCCTGGGGCAGCACCCGACCTGCGGGACAGCCAAAGGTAACGTGGCTGCCTGCTGCCCTCCTGCGTGGTTGTCCCCATGTGCTGCCGTCCCCGCTGCCCGTCCCGGGGTGTCTTTAATCATCCCCGTGCCCCTCACAGCTCCTCTTCTGCCAGAGGTAGCCAAGATACTCCCCAACTCCTTCAGCCAGGACTTCAGAGATCCCTGGCAAAGAGCTGGGCTGCCGCTGCCGGAGGAGCCCTCTGGGTATGTGTGGAGTCGAGGCCCCTCTGTAACGCCCCTCCCCAAAGCCGGGACCCCTCCCGCACTCCCCCTGCGGTCATGACCCCTTTGCACTCCCCAGACCCAGGGCCTTTTTACTTCCCCCAGCCATTACTCTTCTCCCGGCCCCAAACCATGGCTCTGTTGCATCCCCATAAAAAAACATGGCCCTTTGCATGCCCCATAGAACCATTATGCTTCTCACCCTCCAAACCATGGTCCCGCTGCACCCCCTAAATTCATGGCCCCTCTGTACCCCCGCAGAGCCATTATCCTTCTCACGTCCCCAACCGAGGCCCCTCTGCTCCCCCAAACCCACATCCCCTTTATACCAGGATCCATCAAAAAACCACCACAACCTCTGCCCTACCTTCCACCCACCATTTTCCTTCTTTTCTCCTCCCATTTTCCCCCCTCCCCAGCTCCCCCCTCCCCAGCTACTGTGGCTATTTCCGCCTGACGCAGGTGGGACCCCCGTGCCGTGGGCAAGCCTGGAGCCGCCGGCTGCACCGGGACAAGCAGGTGTGTGTGGAATGCTGGGGGAATCTGTCCCAGCGCCGTCCCCACTGCACTGGACACGGGCTGCAAGGAGCCAGGTAGGTGATAATTTGTGGCATCCCCTCTGTGGGATCTCTCCTAAGGAACATCTCTCCCTGCCCCGAAGGCATTCTCCTTTTATATTGTAATTATATTGGTATGCAAAGCTATAATTAAGTTAAAATATGCCACAATATTATAGTATACAATCATATTATTAAATAAGTCAATGTGTTCTATATTGGTCCTATAAACCAATATTATAATATAAACATATTTAAATAGAATAGAATATCTCTGTTGGAAGGGACATACAATGATCATCTAGTCCAACTGGTATTACTATATATATAATATAAACCCATATATAAAACTATATTTAATTTTTAAAAATTGTATTTATTAATGGCACACCCCAGTTCTCACTGATTTTCCTTTTCAGGACATTTTGGGTGGCTGCTTCTGTGGTGGGGTGCCAGGGCTCGTGGGTGCAGGAGAGCCTGCAGGAGGGCTGTGTCTGCTCCCCACCAGCTCTCATCTTCGTGTAGGATCCCCCTGGGAAGGTGACCTGAGCCTCCCCAAGGCATCACTCCTTGCTGAGGAGGTGGGGAATGAAATAAAAATGTGGTCTCTTTCATAATTTCACCCTTGGAGCCAGCTCCCTCTGTTTTCCATTAAGTATTTTGTTGAAGAACAGAAAACCCCTTCTTACAAAGATTAAAAATAAGGGACTTGCTAAAGTGTGGTGATTAATGGTAGAAGAACAGCATGATGAGGTTAAGTCTGGGTGAGATGATGTGGTGGTGACACGGTGTGATGATGTCACACTCAGCTATGACATCACACTTTCAATGAGCTGCGACTGGCAAGCAACGTGAGGGTGGAGGCAGCACCCTTCCTCTTGTCTGAGCTCACTCACTGCAATGAGCTCACTCACTGCAGTGTCAGGTGAGCCATGCAGGGCAGTTCAGCCCTGCTGGGCTTTGCAGAGAGAAATTAAACAGACACCCAAAGTCTGCACGTGGGTGCCGGTGCTGGTGTCCAGTTCCAGCCATGGGGCTCCGCAGCCCCCACTGGCAGGAATGAGGCTGGGCTGGGTGGTGCTGCTGCCCTCCCTCACTCCTTGCCCAGCACATGACTTGCTGGTGGGGTCCCTGCTCCAGCTGTGGGTGGTGGTACCACACCTGTGGTGCGAGCACATGCCACGGCTGGGCTGGATCTTGCTCCATTGCAGCCGGTGGCTGTTGCCTGTTTGCTGCAGGACGTGTTTGGCTCCTGCAGCCCCCTCTCACACCACCCTCCTGGGCAGGGAAATTAAAAGGCTTCAACACTGGGAATATTCTTGGCCTCTTTATTTGGGATAAAACCCAGGTCGGCCAAGGACCAAAGTGCTGGTTAAAAAAACAGGTGGTGGGAGTTGAACATGAGGGGGTGAGAGCTCTGGGGCACAGGTCCCCTCCTGCCAGCCAGAGTTGAGGGCAGGGAAGCCCTGGACATGGGCCAAGGCAATGCTGCACTGGAGTCCTCAGCTGGAGAGTTAGAAACTGGGAACAAAAGTGAGTGTCCCCCACACTGTGAGTGAGGTTCCCCTGAGTTACACCACCAAACCTGCAGGCCTGGCCGTGGGTCAGAGAGAGCATCCTGCAAATGGAGGAACGTGGCTGCAGGATTTTGTGTCACACTGCTGCATGCCTGCAGCTGTCAGTCCCCAACAGTGGTCCCAGCTCTCCTGGTGCATTGTTCTGATTTGACACAGGGGCCAGCCCGTGCAGCACCAGCAGCCCCTGTACCAGCTCCAGCTCCTGCTCCAATTCCTGGGTGCCATAGCCCAGCCCTGGCATGGCAGTGGCATCTTCCCCCAGCACCTGCAGCACCTGTGCCACCAGCTGGGCCCTCACTAGCAGCACGGACAGGGCTGTGTGGAGTTTGGCACAGCCCAGCGCCTTCATCCCCCAGTGGAGAGCGGTCCCTGTGGAGAGAGTAGGGTGAAGGAGCCATGAGTGTGGCAGGAGCCCCCTGGGCAGAGCTGGCCTGGGGAACAAGGACACTGTTTGCTTGTCCCAGGCACTCCACGCTCGCCATACCTTGGCTCCAGCACTGTTTGCAGTACTCCAGGTCCCTCAGCACACCAGGGCCCGTGGCTTCCAGCCACTGCAGAGCTGAGGCATGGAGTGGGCTGCCAGTGGGAGCCTTCTCCAGGAGCTGCACCAGGACAGGGAGCAGCTGCCATGCCAGGACAGCTGGCTCCGCAAAAACGTTGGGTTCATCCTCCTTGTAAAGGCTGGCAGTTCTGGGGGGAAAGCCAAGGTGTGAGTGAAGCCAAGGGCTGGCCCCGTGGCACCCCACTCCTTCATGCCAGTCCACAGGTCCAGCAACTCACTTGTTGGCCTCCAGCTCCTCCACAACACTCCTGAGATCTAAGATGGGGATGTGTTGAAGTAGTGAGTTGAAGGTCTCAGGGTACTCCCCGAACTCTCCCAGAAGGAGCTGCAGGAGACTGTGGAGTCCCACATTGTCCTGCACAAAGATGCAGCCATCTCGGAGTGGCTCCCCTGGGCTCTGCTGCAGGAGGCTGGCGAAACCTGAGGCCTCATGCCGGACCTCCCGCTCCTCATCTTGCAGAAGGTGAATGGCCATGTTTATCAGCCTGAGGAAAAGCAAGAGAAGGGAAAGGAAGCATCCTGCACGCCCCAAAGTATTCCAGCCTCCTTGGAGGGGAGAGAAGGATAAGACTTCAGAGGAATACTTCTCTGAGGGACTTTTCTCCTCGACTGTGAAAGACACAGCCACCACCCAAGAGCCTGGAGCTTGGGAGGGAGGGTAGGGGCTGTGCTGGGGATTGAGGGACCCAGCAATGCCATCTGCTGCTCATAAGGGACTGGCTGCTTGTATTAAAATACCACCCACACATTTTTTTGTAGGCTGTGAGCTCTTCAGTGCCAGTGAATTTGAATGAGTGGAGTTTTCTTCAATACCCTTGAGTTTTTGCAGGGGACACTTTCTGCAGAACCTATTAACCTGCAGCAGGCTGGGGCTGGGGCTGCAGGGAGCAGTGCTGCTGCGAGCTGGCTGCAAGCACAGCCATCCCCAGGGATGGGCTCAGTGACCTACCGCAGAGCCACAGGGACGAGCGAGGGACAGGCAGCACGCAGGGATCGCCGCACCACGTCGGCCCCTGCCATCTGCAGGGAGCGGGCAGCTGCCAGCCGCAGCACCTCGGACCAAGTGGAGCGGCTGCACTCCTCCAGCGCCGCACACCAGCGCTCCACCAGGGCACCATCCTCATCCCCAAACCTGCCAGAGGCCAGGAAAGGAGAGGGAATTCAAGCACACTTTTCTGCTCCATCCAGGGGACCAAAGGCCACTGGCTGCCCTGAAATCACAGGAGCCAGGTGCAATGCTGTGATTTATGGGAGAGAAGTCATGGCTCTGTTTCTAGCAAGGACTAAGGAAGAATCTGCTGGAAGAGTTGGGCAGCCCCCCAGCAGCAGTAGGGACCTACCGGTGGACAAGCAGCAGGCTGGCAGCACACAGCGCCTGGAAGAGGAGATCAGGCCCAGGACACTCAGCCTCCACCATGTGCAGCAGCATCTCCAGGCATGATGCTAAAGAGCCCTGGAGCTTACTGGAAGCTTCCTGGGACCATGACGAGGGATCTCTGTAAAGATGCAGCAAAGCCTCAAGGTACAATCTCAGGAACTCTTTGTCCCTTCTCTCTTTCAGCACCGACCGCAAGCCCTCCTAGTTGACAATGGGAAAGAAGGTACATGGTTAGTGGTCCTAGCACTGCAGGACTGGGCAAGTGCCCTGCACCCACACACCCTCAGCCTGAGGAGCACCAAGCTTCTCAGCAATGGGATCTCAGGGGTCCCATCTGCATGGTGCCCCCCTGCTTTACTTGGTGACTTTTGAGCCCCATCATACCAGCAATGTCAGCCCAAGAGCGTTCTCCACCTCCTTGCACATTCCTCCCTCCCCAGCAATCACCCAGCTCAGGATGGCAAGCTGGATGTCAGGGTTGGGCTGCTGGAGAAGTGAGCAGACAGCAGCAATCCGCTCGCTGTCCACCAGCCGGGCTGCCTCACTGCACATGAAGCGGGCCATGGTTTGGTGGAGGATGGCTGAGCCTACCTGCAGGAAAAAAAACAGGATTCCCCTTCCAGTGCTCAGCCTGGAGCGATGGGTCCCCCTGTCCCTGCCTAGGCTCACTGCCCGTCACGCCATGGTTGTGATTTTCCTGGCAGGAAGCAGTACCTGTGGCTCAGCGCAGCCTGACCTTCCCTCCTGTAGGAGGCTGCCCAGCTTGGTGCTGATGGTGTCATGGAGGTACTGGGTGAAGCCAGAGCTGACGGATGTGGGCAGGAGGGCGAGGACCTGGAGGAAGGTGGCACGAACGAGGGGGCAGCGCTGGGCAGGGGTGAGCAGCCAGCCCCGCACCTCCAGCTGCAGAACCACGGGGCGCAGCGCCTCGGCCGACAGCCTGTAGGGAGACACAGCCTTACCACGGGGCACAGTGCCGGGCTGGGCATCCTTGTGTGGCCAAAAGGCTGCATTTGGCACAGAGTGACCCTAGCTGGGGAGACAGCCTGGCAACACTCACCCCCCGGTGCCTGTGGCGGAGGCCAGCAGCGCCCGCATCTGCAGCAGGTGCCCGTGGACAGCGTTGTGCGAGCGGATCCGTCCGGGTGCTGCAGGGAGCTGCTGGGCCAGCTGCAGGAGGAGCCTGCAGCGCTGGGGTGGGGGGACAACGGGCACCAAAGCCTTGGCAGCCATCGCTCGTACGGCGTAGATGGGGCTCTCGGCCAGCCCCAGCAGTGGCCCCAGGAAGGGAGCAGAGGGGCTGTGGAGCAAAAAGGGCACCATGTGGTGATGCTCTGGCTGGAGTTAAATCTCGCAAGAGCCAGGGCCAGCCTCGGCACCATGGGAGCCCTTCCCACTGCAGGAGCCCTTGGCTGAGGCACAGCATCCCCACTGCCCCCACACCTGCCAGGACTGTCAGCGCCAGGCTGCAGCTGGGCCAGGAGGGTGAGGATGGCGTGGAGTGCAGGGTGCAGGCGGGGTCCCCCTGATGTGGGTGCTGTGGCCACCTTGAGCTCTCTGAGCAGCACAGCGCCCAGCTTTGGGTGCTGCCCGAGAAAGGCGTGCAGGCTCAGCCCCTCTGATGGGCAGCCATCCCTGTGGCTCCACGGCTGTCCCAGCAGCCGGGACGTGAGAGCACCTGCAGGGACAGAGAAGGCAGCGTCAGGTCCCATCCAACCCTGCCGACCCCCTATGCTTCACCCCAGACAGGCTCCGAACCCTGGGGGCTGTGGGATCTCTCTCTGTCAGTACTCACTGAAGAGCTGGATGGCCGCGTTCCTCATGGCCCAGCACGGCGAGCCCAGTCCCCGCAGCGCCAAGGCCATCATGGGTGTGGCGTGGCACAGCACCGCCCCGCCCAGCCCCGCCCCGCGGACCAGCGTCTGCAGCACGTGGAGGGCACACACCTGGGGAGAGCACACCGGCCACAGCGGCACCATGTCGGGAGAGAGCTCATGATACCATGTCAGGGGCGAGGGTGGGAAAAGACAGGGGAGCCAAGGGGCCGTCAGCTCCCAGGCTGCCGGGCTGGACAGCATGACCAGGGCTGTGGGTTTTTGCTCACTCTGAGTTCTCACGGTCTCACGCTGGGTACCTGGCGCAGCTCCCTTCAGAGGACCTGGCACAGATCACCCTGTTCCCAAAGGGGCTCCAGCCAGGAGCGCCACACTCACCTGCGGGAGGTCGAGGGTCTGGTCCCAGTCCTGTGGCAGTGCCGTGCTGGCCAAGGCTAGCAGTGTCTGGATGCAGCGGGTCAGGAGCGGCCGTGCCTGCGCCGGGGCCTCCCCGCTGACGATGCAGAGGAAGAGCATGGGGAAGCCGGCAGCACGGCGCGTGATCGAGCTGCTCCGGGGCCCGCTCAGCGCTTCCAAGCCCTGACAGAGAAACAAAACCCACCCGAGATGTGGCTGGAAACCTGTCACCTGGAACCTGCAGCTGCCCTGCAAGGAAGGCACCAGCTGCACCAGCCCCGCACCAGCATCTCAGCTGCCAGGAGGGTGCCTGCCTCAGGGAGTGGGGACACTGAGAAACGACCCTGGTGCTCCCCCTGGGGCACATAGGACACAAGGGGCACAAGGAGTACTGTACCTGCTCCAGCACAGCCCGTGGGATGGCCTGCAGCTCCGGGTCCGGGTGGTTCAGCAGAGCAGCACAGAATTTGGTGAAGCCCATGCTGCAGCCCTCCACTGCTCCCTGGGGCAGAGCAGTGTCAGGACCAGTACGCCAAAGGCTGCACCCACCAGCCCCCCATGGCCCAAGAAAACTCTTTGCCAAGGGGAAGAGCAAGTGTTTAGACATGATGGTGGGATGTGATAGGGTCTGGCACTGGGATCCCAGCCAGGGAGCTTCCAGCCATCCCCACGTCCTGCCCCAGAGCAGACCCTGCCCCACTGCACTCGCCCTCCCTCCACCCCAGTATGCCAGGGCAGAGACAGGGCTGCAGGGATGGGTAAGGGCTCAAATACGTTCTTACCCAGTGCCGGCACCGCAGCAGAATTTCCTGGAACACCCTGGTGGCCATCTGCAGGATGGGGAGTGGCAGGAGGGGCCCCAGTTCAGCAGGCAATGCTGGGGATAGCAGCAGCTCGGCCAGGCCCCCCAGGAGCAGCCCAATCTCCTGGGAAGAAGAGAAAGGTCAGCAAGACTGGCAGGGAGGAGGAGAAGCTGGGATGGGTGGCAGCAGGGCTGCAAGCCAGGTAGCCTGGCTTGCCTACAGGAGGGGATTATCAGTGTCTGGGAAGAAGCTGGGCTCCATGAGGGCCGGCACGGAGGGGGCTGCTTTTGGAGAGGCTGGTAGCTGCGTCCTTCCTGGAAGGGCATGAGGACATGTGTGAGAGTGCTGAGGTAGGGACAGAAATTCCCCCATGTTCATCTCCAGCAAGGATGAATGCCCCAGGGGGAGGTGAAGAAGCAGCTGGGGTGGGCTGGATGCTGGGTGCCATGCTGGGCTGCCCCTTTCCCAGTGCCATGAGGAGGGGTCCCCACCTTCACCGACACCCAGCAACACGTCAGGATCAGGTTGTGCTCCTCTGACAGCAGGACCGAGTCCCCCTCCTCTTCCTCTTGCCCCTGGCCCTTCCCCAGCATGATGAGGGAGCCAATGGCGTTCCCCATGTCTGCAAATGATGGGGCAGCAGCTGTAAAAGGAAAAGCATGGTCTGAGCAGGGTGGTGGAGGGCAGTGGGAGGGGGATGCTGCTGGGGCTTGGGAGGATCTGCAGTCCCCTGCCAGAATGCACACAAACGGCAATGGTTCCTGCCCTGCCATGTGCCCACTCGAGACTACAGCTGCATTTTGTCCACTGCTCTTTCCAAGCCATTACTGTAGGGGCTCTGCCAGCCCCTCCTCTCCCAACTGTTTTCATCTGGCAGGTGCCTCACTGTTTCTGGAAGGGCTTTTGCCTCCTAGCGCTGCTGTTTTCCCATGGAGTTGAGAAAGAGACCCAAAGCCAAGCCCCACCGTGGTCTCCTGCTGGAGGCACTGAGCCCAAAGCAAGTGCATTCCCCTTGGGCTGAAGGGCTCCTGGGCCAGGAATGACTGTGAAGGTGTTGTCAGTGGTTCCCAGGGATGGTTCCCAGGGCTGCTTGCGCCCCCATGGGGACACACTCACCTTGCTCATCAGCACCGGAGCCTTGCTGGCTCTGCAGAGCACCCAGGAGGAAGGCGGTGATGTCTCTCACTGTGGTCACGAGGCAAGTGAGGAGCTCCTGCCAGCTCTGCACCAACTCTGCTGCCTGCATGGAGACGGCCACCTCCGGCACCTGAAGCAGGCACCTGCGCAGGGCTGCGATGGCTCCTGCAGAACACCCACCTCTGCTCACTGCGGTGTCAGCACAGCCCTGGCTCTCCTGCCTGAGCCCGCGGCTCACGTGGCTCAGGGGCAGGGGAGTGAACAGGACCCTGGGTGAGGGGTGTGCAAGGCAGGGGGAGTGCCAAAACAGGGAAACCAAGGCAAGGATGTGGCACCAGCAATGAGCTGTGGCCTGAGTCCTGCCATGATTCTGGCCTGCTCCAGTTCCCAGGGAGCTGCTGCAGGAGCTGCTCCCTGCCCTGCCCACCCCTGGCTGGGGCCATACCGTGCATCGGTGCGGTGGCTGCTGCCCGCAGCAGGTCCTGGCACGCCACCTTGTACTGGGCTTGCAGCACGTGGAGAAGGTGCTGGGCGAAGCACAGCCCTCGGCTGGGCAGCGTCAGGGCTGCCTCAGCCTCCAGGGACAGGCTCTTCATTGTGCCACTGTCTGATCTGGGGCAACAGACAGATCTTGCTGTGAGTACCACGGAATTTCCCTGCCCATTCTGTGCTATGCAGCTCCTTCCTCCTCCGGTGCAGACTCCTGTACCTCAGCCCTCCCCAGCTTCCCACTGCAAGGCTATTGCCAACCCCATCTATGAACACAGACTGGTGAGGCACCAGTGCAGCCAACACGCTCTGGGAGGGTGCAGTGCCACTGCAGGGAGAGGGAGGGGGATGCCAGGAGCTCATACTTCTGCAGGATGGTCTTCATCAGCACAGCTCCAGCTTCAGCCTCCTGCACTCGGGGGCTGCCCAGGGTGTCCTGGGCCAGCTGGAAGAGAGCCAAGGCAATGGGCTCGGGGAATGTGGCGGGGAAGTAGCGGACAAGCAGCTCCGAGGCCAAGTCTCTGATCTGCCAGGACAGAGAAGATATGGGGAAAAGTGGGACATGGGAGAATGGGAAGCATGGTGGGCTTCCCCTCTGAGCCTGCTTGAGGCCAAGGCAGGCATCTTTATGACCTCCCCTTGGCTTTACAAGGCTCACCTCATTAGTGCTGTCCTGCAGGCAGCTCAGCAGCGCCAACAAATTGGGCTGGGAGAAGAAGTCCCAACAGCCGCTCTCTCTGGCGTAGCTCAGCAGTGTGGCCATGGTCCCTGTGACGGAGACACGGGGAGGTGGGATGGGATTGGCTGGGAGCATCCCCACAGCTGAGGGCGATACTCCAGGTAGCTTGCCTGCACTCACGTGGGGGCTGGCCTTTCTTCCTGTCGGGGCTCCAGGTGTCTGTGCAGGTCTCCAAAACAGCAGCCAGAAGGAGCAGAGCTGTCTTCTTCCTCTGGTAGCTGGAGCCTGGGCTGAGTGAGGCGATGCTGAGCTGCAGCAGCCATTCCACAAAGCCTGTGGGCAGAGAGCATGGCAGCGAGGGATGCCAAGCACATGTGAATCTCCCAGGGCTGTGGTGGAAGTGCTGAGTAGCCACCTCACCTACTGCCAGGGCGAGCTGCCCTGCTCCCTCGCCCGGCCCGGTGCCTCGCGGTGCCTTCCCCCGCAGCTGGGCCAGTGAGCTGTCCCGCAGCCGGACCAGCGCCTTCCTCACCGCTGCCTGCAGCAGCTGCCGGAACGAGGAGGAGTCGCAGTTGAGGTTGAGGGGCAGGAACTCCCGCAGCAGCCGCACCTCGGTGCCCGAGAGGGGCTGGTTGGTGTTGGGGCTGCAGCAGAGCAGACCCAGCGCTGCCAGCCGAACGCCCTCCTCGCGGGAGCCCAGGCAGCGGGAGAGCCGCTCCAGCGCCTCATCCCCCAGCGGCAGGGCCCCTGCCATGCTCTTCTGTGCCTTCAGCAGTGACACCCAAGCACGGAGTGACGTCGTGTCCTGGCCACCAAACTGGGCAGCCAGTGGTGCCTGGGTGGCTGGGAGCTGCCGCAGGGTCCAGGCAAGAAGGTGGTTGGCAGCATTGCTCTGCAGGATGGGCAGGGGGGAGCGAAGGGCCTGGGAGAGCAGGGGGAGCCAGCACAGTGCCCACTCCTCTGCCAGGGCCACCTCTGTGCCTCGCTGCCCATCCCGCCACTCGCTGCACTGCTGCCGCACCAGGACCTTGTAGACCTCGGCGGCGGCGGGACACAGGTGGTTGGTGGAGAGGCAGCTCAGGAGGTGCTGTGGCAAGTCCGGGTAGGCATCCAGCACCTGGGAGAAAAACAGGTGACCCTCATCTCCCTGTTGGGCTGAAAGCTGCATTTGGGGGAAGGGCAGATGGGTACAGGCCACTCTGCAGTCACCCCTGGCACTGAGCATCTCTGGTACCTCAAGCTGCTTTTAGCGAGCGTTTGGTGGGCATTGACAGGCAAGGCTTCCCTTCCCACTGGCACTCCTCAGGGATGCTATCCCTTGGGTGATGCTAAAATAGCCCCCTGGGTGGGAAGGCTGCCTGCCCACACAGCTGAGCTGGGTAGAAAGCGACAGGCAGTGGACAGAGGCTGTGCCACCTCAGCAGCAGAGCCAATTGAGACCAAGACTCCCTGTACCCCTCCTTCCCTACCTGCTGGCTGCCCATGTAGGGGACAATGGCACACAGGGGCACGTATCTTGCTTTGATTTGCCACGGCATTGAGACCACCCTCTGCAGCATCTGTTGGTAGAGAGGTCTCTCCTGGTCCTGGAAGTGCTGGCACTCAAGGTGGTAGATCTCCAGGAGCAATCGGAAGGAGCTGTGGATGAACTCAGACACCCCCTCCACCTGCAGGAGAAGGACAGCAAACAGGGGGGTTAGGGTGGGCTCCCTCTCATGTCTTGCTGTCCGATGGCAGGTGAAGCATCAGGACATGGCCCTTTAGAGCCTGTGTGTGACAAATGCCATGACCCCAGTGGTGTGACTGCCCCTGCCCAGGTGGCTGCAGCAAGGGAGTGTATTTGGCTGATGGAGCTGAAGCAGGCAGGGTTGCTGAAGCGGGCTGGGGACAGCAGCTGCGCCAGGTGAAGGAAGAGCTGTTCCTGGCTGCCACATTACAGCCCTTTGTCACCATGTCCTTACCGGGGTCTCTGCGTTGTTCCACAGCAGCTGGGTTACCTCCTGGAGGAGTTCGGTGTCCTGGGCCAGGATGCGGGTCCCTGTCAGGTGCCAGAGAGCGGCCAGGCCCTCCCGCAGGCGCTGCAGCCACAGCGCACAGGCTGCCAAAACAGAGAGCTCTGCTGCAGCCCTCTTCCCAGACTCGCCTGCAGCAGAGCCAGCACAGGCTGTGGGCTTAAGGACCCTGTGTGCAGGGGCAGCAGTTCCCCCGTCAGGTACACAAGACCCCAAGAGGGTTAGTGTCCATTGGGCTGGAGCAGAAATTAATAGCAGTTCCCAAACCAGCTACCAAGACCCAGAAAAGCATCTTCCCTGGGAGAAGATGAAGCACAGGGGAGCTCTGTGCACCACAAGCACAGTGAACCTTTCAAACCTCCCTGCCGTGGCAGGGTCACCGTCTCCTACCTTGGAAGCAGTAGTAGTGGCAGTCCTTCTGCTCCCTGGTCAGGGCACACACAGCAGGAAAGACCATGTCCAGCAGCAGGCAGGCCTGCAGGAGCACAGCGGCTCAGGGAGCAGGCAGGCACGGGATTTCCAGGGTGAGAAAACCCTGCCATGAGACAGGCAAGGAGAGTGCTGCCTGGTTCTCCTGCTCTTACAGAGCTCACCTCTGCTCCCTGCCTGGAAGTCCTCAGCTCGTGAGGACTTGGGAGAGGCAAGAGGTGGGCAGAGCTGAGGCTGTGCTCTGCAGGGGCAGCCCCGGGTTCATGCCATGGGAGCATAGGGTGAACACTGCTTTGCTTGTGTAGGGGCTTTTGGCACCACTTTGTTTCCCAGCTCCCCAGAAGAGAGAAATCCCCACTTGCATGTCTTTGGAAAAAGCAGGCTCCTGGCTAACTGGCTGTGCTCAGCAGGATGCATGGAGCTGCTGGTGTGGAGGGGTGCAGCTGGACTTCACCCCACAAGGATCTGCAGGCACCACAGGTGGCTGCCAGCCCTCTCCAAGGGCTCCCTCAAGCCCTGTCTGTCTGCGAGGTTTGAGCTCTCCTACCTTGTGGGGGAAGCCCTCTAGCTGGCAGCTGAGGATGTCCATCTTGCAGCATGTCAGCAAACCTCTGGTGAGCACCAGCTTCTCCAGCCCGTCTGGTTCCAGGACAGGGGGCACTTCCACCACCAGCTCCCCAAACTTCAGCTCCCCAGTGCCTGCCGGGAAATGGCTGCACTCCCCAGTGCCTGCCGGGAAATGGATGGAAGGAAGGTGGCAAACCCAAATGCTGCTCTGAGAGCAACTGCCATGGTTCATTCCAGAGCATCCATGGGAGGTGGCCAGAGACAGCTGGAGCTCCCATACCCTGAGAGACAGACACAGCAGCAGAGTCCAGCTTGGCACCGGCCTCTGTCCCCTCACACCCAAACATGCCTGTCACCCTTTGCCAGAGGCCGTCCCAAGCTCAGGATGGAGCACGCACCTCGGCTGGGGAGCTGGAACAGGGTCAGCACAGCACTGGCCCCATACTGGGGCTGGGGGGCCGTGTTCACCAACATGCTCAGGGCTGTGCCCGCCAGCAGCCTCATGTCCTTGTTCGGAGCCTAGACTCGCAGGGAGGCAAAGGCACAACTCAAAACACCATTTGAACCCCAACCGCATTTAACTGCCCCTGCAAGCAGCTACATGGGGTCTCTCACACATGCCAGACACTGGGCTGTCGCTGCAGGCTTGCCTTGGGGAGGGGAATGGGGAAAGCACCTGGGAAGGACAGCACTGCTCTGCTCCTTGGGACAGGCAGCTCCATCCCTCCCAGGGCTCTACGCACCTTCCCCCAGACCACCTCCAGCAGCAGTCCCAAGAGGCTCTGCAGGGTCTCACTCTTCCCTGATGTGCTCCACACCAGGGGAGCCACGTCCTTTGGCAGCGCCTGGAAGACCTGTAGGCAGGCCTGGAGGAGCAGGAGGTGCCACAGGGATGATCAGTATTCTCTACCTCTGAAGAAGCAGCAATGCCCCAGGAATGGCCATTCAAAGCAGCTCGATGCGTTACATCCCTCTGGACATTGCTGCCGGTGCCTGGCCAGTCCTTGCAAGTACTGATCCTCTCCCCGCCCTCCAGGCTGGCTCTTACCTTGATGACCAGGTAGCCCCACGTGCTGCCAGGCACGGGCTGGCCCTGCAGCACCCAGCACAGGGTGCTGGCCAGGCGCTGCAGCAGCGGGGCCAGGTTCTGCCGCCAGTGCTGCCGGCCCAGGCTGCTCTCCTCCAGGAACATGGACACTGCGGGCAAGGGGACAGCGTTAGCCCCCAGCCCTCCTGCAGCCAGCCCTGCTCACAGTTCAGCCAAGGGCTGCGCTGTTGGTAAGTGAGGTAAGAACGGGGCTGGGATGCAGGGGATGCTTTGGCTTGTCTGATTTCCAGCTGTGGGTGGGCAGAGCAGCGGATGCTGCTGGGACCTCTGTAGAGATCACATGGATGCGGCTGATCCCCGCTCCCCCTCCCATGAGCACAGAGGACACAGTTTGGGTTGGCAGGAAGTGTCCTGTGCACTGGTGGTGTGGGCTGGGAGAAAACCCCAGAAGGGAAGGAACAGAGACTGACCTGACTGAAGGTCTTCAGGAGACAGCACCTGCAGGGGCAGAAGGATAGTTTGTCCTGTGTGACAACATGCTGGTCCTCAATGCCTTGGGCAGGAGGGTCCTGCCAGCACCAGAAGCTGCCCCATGGATGAGCAAAGGGCTGGTGCGATAGGCAGCCACATGTTGCCAGCTGCCACCAAGAGCAAACCCCTAGAATGGTGGGAAGGGAAGTGAAGTGAAGGACTGGAGGCAGCCCAAACCAGGAGGTCCCTGTCACACATGGTCTCCAGTCAAGCCCCCATGAAAGCCAGTGCCACTGCACAGCCGAGGTTCTCTCACCTCTCCCTTCAGTGCCAGGCCGGCCAGCAGCGTGTCCACCTCCTGGGCCAACAGGGCTTCCTTCCCCACTGCCAGCTGGGTCACCATCTGCCAAGAGACACCCTAAGTCAGCTGCTCTGCCCAGGCCCCTCGGAGATACCAGCTGCCGAGTGCTACTGGGGGAGCCTGCAGCACCTCCGAGCCTCTCTTCTGGTAAGGATCCCGGAAAGCTCCAGAGCTGTGCCAGGAGTGGGCAAAGCCAGCCCAGCCAATTGCTTTACAGACCTGTTCCAGTTTCTGGAAGGAGCTGGAGCTGTTGGTTGCCTCCATCTGGAAAGCCAGGACACAGCGGAGCAGGGGTCGTGCCTCTGCCTCACCCAGTGCCTGCAGACCCTCGCTTAGCACCCGCGTCAGCTGGAGAGCCTCCTCCAGGTGCTTCTCTTTGCATCTCTTGGCAGTACTCCTGGAACAGGACAAGGATGGGAGTGAGGATACCCTGGCTCAGTGAAGTTTGTAGTAGGGGAATACCCCAGCTCAGTGGGATCTGGGATTGGGGTGTCCCAGCTTGATTTGGATTGGGGTAGGGGCGCTGCAGCTGGGTAGATGTTATGGTTGGAGTGCCTCAGTTTGCGATGCTCCTCTCTCCCAGCTGCACTCAGCATTGCACCGGAGTGAGGAAGGAGGGACGGCGGCGGCGGAGGGGAAGCTACACAGAATTCTCAAAGCTCAGCGCATGCAAGCCCTCGGTGGGGCAGAAGGTCTCGAAAATCCTAAAAACTGCAGCCCTGCTTCTGCTGAGCAGGTTGGAAGGGAATGGGGGCCACGTGAGCGTGGCTCGAACCCCTTGCTGGGTACCGATCTTCTCACTCCCTCCCTTCTTCCCTCCCTCCCGACCCGCGCCCGGGGAATGCCGAGATCCGCGCCGGGCGATGCACGGGCGCTCCACGCCGGGGGTTTCCCGATGCACTCGCGGCCGGGGGAGTACAGGGAGCTCCCTCCCTGGGGCCCGCCCTCTTACCCCGCGAAGTGCCGCAGGCAGCGGAGGCAGGAGAGCACGGCGGGGGCGAGGCCCCGTGTGCCGTAGAAGGCGGCGCAGGCCCGCGCCTCCCGCTCGGCGCCCATGGCGGCAGCACCACAGAGCCGGGCCCGCTGCGGCGCTCGGCGGCGCCCCCTGGCGCTGCCCCGGCCCGGCACCGCCCGGCACCGCCCGGCACCGCTGGGCGGGCGCGCCCTGGATCCCTCCCCGCCGCCGGGAGCCGCCGCCGGCCGCAAGGCGGGGCGCGGAAAGCATCGTCATGCCAAGCTGCTTCCGCAGCCGGCGGACAGCGAGATGGCCCAGAAGTTCCTAAACCCGGGTGCTGCCTGCCAAGCACAGAGGGATTTGGACCGCATGAGGTGGTGTAAGATCTCTGAAATGCCAACTGGAACGCCTCAGGGTGAAGCAGTTGTCTGGTTCCATCGGGGTTCATTGCGGAAGAGGAGGTTTGGTACCCCACAGTCCTCCTGCTACACCACGGACACCATCTCTGATAGCCAGCATCCCTACTAGTAGTATCGCTAATAACACTACTACCCAGTGGAGAGATTCCACTTCTTCCTATGGGATGAAATGGCCTTTGGGGAGAGAGACAGATTTATTGTAATTATTATCAAATCAAAATGATTTTATTAAAGTTCTTTTTATTAGTTGGCATAGGGTTGAACAATTTTAATAGGCACGATTTTAAGATCCTCTTTAAAGGTCCCTTTCAATCCAAACCATTCCATGATTTTACGATTTCAGCTTTTTTATTAAACGTAATTTTAACACCTGACTAGCACATCCCACTGAATTTCAGCTACACAGAAAATGCTTCTTGTTTTTGATCTTGCAGGATTGTTTTTACCTTGGGTTGTTTCTCACAGTGGCGCTGGAGCGACTGATGGGCATCGGCTGCTTGGATGAGTCATGGCACGGGCAGCCCAGGAAAACACAGCCGGGCTGCACCAGCGGCTGCACTGGGTGGCCAGGAGGACACTGAGATGTGGATCCCGGGGTGAGCACTTCCCTTGGGGATGGAAAGCCCCCAGACTGTAGTTTCTGGCAACATTTGTCAGCAGCCTCCATCTCTGTTCTGCTTTAGAAATCAGCCTGGAAGCCCAAATCCCGCCAGGGGTCCAGGTTTGCTCTGACTGCTGTCAATATCAATGAGTGAAACAGCCCAGGATTTCTCCCAGGTGAGGCAGAGGAGTACAGGAGGATGGTTACATCCCTCAGTCCTGATCCTCCATTCCCTGAGCACCACAGCCACCCCACACAGCTGACAGGGAGTGGGGAGAAGCACTGCCAAACCAGAGCTCCCACAGGTGCCAGCGCACAGGCAGGGGCAAGGCAGAGGAGGGTGCTGCCACGTTGTAGGGTTTCCAGTGTTCCTGTTCCCATCGCCTTGTGCTGCTTGCAGAAGGGAGGGGCAGAAGAGGGAAAGGGGGATTTTTTCTTGTTTCACCATAGGAAGGATTTTCAAACCCTATAAATTCACTTTTGACAAGTGAACAGCTAAAGCAGATTAACCTTTTTGCTAATCCTCTATAATGGCTTTGGAATCTCCTTAACCAATAAGAAAATGATAAGAGCCTGTTTCTTTTCTTTTTATCTATATCTATATTGTCCTCTCTTGTCTGCATGTTTTTTCTTTCTTGTTTTATTTTCCTTTCCTTTTCTAATATGAAATAGCCCAGCGATCCTATCTCCCAGAGGCCCGGTAAACAGAACATCAGAAATCCCTTTCCTTTATTCCTCCCTGGTAACAGGGTGCAAAGAAGTGTCTGCCGATTGGGATTTGATTACCAGCAGCTATCAAAAGTCTCTTTGTACAATCTGGGTCCTAAATCCCATAATTCTTTGATAAAAGAAGTATTACCAGTCCATTTTCTGAAGTGAAAGGTACGAGAGGAATGAAAGAAAGCAATCAGCAGAGATCCTAATAGGCTAAGTTCATGTGTGGTGGGAAGGCAGGGCTGGGACAGGATGCCCAGGGAAAGGCATCCTTTGTTAGGGATGGGGAAGGAGCATTGATCCGCTTCAGGCATATGGTTATCGCAGCCGAGAACAGAATTGGTCAGATCCTGCACCTGCCCATGGCACGTCCCAGCTCACCGGCCCTATGGTCCCTCTGGGCCAGCACAGTGTGGGGAGCAGAACCTGGCCCCACATCCACCTCTTGTGTCAGCGTTTGGGTACATGCATAAAAGCTAGGAGCAGTTTTCAGTGATCTCTGGAATTAGGGCATCCCCAGTGCCTCTCTGGAGCACTGACACCTTGGCAGGGCAGCAGTGACTATATCCAGACTGAGCAGCTACAAAGGCGTCTTCATCTCAAACCTATAGCAAACAGGTAAAGATTCACAGAGCTCAGTTATAATCCATGTTACACCATTGGAACAGCTGAGGGAGAGGCAAATAAAGGGACGGAAGGAAAAGCAGCAGTTTGGTTTTAAGTGAGTCACAAGCAGAAGAGCTATGGGGCATCTCTTCCCAGAACTGAGGGACCTGCAGGCGAGGAAGGGCACGCAGTGAGCAGGGATGAGGAGAGAAGAAGGGGGCTGAGAGGGGGCTCTCCTGGGGACTGGCTGTAAGTTTTGCAGGATGCTGGAGGCATTGCTGGGCTGTTTAGCGTGAGGACCTTCTGGAGTGCAGTGCTTTCACAGCACCCACCTGTGTGTCTCCTTGGGACTGATATCTTCACTGCCCTGCAAGGAAACGCCAGGTGTGAGTGTTCCCCACGTGAGCTCCTGAGGCCTTGCTACTCACCTTGGCTTAAACTGCACTGAGGGCAAGAGAACTTGGGTTTAAACTTTGCTAAGCAACCTGATCTCAACCACACCTTCTCTATTTTATTCCCAGCTACTCATTTCAGTTAGAAACACAAGATCCAAGATGTTCTCTCTCCTCCTGTGAATCACAGCTGCCAGGCCTTGCGGTTTGCCCTTGGGAGGGGCAGAGCCAGGCTTCTCTTCCTGTCCTGAATCTTGGCCATAGCCTCATCCCAGTTTCTCTGGCTGGACAGGAGTTGGGAATTGAACTGGCTTTGGGAAAGCCTGGCTGTGGCACTGAGTCCACACTCCTGCCTGGATGACTGCAGGCCCTCACTGAGAGCACGTGGAGGCAGCAGCAGCAACAATCCTTCCCTTCCCTTCCCTTCCCTTCCCTTCCCTTCCCTTCCGTGGTTACATGCCACTAAGCTATGGTGCAGAGCTGCCGCAAGCAGCCAATAATCTAATTTATTAAGGGCTTTGAATCCTTACAAAGAGTATGTTGGATACATGCAAAGCATCTGCATTATTACAGTGATTAGGGCAGCAGAGATGGGGGAAAGGGGAAGGAGGGAAAATACAATTTTTCTGCTTTCAGCAGAAAATAAATCAACTTTCACAGAGAGTTCTGGCAAAGCCCAAGGATGTGCTGTCATTAAAAATTATTTTTTATTAAGCTGAACTCTCTCTTCTCTCATATTGTATGATATGACAGCTCTCTTTTGATGGGAAAGCTTTCATTTGGCCAGAGAAAGGGATAATTTGCTTCTTTTAAGGAGTTAATCCTCTGGTCCATTTCCGGGCTGGGGACAGCTATCCTCCCCCTTCCTTGGATAGGAGGCTGCAGCACAATGGAGATCATAACCACCTCAAATCTACACCCGAGATGGAGAAATCAGATTTCCTTCTCCAGTCATTTTTGTGGGATTAGCTAAATCTTAGATCCACACTAACCCTTCACAAAGCTGCCAAGATTAGTTAGAATTTATTTTATTCACAGGGGGTTTTACGGTTTTCTTTCCAAAGGGATTATATATCTCTCTCTCTATATATATATATTTAGAGTGACTTCAGTCATAACGCAGCTAGGTCAGAAGGAGGAAAAGTGTGTGTGTGTATAAAATAAAAACTCCACTGCAAGAATGACAGTCACTTGAAATGCCAAGACAAAGCAGCGTTCTGGATGGCTTTGCCAGTCCATTTTAAAAGCCACATAAGCTGTCCTTTCCCTAGCAAAACCCCACTACGGAGCCAGTGCACAGAGAGCAAAGCCCCTCAGCTGGGCTGCCTGTTTCCCCAGCCACTGCTGCTGCTGGCCCAGGATGTCCTCGGAGCCAGTGTCAGATGCTGACGCCGGCAGGAGAGGCCTGAAGAAGCCACGTCCGTTCAGCATCGAGGACATCCTCTCCAGCCCCGTGGAGAAGAGCCCCCAGGTCTTGGTGCCACTGTGCCTACGGAACGTCTGGGACTGCACACCCAAGCGGCTGTGTGAGCTGGAGACCATCCCAGCCAGCTCCCTGCAGGAGGAAGAGGAGGAGGAGGAAGAGGAGGAAGAGCTGGAAGGGGCAGGCTGCAACTGCTGCTGCTGTTCTCACACGAGCGCCCGTTCCCTGCAGGACCTGCCGGGTTGGCTGGGTGAGTGTTGGGCTGGGTGAGTGTTTGGGTTTGGTTCAGGTGTGGGACTTGCAGAGGGGCTGGTGCCGGTACTGTGGGTGGGGGAAAACCTGGGTGTTAAGTGACAATATGGCATCTGGCCACGGTGGTCTTGGGCCCCAGGCCCAGCAAACTGAGCTCTGCTCTCAGCAGGGCTCCTAAGAGTGGGCACTTCCACCTGCAATGCTATCAGGATTTGAAAAGCAGAGGGTGCTAATTATTACTGGATATGACTGGTTTAGTGTGAAACTCTTGAGAGAATGATGCTTCTAGGGGTGCAAGCTCTCTGTGGAGTGTGGGGCCCCATGGCCACGCTGACCTCGTGAGATGTGCCTGTGCTTCCTGACAACACCAGCCCTGGGGAACCTCACTTATCCGTTAAGGAAAAGAGTTTTGGCTACATCTAGCAAAATTACTGTGGGAAAAAAAAGTAGTAAACCATTAAAAATGCAGTTCAAGAGTATCCTGAAAGCTCAGAATTCCCTTGTGTCAGGACTGAAACACAAATCTTTGCTGGGCTGTGAGTTTGCAGTTATTTTCTGGAGCTGGCCATAGTGCAACTGGTAAGTGAACAAAGAAAACCCAACCAGTGCTCACCACCTGCATCCTTCTCCCAGAGTCATGCCCTAAACTCTTCTCCCACTTGAATAGTGACCACTCAGCTTGCCACCCGCACCAGGTAAGTGGCTGCCTCCTTCCAAACAGTAGCAGGGATGCAGCTTGTGCCTGAGCTGCCTGGAGCATGACGGGTGTTTCAGCCCCACAGCTCTAACACTGCTGCTGTCCCTGTCCCCTCGCAGATGGCCGCTTCCCCTGGCCCATGCGGCTCTTCCACCCGGCAGTCAGGGTCTGTAAGAGTCCCCAGGAGAAGCCAAGTGAGCTGCAGACCTTCCACCAGATGCAGCGCCGGACACGCCGGCACCGCACCATATTCACCGAGGAGCAGCTGCAGGCCCTGGAGACGCTTTTCCACCAGAACCAGTACCCGGACGTCGTCACCCGCGAGCACCTGGCAAACCGCATTCACCTGAAGGAGGAGAGGGTAGAGGTGAGATCCTGCCACTCGGTGAGGGAGGGGCTGCTTGCTGCAGTCCCCCAGGAACACAGACTGAGGCATTGTGCAGTCTTTTTTGGGGAGTTGCAGACACAGGACCTCTTTTTAAAATCCATCCTTGTGCATTTGACAAAACAGAGTTTAAGTTTGGCAAGCAATGGAAGAATATAAACCAGTTCAGCTGGGCTGATTTGTACTGGTCTCCAGTCCCACAGACTCACACGATCCCTCTCTCCCAGAACCACCTGTCACACACAGACATGCCCAGCTCTGCTCATCCCCTGCACCTAAGCGTGTATTCCTAACCTAAGTGATCTGCGTGACTTCTGGATTTGTCATGGGGGATCCCAACTCCCTTGTGCCCCTCACATGTATCTGAGCAAGATTGCAGCAGAGGCACTGATTACACTTTGTATCAAACCTTTATATTACAGTACCTTACAGCCCACACGTACAGACTGGGAGGGCCTCTGCCTTTCCCCCTCCCAGTAACACGTGACATGCAAAAGCCCTTTTCTTGTTTTGCACTTTCTAGGTTTGGTTTAAAAATCGTCGGGCGAAGTGGCGGCATCAGAAGAGGGCGAGTGGCTCAGCACTGATCCTCCAGGGCCCCAAGCAGCCCCCCAAGGAGAGCTGTTAGTGCTCACAGGCTGCAGCTCAGCAGAGGAACGCCAAGAGCACCCACTGCCCGTGGCTGACAGGCTCTGGGGGGGGGAGTAACCCGAGGGGGCTAATGGAGCAAAAGGGAATCTCTGTGATTCGTACAGGAGGAGGACAGGTAAAAGCAGACACTTTCACATCCCTCTTCCAAACCTAGTTCACGTGGCAAGTAACTGGGCAGGCATGACGTGCAGGGGACAGAGCTGTACCGGTGTTAAATGTGTGTGCTTTAAGAGAACGGGAGGCTCCCCTTCTTGTCTTTGCTCTGTGCACGTAGTATTTGTGCTCGTTTTATTGATGTAGATTTGCAAAATATCCTGCAAATGAATGTTTCCTGTTTGCGGCACCTCAGTGGCATCTAGAGTTGCTTTTGGGGTTGAACTTGCTGGACAAGCGATTTGTTTCATAGCAAAGAAACACGGGTTTCTCGCCATAGCCCTGGGGAGAGGTGAGGAACCTGTTGCGGTGAGAGGGTTGGCACAGGCAGCGTTCGCCTCACCCCTGCTGCCAGCCAGCCCCTGTCACAGACAGCCGTGCCCGTGTTCCTGGCGGGGCCAAAGAGAACCCACGAGCTGCAAAGCAGCGAGATCAATAAAAGTGCCCTGTCACCCCCGCCCGAGCAGCCAGGAGGGGGTCCCGCTCCCCGGGAAGCTCGGGGTGTTTCTGAGGAGGTCTGAAGAGACCGTGGGGGGGTTGGGGGGATCCGCCTCCCTCCCATCCGGGGTGTATCGCGGTTCCCATCCCGATTCCCATCCCGTGTGTATCCCGGTTCTCTTCCTGGCTCCCATCCCGGCTCCCATCCTGGTTCCCATCCCGTGTGTATCGCAGTTTCCATCCCGGTTTCCGTCCCGGTTCCCATCCCGGCTCCTATCCCGGTTCCCATCCCGGCTCCCATCTCGACCCCCGGGCCAAGGTGGCGCCGCTGTCACGGCGCGGGACCGGGCGGGTCCTCCGGGCCGGCAGGGGGCGCGCGCGGGCGCGCACGCCTCCCGGGCCGGGGGGCGGGGCGGACATTCCGGCTCCCCGGGGTCGGAGATGTGACGTCACGGCCCGTCGCGTCCGCGGCGGCGCAGGAGGAGGAGGAGGAGCGGAGCGGTTCTGCCGCGATGGAGGCGATACCGGTGCCCGCGGCCTCTCCCGCCGCCCTGGTGCCGGCTGTCGCCGCGGGCCCCGCCGCCGTGACGGGGAAGGAGGTGGTGTCGCCGGCCCCGAGGCACCCGAAGAAGATCCTGGATGAAGAGGCCTATATCGAGGTAAGGCGGCGGGCCGGGGCCTAAGCCCGGGAGGCTCCGCTCCGCCGGTGCTTGGGCAGAGCGCTTCCAGCGCGGCGGGGCTCGGCTGGGCTCCGCCCGGCAAGGCCGGCCCGCGGCCGCTGCTCGCTGCAACCGTGGCTGCGGGTCGAAGTAGCGCTGGGCCGCCCGTCGGGCTCCTGCGGCGCAGCTGTCAGCGCTCTGCCACCGGCCCTGTGCCCGGGGCTGCCCGGCCTGCCCGTGGCTGTGCGCTGCTGGCCCCGAGCTCAGCCGGCACGCCAGGTGCCCCAGCGTGGCATTGCAGTTGTCTCTTTGTTTGTAGAGCTTAGAGAAAATCATCCAGCGAGACTTTTTTCCCGATGTGGAGAAGTTGCGAGCGCAGAAGGAATATCTGGAGGCCGAGGAAAATGGCGACTTGGAGAAAATGAGGCAAATTGCTATCAAGTTTGGCTCTTCCTTGAACAAATCGTCGAGGGACACACCTGCACCCTGTAAGAACTGGCTCTCTGGGGCATAAGGGGTTTGTATCTGATACTGCTGCTCTGCTTTATCGAACTTCGTGCAATGCTTATCTTAAAGATTCAAGCTTGATGTTGCATGACAGCTGAGTGTACCAGTTTGGCTCTTCTGGGAGGAGAAAAGTGTCTTTAGATGAGGCCAAAATCGTGTTTGGAGGTTGAGACAGAATTGAACATTTTGGCGCTTTTTTTACAAGTTTTTAATTAAATTGTTGTTCTCTTGATATGGCTTCTGTGACTTGTTTGGCACATGATCCTTACAGCAAGTGCTGTTGTGTGCTCCAGTAACCGAGTGAACCTTTTTTTTTTTTTTTGTGGCAGATGTTACCCCAGCCACCTTTGAAACCCCAGAAGTGCATCCAGGTGGCCTTCCAGTGGGAAATAAACCTAAAACTGGCATCAAGACTGCGGAGGAAGGTAAGAGAATTATGTTTCTTTAGCTGAATTCTTCAGAAAATAAAACATCTGCCAGCAGCTGGCCACTTGTGCATTTTACCTTTAAAATAAATTACTATACATGCTATAGAAGGGTTTATGTGGAAGCTGGTTATATGTGCTCCAAAACAGATTTATTACTGCACCACTCTTGTGAATCTATTTCCTTGACCAAGCTTGATGTTGGTTGTGGGTGTGTCTGTGGAAGGCTCGCTGCCAGGAGAGTTAAGAGGTAGATACAGTGCTCCTCTAGAAAGGGAGGCATTAACCTTCCTCAGGCTTCTTCCCTTCTCTTGTTAGGAGAAGCAGAAAAAGATGATAAAGATGCTCTTCCCAGCCTGGACACCTTCTTGGCAAAGCACACGAGTGAGGATAATGCTTCCTTTGAGCAGATCATGGAAGTGGCCAAAGAGAAGGAGAAAGTGAAGCACGCCTGGCTGTACAGCGCAGAGGAGGAGTACACCCGGGTAGGGAATTGCCTCGGTTCTGTCTCTGCTCTTCCAGAGGGACACAGCAGGGAAATACCATTTCACTGTGTTTCTGCTAAGGCTCGCTTTCCTGGGTCCTGTGGCTGCTCTTGTGCAGTCTTGTTTTTTCCCCTTCTGTCACACAAGAACAGTGCTGATTTAGTTGCTGAGGATTTGTCTCTTCTGAAAGCTTTGAGACTGCAAAGCACTGCACAAAGTGCAGGTATTGCTGTCCTTGGCAGCCTCTTCCATAAGCAGCAACACCAGGGAGAGCAGCTGAGCACACTTCTTGTTATTTGTCCATCAGCCCTTTATCATTTGTAGTTGGATTGTCTGTCTTATTACTGTTTCTGTTGTCAGTAATAACCCACTGAGCTTCTGAAGCACAGAACTGCATGAGCATGGCTGGCTGTGCTGCCTTCCTCAGCTACCTGCAGGGGAGGTCCAGGAGCTGTTCTGGGCCTGCCTTGTCAGTCTTTAACCATCAGCAGTGAGCAGCTGGCCCAGATGTGTCATTGATGGATGTGGGATGCAGTGCCTTTTAATGAAGTTTGGCCCTGACGTGTGGGTGTTTGCTGCTGTTATTTTGAAGGAGTGTTATTTTTTTATCCCAGCTATCCCTCAGAGTCTGTTACATGCAGAGTGTTCTAGGGCAGGTGGCTGAGCTTGACTGAGCTCTCCAAGTTATGTCTGCCTGAATAAAAGATTGCAGTAGACTGCTTCAGACCTGATTCTTTTTTTTCACCTTTTAAAATTTTTTTCTGTTGCTGTTTCAGCGACAAAATGAAAACCTGGCACTTCCTTCAGCTGAGCAGCAAGCTCTGGAGAACGTGAAAGCTGGACTGGATACCTGGGAATACACAGCTCGAAACACCCTCATGTATTATCCAACAGGTGAGGCATTGGTTCTAGGTGGGTTGGCTCCAAACAGCGCTTACAGCACTTCTGTACAGGACTGAGCAGCTCTTACAGGCAATGCTGTGCTTTTTCTTCTGTAAAGCTGTTTTTTAAAAAGACAGTTTTTTCCTTTTTTTTCTTGGCATCTGATTCCAAAGCTTGATCATGTTCTATTTGCCATTGAAAAGCTCGTCTGTATTATAGAAGTCCTTATTTTCAGCAGCCAAAGCTCCTGGTCTGTCTTCTTCATGAGCACTTTGTTGTCATCTTCATTTCTTGTTTGATTCAGCTCAAAGAATCATCTTTAGACTTTTTGTTTGGTCTGTTGGACTTTTTGGACTTTGGTCTGTTTGTTGCTATAGAAAAATACATATTTTTGTAAATGCAGGTTTCTTTTTTGGGTATAAATGTACAATTGATAATTTCTATGAACCAGTGAAGTAGAGAAAAGAGCCCTCTTTTAAAAGGCATGTTGCTTTTCAAGGTGTACCTGATGAGAGTGATGTCTTTAAGAAACCCCGGGAAGTTGTGCATCGAAACACCCGTTTTGTGAAGGACCCTTTTAGCCAAGCTGTGAGCAAATCACAGCTCCAACAAGCTGCAGCCCTCAATGCTCAGGTTGGATAATTTTACTTCTTCTGACTCAAACCTAGTTAGGCTTTGCCCTCTGGTGTGGTTTATCCCCCAGGAGAACTGTGTGTGTGCTGGATACAGCTGACTCACACGTTTCTCCACACGAATGGCATTGTCTTCTTTATTTCAGTATAAACAGGGCAAAGTGGGACCCGATGGGAAAGAACTGATACCCCAAGAGTCTCCAAAAGTGAATGGGTATGGGTTTGTGGCTACTCCCTCTCCTGCCCCAGGTAAGAGGATTTTCTTACTTTTTCTGCTGTAAGACGACTATTACTGCACTTACTTTGATGCTCTGTTAAACACTAGGGTGTCATTACAGGGTTAGATCAGGAGGTAAAACCTCATGCCATGTATGCCAGATGGATGCAGGGCTTAAATCCTAGTCTAATATACTGGTAGGAGAAGTCACACTGCACCAAGAGGCTCTGAGCAGGTTGCTGTGCCATAGTTCAGGAATCATCTAGCTGTGAGGTGCTTTCAGTTAGAACAAACTGATTATTTTTCTTCGAGTTGAGACGTGGTATCTGAATTTGTAACTGTTCTTCACCACCCATGCTCTTTCCCTGTGCTTTTTGTGGTTATGCTGAAACCTGAACGTAATGGGGCTTTCCTTCTGGAAAACCTGTAGGTGGCGTTTGGAGCACCTCCTTTCTCCATCATAAATGCCTTTTCCAAACCCTGGACAGCGGGATTTTCTAGCCAGAGACTTAATCAGGCTCTTAGAATCCTTTCTACACCTGTTAGACAAGGTGCAGTCATTGTTTGGTACAGGCTGCCCCTGAGGTGACTGGAGGGTGCATTTGGCTATTACATGTTCCTTAAGTCGTCTGCCTGTTTTCTTACTTTTAAAGAGTTTTCTGTGTTGAAGGAGTTTTCATACAGCAGCAGAGGGAAGGACTAGTACTGTAGAGGGGAAAATGAAAGTGTTACAAATCAAAAGCTTAGCAAATGGAAAAATAAAGACATGGAAAGGGTGGTGCTTGGTTGTTGTAACTGAGAGGGTGACACAGCTACAGGCAATCCTGTGAGTTTGATTCCTTTTTAATGGGAACCACATGTTACCATTCACATTGGCTGTGATTTCCTCGTTTCCTCTGCAGTGGAGGGGTTCCTTTGTTGATGAATTCGCTGCATTTCCTAATTTGCTTCTCTCTTTTTTTTTTTTTTTTTGTGGTGGATGAATAGTCAAATGTCTTGCGTGGGCATGACTTTTTCAATTTGTTTTTAGGTGTGAATGAGTCGCCTTTTATGACATGGGGTGAAATTGAAAGCACTCCTTTGCGTCTGGAAGGGTCAGAAAGACCATATGTGGACAGAACACCTGGACCAGCTTTCAAGGTATTTCATATCAGCAAGTCAGCATGACATTCTCTTCTGGGGGGCAAGAAGTAAGAGGGGAAAGGCAAGTGAGTAATAGATTAATGTGGAGTGTGACACATGTCTGGGTGGTGTTCCCAGTCCTTGAGACTAATAATCTAGTTTGTGCTTGGAGGGTGGAGGTGAGCATGGATCCACATGAAATCTCCTTGGTGGAGCTACCTGAGCTGGAATACACACTGCTGTGGCAGGAGAATGAGATTCTGCATTTGGTGGTGGGCCCAGACAGAGGGGCTTTCAGAGGAAGCTGAAGACATGCTCAATTTTTCTGATTTTAATGTGTGAATAGGTGTAAATTTTAGCATTTCCCTCTGTCTTTATCTTCTGGCTGTTGCAGCCTCAGGCAGGTGTATCAGGTGAGAGTAGAAAAGACACTCTGGCTTTGCTAATGGCACCTAACCCTGCATGCCACTTGTCTCCTGCTGGTGTCATTGAATGTGAGCTGTCTGAGACTCTTAGTTTAAGAAGGATGTAATTTGCTGTATATGCCTCTGTTTTGTCAGACTCCAAAGGCCTTGACTGGTTCTCCTGCTGTTTAGCAATGTCTGTGTATGCCTGAGAGCTGGCTGGCTACAGGCCAGGCAAGACACAGGTGACATTGTTTGTCTAGGAGAAACAGCAGGAGGAAATGCCAGAGGTAATGGCTGCTTCCTTGACTGGACTGGTTTTACCATTTTTGTTACTTGCTAAGGCAGGTTGAAGGTCTCTGTGTCCTCTCTGGCTTTTGTGCAGCAGCAGAGAGGTGCGGGCTGACCCCACTTCTCCCTGCTTTAGATCCCTGTGCACTGGAATCCAGCTTTGAAGGTGCTTTGACTCATTTTTTCAGCACTCTTGAGTGCCTTGGCGAGTGAACTGTGTGATGCGTTTATAGATCCTGGAGCCCGGGCGCCGTGAGAGGTTAGGACTCAAGATGGCCAATGAAGCGGCAGCTAAAAACCGAGCAAAGAAGCAGGAGGCACTTCGAAAAGTGACAGAAAACTTGGCCAGGTGAGACTTCTGTTTTGACAGCAGAACTGGGGGTGGGTATTATGTGATGAGATGTAAATCAGCACATGTAGAAATGGAGGAGTGATGGTAAGGAAGGATACTGGAAGCAGGAAGAGGTACATTTGGACTGGAAGTTTTTAGAAATTAAAAATTTAGAAATGAAAAAACTTAATTCCTGAGGGAAAGTGGCCCATGGCTGTCCTGACACTCCTTGTCAGCATTACTGCTCTGCCCTACAGCCACCCAGCGATGCCTCTGGATCAGTGTCTTGCCTCATTGCAAAGAGGAGACGTGATAAGAGTTGCTTGGGGGGGGCGGGGGAGGGGTCACAGGAAGGATAGAATGGGCTCAAAGGAAAAGTCAGGCAGTGCCACTCAGGTTTGGGAGGGATTTTGTGTAGGAGGTTTTTCTGTCACTTGTTTCTCTAGAGAGACAGGCTGCATTTACATGCAGGCAGAATGATTTCTGCAGGCAGTGGGTCTGCTCTGTGGTGGCAACTCATGTAGGGAGGCAATAATGCTTTTCCTGATAAAGGCAGATTTTTTACTGTAAAATCTCTTAAAACTGTTTATCCTATTTCAGCCTTACTCCGAAAGGACTAAGCCCAGCAATGTCACCAGCTTTGCAAAGACTTGTAAACAGGACTGCAAGTAAATACACCGACAAAGCCCTGCGAGCCAGCTACACGCCCTCCCCAGCCCACACAGGAACTCCTGGTTACAAGACCCCAGCCGGTGGGCCTCAAACTCCCCAGAGCACCCCACAGTCCAGGACAGTATCACACACACCAGTATCTCAGGATACTACATCCATCACGGACAATTTACTGCAGCTTCCCAAAAGAAGAAAGGCATCTGATTTCTTCTGAGCATTCCAGTCACCAGCGAGGTGATAGTGATCTGGCTGTGCTCAGTGAACTGCAGACTGGTTACTGGAAACTGGGAAAATGGAGATAATTTCTTAAAGATATATTTCTGTTTTTAAGACAGCCACACATTTAAATTCGTTTCTGTACAGCTACGTCTGTTTCTTAAGTGGGGTAAGCCTTTCTAAAAGGCTGAAGTGGACTTGGTTTCAGCTTGTCAAACTTGTTTGAGTTTGTAGTTTGCAGAAAAGGGGACACAACCATGGGTATACTGAGACGTGACTCAGAATTTTAGAGAGGTTCTCTTTTAACTTGAATTTAAACTGAAGCAGTTCACAAGTTTGATTAACTTTGTGATCTTGTTAAAACCAGTGTTCCTTAAGAGGACCCTGTTTCCTCCTTCACTCCTTACACTTTGCAGAATGGGATTTGCCTTTGCTGCATGTGCTCAGGCTTTTCTTCTGCAGGTTTTGGGCTTGCCCTGTTCTGCAGCTGGCAGAGGGAAGGGATCAGATTTGTTTTATAGTTGCTCTGTGTGTGACTCCAGAGAGCTGATGATCACAGTGCAGGGGCCAGGGACAGTCCTGTGTCATCCACCAGGATGACAGTACCATTCTGAAGGACAGAAGTGGTACTTCTCATAGCCACGCTGGGGCTTTTGTTTGGTGTTTTCCTCCCATTCTTTGAAACTTTTGGCTTTAGTTTTTAGAATTGGCCAAAAAAAGGAAAAGCAATTTTAACCACCCATAGCCTGCACTCAGTGCTGTGCTTGCTGCATATGAACTGATCTGTGTGTGTGGGATGAGCCCTTGTGTGGTGTGATCCAGCCTGCAGAAGCAGCGTGCAGCCTTAGGAGGAAGCAGGCGTAGCCAGATGTGTTCACTGCTTGCACCACACCTGAGTACAGCGTGTGTAACACTTGGCAGCGTTGGCGTTTGTTATAGTCAGGTGATGTTTCACTGAGGGAACATCCATGGAAAGTCTTATCCAGCAACTTGAGGAGTGTCTGCAGCCTTCTCTATGGTCTGGGGCGTTGGATGCTGTGTTTGTCTTGGTGGAGAGCTTCCTCTTGTGTGGTTTCCCCTGCCACTTCCAAAACTCATGTCCCTGACTGAGAAAAATCCTTCCAAGGGATTCAGTTTTTATAGTGCACCTTGTAAAAATAAATTGATCAACATGGCATTGCTAGGAATCATGACTCAAAAATTAGTAATTTTTGCCTTTTTAGTTGAGAAATACTTGAAGGCTATGTTTTCTCTTTAACCAAAAAAATTATTGTCAGGTATTCATGAATTCATGTAAAAGGAGTGCATTTACTAAAGTTTCCATGCTTTCAGAATTGTTCTTTAAGGACTGAACTGGCTAAATATGAACCAAGTTCTTAGGTAATTTCAAATACTAATTATTTATTTCGTAGTGAAATGCTTGTCCCCATTAAGCATAGGACCTCTCTGTTAGGTACACAGGCAGATGGTCAGACCCTGGCCTGCAGTTTGGTTCACTGAGGAGACCAGGAGCAAGGAGCAGATGTGGGATTCCTGCCCATTTGTGGGTGCAGAAGCTCCTCTTGAGTGTGGGATGCAGGGAAAGACTGAGCAGCATTTGAGGGACTGTGGATGGGGTGTACACATGGATCAGGAGTGGGATGTGGATCTCTCTGCCACAGCATTGCAAACTGGCTGTGCTCATATCAAGGCCTAGCTGGATTAATAGGGGAATGTGATATCTGAGGGGGGTTAGTTCCACATTGTGCAATTCATGCTTAAAAGCAGACTGCATTAAATATCCTGTGGATGGTGTTAGTTTTGTGTTTCCCCTCAAATGAATTAACCTAGACAGCCATACTAAAATCAGTCTTGATTCTGCCACACTGACAGGCCTTCACATGTTTGTTGGAAATGTAACTTATTTTCAGTCACATGCTGTAAAACTGGATCTGTTGAAAGGGCTGTAGTGGTGCTCTTCAGATTGGCTGTTCCTATAATGCCTGCTGCAATGTCTGTTCTCTGCTTCCTGCTGCAGTTTAGCCCCTGCTATCTGCAATTAGAGAATCAGTAAATTCTTCATTGCCAGCTATTTTTGCTGCTGTAGCAGTGGCAGATAATGTGCCTTACAGGGCCAAATCCAGTGTGAGAAAACATCCTGGTTCTTGATGACTGGTGATTTTTTTTTCTCCCATTTTCAGAAGGTTATTTTTCTTTTGCTGTTGCAATATATCTGCATTTTCCTGTGTGCAAGGCCCAAGCACACTTTCTCCCTCAGTCATGATAGCACCTGGAGCTCTCCTGATGCTGCAGAGGTGGCTGGCAGTGAGCAGAGGTGTCCCCCGGCCTCTCCTGGGTGGCCAGGCTGGCTGTGGTGTGTTACTGGATGCTTGGAAGTCATAGTGGACCTATGTCCACGTGGTGTGAACACCATCACATCCAGAGGCTGTGGATGCTTGCCATGTGCAGCCTGGGCCTTGGCTTCTTACCCCATGCAGGAAAGAAAACGGGAGAGCACAAGAGATTCTTGTTCCTGTAAGTCTAATCACTGAGCCCCAAGCTGGTTCTCTGAGCCCTTCACCTTCAGGGCCAGGAGCCTCTCCCTGACCCGGGGGTAACCATCTCTGCCGTGGTGCAGGGGCTGCAGCTTTTCACCCATCCAAAAGCAGATTCCAGAAAGAGAACTGATTATTTAGGTCAAAAGGGAAGCTGTGGTTGGAGATACTTTGTTGTTTTGGAGGATTGGGCTATTTCTCTGCAAAAATAAAGGAAATGGGTCCACTCACTCAGGGAAGAGGGAAATGGAGCAATTCTCACTTCCTCATGTTTGCACTTGTTGCCTCAATCCCAGCTCATGGCTGCTGGCCCAACAGCAGCTGGTTACAAGCCCCAGCTCAGGGACAGGCCAGGGCCAGAGCTGGGTTCAACTCCCTTCACCACGAGCCCCTTCCCCCCACCTGTCCCGGCCCCAGCAGCTGACCCGGCACAGCCTGGGGCAAGGGGCAGCTCTCACCCTTCACTTTGGTGCTGCTGGGCCGTTCATTGCCGGTTTGTTCAGGGGTGCCGAGGGTCTGCCAGGCACACGGGTGTGCTCCAGACCTGCCTCTCCTCAGAGCCGGGGGTGCTGCGGGATGTGGCGTAGGGGAAGGGAGGCCTGCCGTGCCTCAAAAGCCAAGGATAAGCAGCCTGGGCCCGGCTCTCACAGTGGAGGCATCATAGGATATTTATTTATGCATCACCCTGTATGGTGTAATGCCCAGGCCCTGGGGTGGATAAGGGTACCCTGGATCAGTCTGGAGTTGGCCTGTGAGGCTGTGCTGCAGGAAGCCAGGCTCAGAACAGTCTGTCCCCACAGCATCCCATGTGAGGAGCAAAGCTGGGGAGTCGGATGCTCATGCTTTGTGCTGGAGGATGTTGTCATGCTTCAGGTCCCCACAGGCTCTTGGATCATGACAGTATTTGGCAGCACATGAGAGCTGGGAAAGTGGGTTTTGCCCTAAATCTTCAGGCAGTGCCCTGCTGCTTGTGACGCACTCCAGCGGGTCCCTGAGCACGTTCCTGGCCACGCAGTGCTCCTGAGGCAGCTCCTGAAGCCCCGGGGCTCACGGCTCCAAGCTCATGCTTGCCGCTACCCCAGCTTCGGAGAGCTTGACAGACACCAATTTCCCCTCCCATGTTAAACTGCACTTTTAGGTTTGGAAGAAGCACCTCCCTGGAGCTACTGACCTGAGCACAGCAACAGCTCCTGCGGGGACAGCGGCAGTGAGTGCTCAAGAAATCCCACAGGAGCCCCTGTTCCCTCGTTGCAGGTTGGCAGCTGACACGTGGGGCAGTCAGCGACTGAGGGGGAGCAGGAGCCGTGAGAGAGCAGAAGTAGGTGTGCATCCATCAGGAAAACCCTTGAGAAAAGCTTGCTGCTGGGTACAGTGAGTAATTGGTATTAACTGGGAAACAGGGAGTGGGTCAAAATTGGGTCAAAATGGTCCTTGTTGGAATTTCAATGTTTTATTTGAGAAGTACAAGTTGTAGCAAAAGAGTAGAAAACACCTCATTGTAAATATTAAAAAATATAAACATTTCCCAGACAGCTTCCCAGGCTGTGACTTTGAATAGGTTATACTAAAAAGCTGGAATTCCCTGCAGAGGAAAGTGACAGCTCTCTGCTGCCCATGGGTCAGCCATTGTGTCTGGCCCCTGGCTGACCCTATGTCCTAGTGCTGCCCAAACACTTCCCCTTGTCAGTGGAAATTCCAGATAAATTTGGGAAGTGGGTTTTGATGCTAAAACTGCCTTTTGATCCCAAATGCCACCTGGTCCATCCAGCACCAGGAGAGCTGTGGCACCAGGCCGCTGACTCCAGGCAGGGACAGCCACCACCCTGCCCGGCTGACAGCAACACCCAGGGTCAAATTCCTACAGGCACCTGTCACTTGCAGGGCCACTAACAGTGACCTGAGCCACACAATCAGTTTTCTTTATGCATTTCCTCTCTGTCTGGGCCTGGGAAGTGGGAATGCAAGGGTTCCAGGAGGTATGGAAACACGTGGCTGGCTCTGGCACTGCCGGGTGCTGGCTGTGGGCATGTCCCAGCGCCGGGTGCTGCTTGTCGGTGCCACCCTGCAGACATGAGAACAGGGACTGTCTCACCCGGCTGTGGGCAGGGGCAAGCAGAGTAATGAAGAAGCAAAAGATGGTCAACCTGGGAGCCTGCTGGGGCTGGGAAAGTCCAGAGCTTTGTGCCTCTGCTGCGGGACAGCCAAGGTGGTGGCCCTGGGAAGTCCCCGCAGAGGCAGGGAAAGGCCGTGGCAGCAGAGGAGGGGACCTGCAAAGGCTGTCCCAAGAACAGAGGAAGGTGGTTGGGGCTGTTCCAGCGGGGCTGGGAAACGCTGTCAGGCAGTGATGGATGTGAGCAGGAAAGGACATTCCAGATGGGAACAGGGAAATGCTGTTCTGGGGGAAGAGGGGACTGATGGAGGCTGTCCTGGGGAGGTGGAGCGAACTGAGCAAGACTATCCTGGGGGGATGGAGGGAATAGGGCTTCTGTTCTGGTGAGGAGTGAGAGTACTGATAAAGGCCGTCCT
>VZTF01007533.1:1796827-1847224 GCA_013397755.1 Cnemophilus loriae
GAGTGAGAGGACTGATAAAGGCCGTCCTAGGGGGACTGTGGTGGCCACCAATGGCCATCCTTGGGGGACCAAGGCCCCGGTGTGGACGCTCCTGGGGGTCGCGGGGAGCGCGGGGTNCCGGCTCCGCCCGGGGCGGCGGCGAACGGCGGAGGGAGGGCAGGCGAGAAGCTCGGTGCGGACCGGGGCCCCCCGCGGACCCGGCGGCGGCCCCTCCTCCCGCCGCTCCGCGCGTCCCTCCCCGCGGGTTCGTGGCACTGTGCTGGGGGAGGATGAACGGAGGATAAATGGTGCCCAAGGCGGACAGCGGCACCTTCCTCCTCCTCTTCTTCTTGGTGCTGAGCATCACCGAGCCGCTGCGGCCAGGTAGGGGCGACGGCGGCGGGGCCGGGGGTGCCGGGCCCGGGCGGCTGGCAGGGTGAGCCCCCGGGGTCGCCGGGGACAGCCCGGATCGGGGGGCGGAGTGGCCCGGAGCCGGCCCCTCCGGGGGGGTTTGGGCTTTGCTGCCGCTTTGTGCGTTTGAACAGAGTCGGGACGCGGCCGAGCATCGGTTCCCTGTGCCGGCTGCCTGGATCCGAGAGAGCCTGGATTTACCCTGGCAATCGGGGTAAAACGTTTGTGTCAAAGTGTGAAAGCTTGGGTAGAAAACTACATAACCCTACGGGTAATGAGCGCAGAAAATGTGGTGACTAAGTTTTCAGGTGCTTCTTACTTACCTGCTTTTATGTTGTGGGCCTTGGATGCCAACACGGCCAGACAAAATGCTTGCTTTCGAAGTGCCATTTAATCCTGCCAGAAAGGGAAAGAAACACGCTGCACCTGGTTCGTCTTTCTGGTTCTGTTTGTACTTCTTTTAGGGAAGTAGTTCAGCGACCGAGTTTGTGTGCTAGCTGCTAGGCATGGTGCTTAAAATCTTAAGATGATTAACTTTGGAGAAATTGGTGGTGTTTGTGGGTAGGAAACTACAGCTTTTCTAGGTATAGCGCTCAGCTGGGGTTTGTTTTTGGGTGTTGAACTCTCTTGGAGCTTGGCAAAGCCCTCGGGTATCATGGGCAGCTCTTGCCAACGAGCATCAGTAGCCAAAGCGTGAGGCTGCCTGGCGTGGCTTTGCAGGTTTGGAAATCGCCCTCCCATCGCACCAAGCGACTGTTCCTGGGTGATACGTGCTCCTCGTAAATAGGAGAGTAAGAACCATGGTGCACTTTGAAACCCCCTTGTTCTTTCTCTTCGAAATAACTTTTGTGACCCAGACTAATAAAACGTAACAGTATTAATGAGCTGCGTCTAAGTGAGTTCCCAGCACAGCTGAAACACAATTGAGTCAGTGTAGGCAGAGTTACTGAAATAACTAACTTGGGTGTTGAAACGTGTGTGTCTGCCTTGTTTTGTTTTAGCTTGTTTTATTGGCAGTGCAGTGTATATACACTTATGATATGCACTTAAGTAGCCAAAAAACCCCCATTGTGTTGGTAGCATAGTATTATTACAGCTAGAGGCTTTTATGGCTGAGAAGGTACTATGTAAAACTGATTTCAAGCAGCTCCTTTGTAGCTGACCCTAAGTGTAACAGGCTGCTGGATTGCTGGGTGAAAGGGTTCAGCTTATTCAGAGGTGTCTCTGTGCTTTTACAGGTGTGTAGGCTTGACCCTGAACTCTTTTGGTGTTGAGCATTGTAGCCTCCTAGAAATTCAAAAAATGGCATCTTTCATATTGTGCCACATTTGTCGCTCCAGTTTGATATTGAACCTCTGTCAGCAGCTGATGCTTGATGGATGAACACCAGTTTTTCACTTAGGTTTGCTTCCTTAAGACAAACGATATTTTTCCACTGGTGCTCTAATGTACCTGCTTTAGAGATTTGTGGTGCTGTAGCCTAGCTGGCAGAAGTGTCCTTGTGAGCAAACCTTAACTCATCTGCTCAGGTTCTACACCACTGGCGTTGAAACTTGTAGCATTAGAATTCCTCTGTGGCAACTCCATAAGCATGCCATGAATTTTGCTCAAACCCTATGTATTCCTGAACCGAAGGTGAAGTAATGCACCAGGATATAGTGTTGCAGCTGGAATGCCTTGCTGTATGAGGAGTTTCTGAGTTCCATTTGGGATATACTCATCCATCCTGTTTATGTGGTGGCTCCGGATGAGCGCTGTGGCTGAGCTGTCCATGGTGATGCCTCTCCCTCCTCAGAGGAGGAGAGCCCATCACCCCTGGGTGGCCTCACAGCTCTTTGCCGATGTCATTTGGTTTTTTTGGTTTGCTTCATTTAGTATCTTGAATCTGCTGTCTCAGACAAATCACCCGTTTGATAGATTAATAGCATATGGTTTGATCCTCAAGCATGAGGTGCAAGTAGGGGAACCTGGTTCATGCAAGTATAGAGGACATACAGAACCTAATTTACTGCTTTAATCAGTGGTGAAGAAGTCTCCTTAGTCTTCTTTGGGGAGAGACAGCAGAAAGAGAAGAGTACTTGGACTTAGAATTTATTTCCCAGGTGGTGTTTGCTTTACTTTTTACTTCTTTAAACCTGTGTGTTGTAGCAACTGTCCTTCTGCTTTAGGAAGGACGCCTGCAGCTTGCTTAGCTTAAATCTGTACTTGGAGCTATCAGATGAGTGCTGCAGAGCACTGGGAGGTTTTATGTACTCGGAGATGAATGTGTAGTCCCTTCACCATTCAGTCCCGGCGGATCAGGCATCTCTTTGTATTTCCATGTTAATTTGACACTAGCTTTATATCCCTGTTCTTGCTGTGCTCTTCAGACAAATAAAACCTTCTTTTAAGCCTCCTCAACTGTAGTATCTTTTTATGCAATCTGAAAGGCAGTGCTTTTACATGGATGTATTTTTTTTCTGCATTTAGGATGAGGTGGGTTTTGGTAAATTAGGCAGAAATTAATTAAAATTTCTTTTTTTCCCCCGTTTTTTTCTGTCTTGGTTACATGAGTCTGTTTTGTGCTACTGCCATTACTAACAGCACAAGGTACTTTCAACATACCATGACATTGGCCCCAGCTATGCAGACTTGGGTTCCTGAAGGCACTGTGTGCACTTAGATTTTTCTGAGCCTGTGGACTTGTAATGGTAATTCTGTGCCTTTGAGAATCGCCACTTAGATTTTTTTTTTTTTGTCCCAGTGTTTCTGGTCTTTCCTTTTCTGTTTTGACCATAACCTGCTTGTTTTCACTAGTTGCCTGCTTTATAGTGCATTTTTGAAAGCGTTCTTTTTTTTCAAAGCAGGGCATTTCTCCATAAGTTGTGTTACACATTGTTTTTGGAATCGGCTAATGTGAATTGAAGCTGAATGTACCAAACTCTTCCAACTATATGGGTGTAGAGTGAAGGACTAACTTAATATTTCCTTTAAATACTTGCTGATTTTACTCTATCTGTTTCTTTTTGGGGATATTTACCACAGTAGGGTTTAATTTAATAATATCTTTTCCAGGACAACTCAAACCCATCTGCTTCAGGTTATCTGACTAGCTGGCTGAGAGAGCTGATGTCTTATGTGAGGAAATATTTTGGTGGTGTGTTAACTGAGTTGCAATAAGCTGTTCTGGTGCTAGCTTAGATTTTGCCCGAGTTTCTGAACCAGAGTATTTCTGTTGGTTGTTGGAAGAACATCAGAGATGTAAATCATTATGAATTCGGTTTTTCACAGTTTGAGACTATTTAAGAAGTTTCTCTTTCTGTTAATATCCCAGTGCATCCCACAGAGAAGTGGAGGTTTTGGTGTCTTTGTGTAGGGAGCTTAAGCAGTCTGGAACGACCACGCTGACATGTTTCAGAATAGTATTTAGAGGATTAATTAAGATCATCATCACTAAAGACAATAACATGTTTTCATATTTCTCTAACAAGATACTTCTGCTTGCTAATGGAAAACACTTAAACATGGTCAGGCTTTATATTGGATTTTGTAATAGTGGTTTAGTACAGAGCCTTGTGAATGTAGGTCATCGGGCTTTCTTATTAGAGCATTTGCCAGGCAGCTAAAAGCCAATTGAGTTCTTGTTCTTGCAGCGTTTTTTCTCCACTTCAAAGCCAGCTAGAGGAAGTAATTTTATTACCCAAGTTCTGTTTCAAAAAAATATTGCACAACGTACTTAATCTGCAATGCTTAGAAAGACTTGCCAGTGCAAGTGGTCTGGTTAAAACCCCACACTCCAGCTCGCAGTTGGAACTTCCCGTGTGCTTTAGAGCTTGCTGGCAACTGCGGTTATGCTCTTACAGGTGAGGTTGTTGATGTTTTGACACGATACAACTGACAAGTGGGTTCAAATTGCCAACTCTTTCTTGTCTTTTAGTCAAGAGGTTTTGGTCTTACGTGCAAGGCAGATCTAATCAGAGTAGAGGTGTAAGCAAACCCACGATCAGTGTCGTTTCAAGGTGATCTGCTGGTGTGCCGTGACTGGATGGGTCTGGTTTTGTCCAGTTGAAGTGTATTGATTAATTCAAATGGAGACCCAAATATATCAGTCATAAAATTTGCTCTGGCCAGTGTTCCTCTGCTCTGAAGAGACTTTGTTGGTAGGCAAATACAAACCCTTATTTTGCTCTTTGTTCGCTGTCTCCACCTTAGTGAGAGCTGTGGTGAGTGATATTTATTCAGGTTCGTGTCGTTGCTAACTGCCGTTCCTGTCTGTGTATTTAGGTGAATTCCCAAGTGGAAGGTTCTAGGAGTGAGGGGTAGAACGGTTTTTATCACACCTCCTCAGTTAATTTTGCCAAAAGTAGGGCTTGGCCTGTCTTCCAGTCTGGTGTTTTTCCCTGTCATCCCTTTGCTTCTTAATCCACTGGGTTTAAGTTTTATTTTTCTTCCTACTGTTACCTGTTATTGAGTTCTTGTCCTGATGTTCCTTGCTCTGCTGCTTGCTGTTTTTACAGCTGCAGAGCGAGGCTGATGGATGTGAAAAAGCTTTTTTGTGGCTGCTCTCGGTGTAGCAGAGAGACAAAGCGGAAGGTATCAGACCTTATTAGCAGGTCTGATACTTTAAGACTGGTAATTCCTGATGTTATTTGTAAAGCAAAATTTTTGAGATGCAAGTGGATTTGCTGCTAGCTGTTGCTGTAAAGTAAAAGAGAAGAAAAGAGTCAGTAGGCAGGGCTGTTCGCGTTGCTTTGGCTCTGAGAAATAATAAACCAGAGGGGCACCTTGAGGGTTTGCAAACACGTGACTTCTATGTCCCTACAGTAGGTTTGGGGGCAGAGGAAGGTTGGTCCAGAACAGCAGAAGTGATGAAGAACAGAGCACTGCCACAGCCTCCCTCTGCAGCAGGAGGAGGCAGCTGTGCTTTTTTCTTGGTATTTGAGGGGAAAGGCAGAGCTAGACTGAAGAGAGAGGAATTTTAGATACTAAGTATGAAAGATGTAAAATCCCCTGGTGAAAGTCAGAAAACCAGTCAAGACGTCAATGAATCATTCTGTCCCTGGCATTACCTTTGTTAGGGCTGGTGTTGATGTTGAATTGTAATGCCAGAGCAGTAGCTACCTCTGTGGTCCATCTTTGAGTAATGCCTGGGTCTCTGGATTTTTACGTGGTGATTTCTTGCAGCTTTTGTAAGTTCTTGTTTGATGCTATGAGGTACACATGAATAACTTCTTTTGCGATTAGCGGAAGTTCCCATTGTGCAGTGCAGACCTGTGGACCCCGAGTGGAGCTTCTGATACCTGAAAGTTCTGGCTGGAGCAGAACCTAGAAGGAACTGAGTGGAATCACAGCTCCTGCCCTTCAGGGCTTGATGTGGGTGCTCAGGGTTGTTTTGTGTTTTGAAATGGTCATGTGCATTGGGTTCTTGCACTGATAGCCTGGACAAGGAAGCTCTTAGATAAAAAGGGAACAGAGCACAGCTAATGGGAGGCTTAATGAGAGGCTCTGCAGATCTTTGCGTCTGTGATCTCAAGGGTTAACCTGTGATGGGAAGAGCCTTGCTAATCTTTTATTCTGTGTAGGCTGATAGAAGGTTATGGCTAGAAGGAGCATTAGAGATGGGGTTGTCCATCTTCCTGTTCCAAAAGGAAATCTGGCAAACCCAGGCAACTGCTAAAGGTGTTTGTCAAACACATGGTTAATGATTTCCTGTGATAGACTCCCAACACCAGATTCTTTTGGTAAGTCTAGTTGCCTATTTGTTCTGCAGTTATAGCTTATTATTTGTATAAATGCAGTCTAATGCATGGGTCCCTCTTAAGCTGCAGCTTTAAAGAACAGATTCACAGTTTCCCAGGACTGTTCAGGTGCCAGTTTTTCTGTAGCAGTAAGTGTGGTGTGTGCCTGGCAGTGCCCAATCCTTCCTGGCTTTCCACTCTCTGGAAGGGTTTCTGTTTCATGCTGGATCCTTGCATGGCAGGCTCACATGTCTGCACTGCACTTCAGTGGTGGTTTTGTAGAGGATCCCGAGTCCAGGAGTCGTGGATCGGTTGGTGAAGTCATTGAGTTGCTGTAGCAGAACTCGAGCAACTCAGTTGCTTAAAAACATGAGTTTGGGATTAACCTTTAATCCGTATTCCCCGAACTGTGAAATCCTCTGGCATCTTGTGGTTTCCTGTGAAACTTAAAATTTTTTTTTGTTCTAAAGGGTCAGCCTGCTAATTCTGGGTTTCGTGAACAGCGTTTTAACGGTATTTACTCTATGGAACTCCTAAGAAGGTTATTAGTAGTGTTCGCCTGCCATTCAGATAAATTAGTAGTATGGTTTTAAGTTTAATGGCAATTGATAGTTACTTCATTATCTATAGCTAAACAAAATAACATTCAACTTCTTACTTAATTAAAATTAAAATTGGTTGGTTTAACATTATATTTAGCTTCTGTTCTGTTTCTTGATTATTGTGCTTGAGAATTGTCAGCCAGCTCAGGGGTGGAAATGTAGAAGTAACTCTTGGGATATTCCCTGCTCTTTTGTTCTTTAACTGGTTTTTCTTTGTCATATTTTCATTTGTGTAACTCTTTTTTCCTGCGTTGTCTTCTCTTTTGTACACCGCCTCTGTTGTGCTTCCTCATCCCTTTCCCACTATAGGACCAGTTACTTGGAGTGCCCAGTGGAATTATTTGAGAGTCAAAGCTAGTAGGAAAATGGGATTAAGTGCCATTTCTAGTAGAACGATGCTGTGTGTTCTGGGCTGGCTGCGAGACTGAGTTAGTGTTGTCCCATAGTACCTCTATGTTTGGTCTGTGCTAATATTTCTTTAGCAATATAAATAAAAAAATTTCTTCTGACTTAAAAGTAGCTTGTCATCTTTTATACACTTTAAAAAAAACCAAATAACCCTCTTCTAACACCTGCTGGGTTTGAGTTTGTGCCCAAGTAGCATTTTGCCTCGTGTATGATAAACTTCTAAAACTTACTACAGCTTCTTTTTATCCAGGGATGGTCAAAACTGCATTTGTGTTTTCTCTCTGTTGAATTTGTGGAATTATTTGATATGCTTAAATTACTCTTCACTGGTTAAAACCAGTGACATGAGAGTACTCTATTAATGAGATCTGGGAAAATCTTCATGAAATGTTAAGAATCATGCAGGAGTGAGATCAAAGACTTAAGTACAAGCATCATGCCGTCTCAATTCTAGCAGTAAGCAGGTAGGAGAGAAGTGATTCAAGAATGCCATAGTGCCCATCTTTGTCTTTCTGAGCAATAATGGAATTGAATGTAGTTTTTCTATTGATGTGGCAGCTAAAAAATGGCAAAGATCAAGTTTTGTGGCATAGTACCTGACACATGGGCATAATAGAAGTTGAAGAGTTGGCAGTTGTTAGAAGGTGTGGGGGATGAGAAAACTACTCTCAAAGGGTTATGTGGCTTTTTACGATTGAGTTAGATCTGTATTTGCTGACTTCTGGTAGAACTGTTAATCTTAGGAGTTTGATATGTGGAATTTCTCCTCAGGTATTTGTTTTGCTGAGGAACAGGGAAGCATGGGGTCTCATCCAGTGTGGACAGATGTAGCTGTGGCTGACACTGGCCTCATTCCTGCCGTGTTCGGCTTCAGTGGAGCAGGGGAATGCTGTTCAAAGCATGAGCCATTTGCTCCAGTACCTGCCAGCCACTGCACCAGCTCCTGTGTGAAGGATAAAACTGGGTTTCTGTATTTGAGGTCATAATACTTCTGTGTATTGAATTTTTGCTCTTAAGTGTTCTAGGTGCTTGCTCATCAAGTCTTGAACAAGATGTGAAGAACAGAAGTGAAACAGGAGCAAAAGCTTTTTTTGGTGTGACCTGCATTTGAATAGTGCTCAGCTTTCCTGTCTCCCTGAATTGTTAAATTCTTGTTTAAGACCTTGAATTTTCTTAGAGCCCTGTAGAGAACTTCTTCCATGTTCGTTTGGTTTTAAAGTTAAAAAATGATGTTATTTTTTGGAGAGTGGAGTAGTTAAAAAAATACCTGATTTCATAGGTAGAACTTTGTCACCTATTTGCTTTAAAAACTATTGCAATTTCTTATGTTTTAATTCAGCGAAGTTTTTAAAGTACATACTTAGCTTTAAATTGTGTATTTTCATTACATTTGTTAGGATTGCTCATGTGCTGAAAGTTTAAGGAATGTGCTTAAATACTGCTGAATTGTGTACTAAAAAAAAAAAAGATGAGATAGGAACTTTTTTTGTTTTCCTGCAAAGAAGGAACATGTGTTGTCTTGCTGAAAGCAAATGGGCTTTTTAAGTAATACTGCTGAAATCTGGCAATTCCTACTTTCAATTTAATGGTGGCTACAAATTAGCCTTGATTGCTCTGACAGTTCTTGAATTGCTGTTATCATGTTTCATCTGGGTACTCTTCTTGTTGAAACGTGATCTAATGAAAATACTAATTCAGTTCATGTAAAATTTTGGATTTGAATTTTTCCTCTGAGGAAAATGAGTCTGTAGAGTATTCGTTGGCTTTTGGTTGTTTGGTTGGGGTTTTTTTGGGCTTGGGTTTTTTGTTGGGCTTTTTTTTTCGTTTGTTGGGGGTGGGTTTGTATACCTATAGTTTATTTGGTCAAAGGGGATACAGCGTCTTCCACTGCTGATTCTTAGTGAAACTGTTTTGTATATGAACAGATACTGATCCAAACTCACTTGGTAGGATGTGTGTTAAACCTGAGAATACAGGAAGAGGAGAGGAACCATCTTGCATGCCTAGAATTTTTTGGGAGTAGTTTTGGGTGGGCAGCTACCAGGTAATAGCTTTAGATACAGAAGTACTTTGAGCTGTGGTACCCTGGTAGGTGAAGGATTTGTGGTGTGTGTGGGATAATCCATCTGCCCTGACCTGGAGTATGGATTGTAGGGAGAAGGCACTGTTGTTGATGGTGCCCTTTTCTGGACACGATTGATGACTTGCTGAGTATATCACTGCTGATATTGCTCTTAATGGACTTTTCCTCTGTTGCTTCATTTCTTGAGACAATTAGTGTCTTGTGTGTGTGGCTGTATTTAAATTCTGGGTGAGGAATAGTGCTGTTTTCTTAGCACTATTTCCCGTGGGCATGTTTCATAAGCAGCGGGGCTTAATGAAACCTGGACTCCAGTGGGCTTGTCTATGTCCCTGTACTTCCTCTGCTGTAGTACCCCTGCCTGACACTGATTTAATAAGGTCATATCTTGCCTGTGTCCCCTCTACCTATCCACAATAGGCATGAAATAGCTGGGAGTCCTGCAGGGTCTCTTGCAAACGTTCAGTTACCCCAGCTCACCGGTTCCCTCCGCTGCCAGCCAGGAAACCACCCCACGGTGGTGACAGTGTGACTCCCAGGTGTGCTGGCGGGCTGGCACCTGCTGAACAGTGCAAACCGTGTGGGGGTTTCCTGCCCTCTGAAGCTCAAGAAGGTCATCATTTCCTTCCATTGGGCAAGCTTCAGAAAGCTTAGAACCACACCATATGCTGTCTTTTCCTGGTCCTGACTTTTCTCAAGCTTGCTTGAAATAGTTTAGTAGATTTGTGGGGTGTGATTGGCAGTTTCACTGATCCCTTTTTAGGGAAAGGGTTAAAAATTTGGTGCTGCACATGTTGGAGTCACTTGTCACTGCTGTACTAGAACACTGAAATCCTGCCTAAGGCTGTACAGAACGCTCGAAGTCCTGAACAAGGTTGTTAGTATGGAAGAATAGTAGGCTTTAATTTTGAGCCGTATTAGAGGCTTCTCGAGTACCAGTGGCTTTGGTTTTGTTTGTACTGACTGCTCTTTGTGCCTGTGCTGTATTTTGCTTTTCCCTTCTGCCTCTTTACTTATTATCATAATATAACAGTTTCTTGGGGGGGAGAAGCGCAAGACTGTTGCTTAGCCTGGTATTCCCACTGCTATGAAAATAAACTGGTTTTCAGTCTGGAATGCTGCATTGCCTAATTCACAGTATTCTTTCAGCTTAGTTCAAGTAGCAAGTTTTGTTTTCTCTTTGGTTTTAGCAGTGCTGGAGAATTGGGGAATACGTTTTTTTTTGTGTTTCAGTCTTAGGAATAAGTACCCACTTTCATAAAGCTCGAAGTCTGTATTTTCTAAGCCTTGAAAAATTATAGCCAGGATTCCCATTCAGGAAGCTCTGATGTTGTTGCTTTGGCTGAATGCCATCTCTTGCCTGTCTTTGCTTTTTTATTTTTTGTAGTTATTTTGATTTCTCTTTCTCTTTTCTGTCCTTCCTGGCCTTGAGTTTGCCCTCCAGACAAAGAGCAGACAATGAATTGCAGTGAATGACACTTGTGAGCAAGGAAAAACTGGGTCAGTTCCAAGCTCTTGCAGGGTGTAGGTATAACAACTATAGAATCATCGGATCATTTCTGTTGGAAAAGACCTTTGAGACTATCTAGTCCAGCCATTAACCCAGCACTGCCAAGTGCACCAGTAAAACATGTCCCGAAGTGCCACGTCTACACCTCTTTTACATACCTCTAGGAACAGTGACTCCACCATTTCTCTGGGCAGCCTGTTCCAATGCTTGACAACCCTCTTGGTGAAGAAATTTTCCTCATGTCCAATCTAAACCTCCTCTGGTGCAATTTAAGGCCAATTCCTCTTGTCCTGTTGCTTGTTACTTGGGAGAAGAGGCTGACCCCCACCTTGCTACAACCTGCTTCCGGATAGTTGTAGGGGGTGATCAGGTCTCCCCTGGGCCCCGCTGTCTGGAAAGTTTTTTACTGAGTGAAGAGTACACCCTCTGAACCATGAGCAGCCAGTTTCTCCAGGAGGATGCTGTGGCAAGTGGTGTCAAAGATTTACTAAAATCTACCAGGTAGATGACATCCACAGCCTTTCCCTGGACCACTAAATGGGTCACCTTGTCCTAGCAGGAGATCAGGTTAGTCAAGCAGGACCTGCCTTCCATAAAGCCACGCTGGCTGGGCCCGATGGCCTGCTTGTCCTGTGCGTGCCATTCGTGAAGGATGATCTGCTCCATAACCTTCCCTGGCACTGAGGTCGCACTGACGGGCCTGAAGTTCCCCTGATCCACCTTATGACCCTGCTTACAGCTGGCTGTTATACTTGCTGATTTCCAGTCAGCTGGGACCGACTGAGTTATCCAGGACTGCTGGTAAATGACAGAAAGTGGCTCAGTGAGCACTTCCACCAGCTCCCTCAGTATCCTTAGGTGGATCCCGTCCAGCCCCATAGGCTTGTGTGTGTCTCAGTGGCTCAGCAGGTCACTTACCATCTCCCCTTGGATTATGGGGGCTTCATTCTGCTCCCTGTCTCTGTCTTCCAGCTCTGGAGAGTGGGTACGTGGAGAACAAATAGGAAGCGAGGGGAAGGGGTCTGCGCTACCATTCCTTACTGTGCTGTAAAATCTTTTGATGGATGTTGGGGTGATCTAGCATAACTTACTATGACAGAACACTGAGTAATACTGAATGTTGATGAGTGTTATTCACTAAGGATTTACAGTTTTCAGCTGGAATGCTGTCACAGTTTTAATTACTTCATGAAACAGCATGCTGAGGTCATGCAGAAGGTGCCAATGCCTCTAACATGTATTATTTATTTATTTTTGGAACTGATGCATTCCTATTAAATGGGATTATAACTTCAGAATCTCTGATTTTCGGGAGCTGGAATTAAATTTGAGAATAGATGTGGGCTGTATTTTAGCTATGAGCGTATAATGTGGCCTTTTTGTCCCCCCACAGGCTCTGTGCTATTAGATGCTGTTGTGCTTTCATACTCTCCTGCACATACTCAGGCCATGATGAACCAAAGCTACATGATCTAAGGGTACTTCCTAAGCATGTTTTCAGTATCACAGGTGAATGGACAAGCATTTTATCTTCTGTGGAATTGAACATGAAAATGGAGTGCTCTGTTTTTCTCTAGCTTTTTAATTCTTCTGAAGGTTTTTAATTTTAATTATTCTATAGGCTTTTAATTTGAAGAACAGTAAATAGAACCAGTTTTATTCAGAAACTTTAATAAACTATCTGTGAATTGGATAACTGATGGTGGCATGTGAGCTTCACAAATAGTTTTCTTCTCTGGAAATAAGTTGGTGTTATAGTCTGCTTTTCTCCTACTATGACTTTGTTATAAAGTAGTGTATGTATTTATTCTGCTACACTGAATGTAGCAGTGGGTGGTGTAGTGATAAACTCAAAAATACGTAATAGACATCAGGTTCACCAAGTGACACAAGGACCTGCTGGGAAATGCATGGTTAGTGGAAACTTCTCTGAGATCTGGAGCTGAGGGAAATACCATTTAGGTATGGCTTCTCTTCCCTGAGAGCAGAGCCCTTGCATGGGATTGGGGGTACCTCAAATACAAGTTAAAAACAAGAAGACTTGTTCCAAGACTGAGTCAGAACATCCACAGGTGCAGTTCGTAGTGAGCTTCTCTGTCCCTGAGAACCGTTCAGCAACTGGCGCTGGCCACTGTGAGCAGAGGCGGGGCAGGACGGCCCTGCTCCTTACAGGCTGGCAGATTTTCAGGAATTTTGTGAGAGATACACTGTACCTGCTCCAGTGAGCTTCACCTGTGGACTTGGGAGAGATCCAAGTTAGGGAAACTGCTTTTCGAGTATGGAGGATGACCTTAAAGACAGTTTTTTCACCTATCTGCTGAGGACTACCTAATGATAACTGTCGTGGCATTGTTGTGTTGGAAGAATTAAGAGTATTTTAAAGTTTATGTTACTGCAGTAAATACCAGTCTGGAGAAATATTGATTGTGTTATGCTTCCTCTTGAGCATAAATATTAGATATAGAGCTCTGTGTGTTTGTTTGATGGCGGTGGGTGTGGTGTTCTCCTGTTGTTTTGTTTCTGGTGCTTGTTTGCAGGCATTTGGTGAGCACTGGTGTTCAGCCAAATCTTCAGCAGTGAAGGACTTAGGGAGTTGGGCCTCTTGCTGGCGGGGGCTGGGATCTGATCACACTCATGCAGCATAGCATGGCTCAGGTTATATAGAAACAGTGATTTAAGAAGAAGATAATTTTCAGTTTTAGTAAACTTAATCCTAAATGTGTTAAAATATGAAAGGATAGTGCAACATGTAGGTACAGGTCTTAAGTATGTAGGTTGAGTATTATAAAACATAAGAAAGACCTGTTGGGCAAGTTAAAATCTGAATAAGAAGAGTTACTGGTCTAAGCACTTGTAGTTAGAGTTTTTGTTAATGCTTAATCAGCTTTTGATGACTGTAATTGCCTCTTGAAATCTGAACAGAATATTCTCTTACAGGTTGGTTCATCTGGTTTGGGACAATGAGTGACTTACACTGAGAAAGGAGGAAGTATTTCTGTCTTTTGTTTTCCTTTGGTCTGTAAATAAAAATGGTGCCAGAGGATCTACCATCTCCAACCTTGAGAAATGCGTTCAAAATAAGCCAAGTAAATTTGAGGTACACACAAACCCACCATTGTTCATTAAAAGCTTACGTACAAAACCAAACCATGTACTTCAAACTTATCTCTTCCACTACCTGCATTTCAGAGTAATAGCTTATAATTGAAAAAACATTAAATGCTGGGTGTACATTTAGTTAAATTTCAGTTTCCACACAAATGAAACTCAGCAGACAAGAACAATTAGTGTAGCGAATAAAAAATGACATTTCTTTGTGTTAAAAACTGAAATAGATTCAAATCTATACTTGCTATGTAAACACTAAAATCTAGTGTGCATCTGTAGTCTTAGCTACTAAAAGACTGTCTTAATGTATCAGACTTTACTAACTGGTGAATCCTTTGATAAAGAGAAGTTCGGGAATTGCAGCCAGAACTGAAACTTTCGTAATCAGTGATTGCAGTCACTAAGTTTAATTTCTGTATCAAAGCACTTTGCTGAATTGAGAGTTATATTTTGGAGGCTTTAGTTCCAGCCTCTGGTTCCTCATCTATACCTCTGAATTTGTGAGTTGCTGTGACATCAAGGTTTTTGTACTGCCAGAGGTTTATATGTTAGAGCTAGGAATGTAAGTGAGGGGAATGTTCTGTCTGTCAGAATACATTGCTGCTTTAGGATCTGGTGCTCCTTTTTCCACAGGTTTTTGTAGTGTTAATCTTTGGTGTCTTGAAAATATAAGGTTGAAATTTAGATTTTGAGAACTTTGATGTGTCCACCTAATGCTTTACAGTAGAGGTTTACTAGACGTGCCTGAGATAGGCCCTCCGTCATTTTTATTGGATGTAGCATTTCTTCCGGCTGAATTTCTTTTATATCTCTGTCCTCAATTGAAAGAGAATAAATAATCCTGCTAAAACAGTATCAAAGTTTTCTCATTTACCCAGCAGCTTCTCTTTGCAGGAAATGTTTACAGCTGCTGGCTTTTGCCCATTGCCACGAGCTGCCTCCACTCCTGCTCCTGCTTTCACTCCAGTGGTGTGTGACCTGGTACCAGCCTTTTGTGCCTCAGAGCTGTGACCCTGGTCCCCGCTCGAGGCTTTTCTGTTGCTGTGGAGGTGAAAGTCTCAACTGTCTAAATGTTTTCTGTTAGAACAAATATGTAAAATGATAGACACATTAGTAGATGTTCTGTCTTTGGTGACAGACAACTATTATGATGCCCCAATTCCACATTAATGGGTGCTGGATTTGTACAGCCGTATTTGTGCTGAGTTAGCTGGAGCATGCAATCTTTCTGGTTGCAAGGGGACAAACCAGAGCTGATCTGACTTAATGTGGACAGACAGTAGCTAATTTGATCTAAAGCTTGCCGTTTCAAAGCCAACTGATCGCATTCATTTAGGAAACTGAACCAGCAAGGTGAACTTGTTTTGGATCAGCACTTTGTCTCATGTGTCTGTTACAGCCTTACTTTGGTATTGGAAGCTCTAAAATGAGATTGTGTTGAAAAAGTAGTTTCATATACTGGATATGGATCATCCCTACCTTTCTTTGAAATAAAACAATGGTTTTGAATAACCATTTATCCCTTATGTTTTGCATAAAAAGGCGGAAGATTAATAAAAAATTAGTTGCAGTTTAGATATGAGCAGGAGTCGTCTTAGTCCAAATGAACCTCAAAAGTCTTAAAAAAGGATGCAGAAAATACAAGTTTCAAGTAGTGTAACGCTCAGGGCAGCATGCTGACCAGTGTGCATCTGCTGCAGCAAGGATGCACTGCAGCTTCCCAGCGCTTGGCCAGCAGAAGGAAAATGTTCTCAATTACACAGAAGGGGTACATGAGGTTGTTAAAATGATCCAGGAAGCCCTTTCAGGTTTATAGTGGCCAAAATCTGTTTGTTTTGTGAAACAGATGAAGCTGGCTGGAAATTAGGAAATTAGCCTGCTGTAAAGAAAACTCAAAAAGCTAGTTGACCCCTGAGTTGAAATACGTGATGAGTTCTGTGAAGCACCTGGCATTCAACTTGCAATGGGCAAAACCTTCAGGACAAAAGCTGTCTGAGTATGTAAGCAATCACCTTGAAAGATTAGGTTTTTCCTGTATGAAACCTCAGTTTTTCTGTTAGTCAGAAATCTCATTGGTTTTGCTGCTGGCTAATTTAGAAAAATATGTGACAGCTAAAGCAGATGAAGACTTCTTGTTTGTATGGCACTGTTTAAATTGATTTATAATCTTGTCATTTCTGGTTTGATGAAGTAAATTTCTAACTGTTTTGTAAGTTTTCTTTTAAATTTCGAATTACAAGTCCACAACTAGCCTTGGTAAGACTTTTTTCAGATGAGTGACTTGTGGACAGGTTATATTATCTAATAACGTGTCCCAGCAAGTTGGTATTGGATTTTTTTTGGCCTTCACTTGACAGTAAGTTTTATCTTGGGTTATATATTAGGCTTGTAGAATTGGTGGTCTGAATCTGATTTCAATTTTTCTGCTCTGTTTATTCAAGTTAAGGAATTTCTTGCTTTCTGTATCCAGTTTATAGTAGAGAAACAGGTGAAGTGTCACCAGAGAACACACTGTTGTTACTTGTTAATATTTCTGACAGACATTTGTTCAGGTACAGGTGTGCTGGTGAACGAGCAGGTTGCTTGGGGTTTAGGGAATAAACATAATGTCACCATGAAAGCATGGAAGCAGCAGTCAGGACAGCTGGCTCCCTGCAGGTTCATCTTGTTTGTAGCCTTTGGCAAACTCATTAATTTTTCTGTACTTGGTTGTAACTGTGGCAGAAGGATGCAGTGGTTGGTAAGATTTTTCAGGGTTGATGTTGTAGAAGTGCTTTGAGATAGTGAAATGAAGAGACTATCATGACACCTCACTGCTTCAGGTGTTTTCATGTTCTCACACTGCCTGAACTTTGTGATGTTTTATAAGTTTATACTGTGTATAGTGCAAAAACGACAATTGCTGCTATTTTCAGTGTTTTAGTTGTCTCCCTTCTTTCCAGCAAATGCCAGATGAATTTAATCGCTCTAAAATAAGATTTCAGTGTACTAAATTTTGTAGTGTAGCATAGCAAAGATTGAATCTGATCCTTAAAAGAAAAAGAAGCCTTTTATGTTAGAATTGCACATGTGAATCATAATACTGCTGATGTCGCTCATCACATCGTACGTGAACACTGGAGGAGGTTGCATTTCCACATTTTCACTTCGAGGCAGTTGTTGATGCCCTTGGCTTAATGTTGTCTTGTGCTTCTGCTCCAACAGCTGCTTGCTCTTAGCTGAACTTGTGTCATTACATATTTACTAATGATTTTGAAAATACGAAATGTTTCTGCATTTAACAGCTGGTGGAAAGTATGGTTTTAGTGCTGTGACGAGGTGATAATTTAAGATACTTTCTTCATCCTTTCTCACTGTGAGTTACCATCAACAGCTGTGAACTGTGAGGGATATCTGGCTTTAAGGACAGAAATGGGACTGGTATTTTTGAAATTTTTGCTAGTCTTCAAAAGAACTGGAAATATGTGGGTGAAGAAACAGTTTTTATTTACCACACTCCTTGCAAGTACAAAGTCTGACCATGTGTTAAGTGATTACTTGCATTCCAGGAAAGATGGATGGTCACATAATGTACTGTTCAGTACTGCTCATACATCTTCCTGACTCCTGTCCTGCTGCTGGCAGTGTGACTTACCTTTTCAGTGGTAGAGATGGGCTTGAAATGTTTTCATTTATCTGCTATTTTAACATAAAAATAGGCTACTGATGTGAAATGCGTGACAGGGTTCTGGAGACCAGCACATACCCTGTGCATCCCTGCCTCTCCCAAGTATCTCCGTTCCTTGGCTAAGTATCTTACAGCTTTGTTATAGACTTGCATCTATTTTTATGTCTGTATCTTACCTCTGATGGCTCTGGGTTGGAATGGCTCAGGAGGGCTTATTGACAGAGATTTTAATTTCACAGTATTTCTTTGTGTCACATTTCCCCCCTCTGCAGCAGAATTGTGTAGCAGTTCATGTTCCTTGGTCTGAAATAATGAGTGCATCTGACAGCATGGTCTCCATTGGGAACAATGGTACAACTGGTCTGAAAGGTGTTTTAATAGAAATGTTTTGTACTCTTCCGTGTATCCACATTCTTCAGAGAGGAGTGTCTCTAACACAGGAAGTAATGACATTACAGCATGTAGCTGGCATTTTTTTAATGCCCATGATATTGAGATGGAGTCATCCTTTTATCTGAACCAGTCATATGTAATTGTACATCAAATAGTAATAGCATGTGTGAAATTGCAGACAGACAAAAGCATTCTTGTCTGTTTTTCCCATGTGCAGGTTGGCATTCCTGGTGGATGCTGCCTGTGAAGCCAGAAGGCTGCAGAGTAGCTTTGTTCACAGGGTGTATGCATGAATTCCATTGAAATCAAGCAGTAAAAGAAAAAATCAAGTTTATTTTAAAATATTGAATTTTGCCATAACTACAGGTGGATGCAGTAGAAACCTGGAGCTGGGCTGAGGATAATAATCTTTGATGCATTAAAAGATCTACCACAGGCCCTGGTGTAAATTCTATACTTGAAACTGTAGTAGCAGGACTTTCTAAGGAACCTCCCACTGCGTCCTGACCTTGTGCAAAAGCGGTGAAAGAAGCTGCAGTGATTTACCAAAGAGTTGGCGCTTTTCTGTGGACTTGAAATCTGAATGCTTTTCATTTCAGCTTAAGGTTTTGTATTTGTTTGATTTAGTGGCTTGTGTGTGGTTGGGTTTTGTCCTCTAAGTTAGAAAGAGATTTTAATTAACTCACAGAGATTAGATATGAAATTATTTACCTTAAAGATAGATTTTAAATTTTCTTTCTTGGTACACTGGGCAAGTGAAGCTTTTCCCTGTTTTTTTATCCTCCCTCCCCCCCCGCCTCCCCCCCACTTCCCTCCCGGCCACCATTTTATTCCCCTTTCCCTCTTCAGACTAAATAAATTATTTCATATTTTGTTCTGAGGGAGAAGTCATTATGACTGGTAATTTTTTTTTTTTCCATTTCCCCTTTGCCCGTTCTGTGTTAGCTGTTTGGGCTGAGTAAAGCTCTAAATGGGTGAGAACGCTCTTGTCGTGCTGTCAGGTCTGTTTGTTGCCGTCAGTAGTCTGGCAGGTCCGTGTGAGTTCTTAGCATCTTGTGACCTGAATGTTTGCTCTGAGTAGGTGGTTGCTAAGAGGATGTGCCTGCTTTTATTTTTCTAGAAGAGTAGGTCTGTGCTTTACAGAGGAACCAGTAGTAGGACAGGATTTTAGTCTCACATCGAATTAGAAGCCTGTTATCAATACGTTACACCAGTTACTAGGTGTATGTGTACAGCTTTTATTGGGAGCGCATGATGGCTGGGTTTATTACGCCCAGTCATGTTGTTTGAACACTTAAATGTGACCTCTGTCTTGATTTAGCTTAGACATGTGTTTCAAGACATAACAACTGCAATTACAGTCTGCTTTTACTTTGTAAACTGTGGATGAGAGAATACATACCTGTATTTTAAATTCTCTTTTAGAGATTTCCTTCTGCAAGACGGTTGCCTACTGGATCCATTCAAAATCAGTGTGTTTTACTTACATACTTTTTTTTCCATGTAAAAAGTTGCTCATTCTCTAGATATAAACTACCTGGGATTAGTGCAGCTCACTGAGAAGAAAATGTGCTAAATTGTTCAAAAACAAAGGTTGGAAAATTGACAACCACTGTCTGGAAGAAAGATGGACAATGATGTTCAGGTGCAAAAGTGAGCCTGTGGATAGTGATGGCACTGGCAGACTGGCTGTGAACAAGCTCAGAATTGTTCACTTTTGTAGACAGACCTTTTTCTTCCCTGCAAAATGTTTTGAGGGGCATAAAATGAAGCTGAGTTATTAGGTTCTGGCATTTGATAGATGGAATTGGAAAAAAAAAGGTTTTAAAAAAGTTGTACTTTTTATCATGCTAATTAGGTGTGACAGTGTAATGATGGCAAGTAGGCAGTGAACTCCTGGAAGCAGGAGCTACATGTTTGCAGATAGTGACGGTTTCTAGTAAAGGATATGTTCACATGGAGAAATTCTACAAAAGAGCTGAAGCTAGAAAGTGAAAACAGGTTCATGGATATAGAGACTGTTTTACAAGTAGTTCTGTAAAATGTCTCTAAATCAGGCTGGACGTTTGTGCAAGTCTAGTGAGTTCTGGCACACGTGGTGATTAGAATGGAAATAGGATTCTAAGCTTGTTGCATAATGTAGCACTTAACTACCGAAACATATTTTTGTTGAACTTCGGTTCTGAGAAAATCGAACGAGTACTCCTCAGTGCCCCCCAAGAAGTAAATGGGTAATTCTGTGGTAATAGCTGCTCACAGGCTGTCTTTATCAGGAAGGTTTTACCATGAGTGTCTCGAGAGAATTATTTCCCATACCTTCCTGTCTGTTAAAACCACAGACATGCAGTTTAGAACATGAAGTGATCTGAACTGAAGGAGTTTTTAACGGGCTGAGTTAACCAGAGATTTTGTCCATCACACTTCAGTGATCCATTACATGGCAGATGATTAATATGTATATAAATTTGCACAGAGAAGTAACACTTCAAACAAAGCAGAATTTTTTTTCTTCCTTCGCAGAGCTCCGCTGCACCCCAGAGCAGTTTGCGTGTCAGAGTGGTACCATTCAGTGCATCCCTTCAAATTGGCAGTGTGATGGATGGCCCACCTGCGAGGACGAGAGCGATGAAGTTGACTGTCCAGGTAAGTAAATCTAAGAAAGAGTGCTCAGCCCTGTGCCAGCTTACTTTGCCAGCAGTACTTTGACTCTTTCAGATTGCTTGATTATTTTTATTTGAAGTTGGTGGTTGTTTGGTAGAACTGTACCCATTATTAACAAAGGTCGTGTTGGCTTCTCTTCATTTTGAGCAGCTAATGCCACAAACAGTTTTTTGCTGATCTGAATTGCCCTTCCATTCTTACAGTCTGAGCAGGTATCTTGAAGATGGGGAGAGTCTGTGGTCTAAAAAGAGACTTTCCTGACAAGGAAAAAATGTTGCAATTAAACTGAAATGACACATAAGCCTCTGGTTAAATTTAGAATTACTGATTTGGTTGTATATCACTCAGACGATAATGGGTGACATTGCTAGACTTGGGTAGAGAGCTTGTTTTATTGCTCCCTGTTCTGATTATGCTTCTTGTGCTTAAGTGGAGAACTTTGTTCTGTCAGACAAGCTGATGTATTTGCACTTCATAAGCTCCTATGACCATATGCTTTGAGGAGCTCGTCACCAGCAGTGGATCTCTGCTAGAGCTACTGGATACTGAGCTGTGCTTAAAAACAAGCAGAGAAAAATTGTGACTATTTAATCCCAATTTTGAACAGTTTGAGTTTTTCTTGAAAAACAGGCTAGTGCAGCTCTTTCTGTATATCTTAAAAGTGAAGTGACCTGTAATTTTTTTTCTGTTAAGAACAATGAGACAGGTATCTGAAAGCATGAATTCAACTGTGGCATAATTCAAAACTTTTTATCTTTACAATGTGACTAAACTACATTCAAAAACTGTTTTAAGAAGTTCTTTGCCAGTGAACTACTTAGTTTTCTTGGCAGAGAATCACATGAACTTTGTGGCATTGTCATAACAGCATTCAGTCTGTCATCATTCTGAGTTCTCAGCTATTTTAGAGAGGTGCTACAAAATTGTAATGTTGATGTTTTACAGCAACAAACTCTTTTAAATGTTCATATTATCTAAAGGAATTAGAGAAGTAAATCTAACACTCAAACTTTGAAACTGTGCTATAGTTAGCCATCTCTCCAGTGTGTGCTATGGACAAATAATTAAAAGAATGTCAGTGCTCTTTTAAGAAAACTTTTTGTTAGTTTGTGTGTGTGAATATGCAGCAAAGAGGAAAAACAGTTGGTAGTTTCTTCTGACATTGAAAATTAAGCTGTGCCACTGATAGTCTATATAAGAATATTCTTTACAATGTGAATGTCCTAAAGAAAGTTGCTTTTATAGCTGTGCTGTTATTCTTCCTTTTTAGCTAACTTTGGCCAAATGTGAGAAAGCTATGGACCTAATAAAATTCTGGAGTACAATGGAATTCAGTGGCTAGGGGAAGGCAGAGTCGTGTTAATGTTTGGATTTACTCTAAAAGCACTGAAGACTGCTTGTGGGAGCATTTGAACTTCCACATTAGTAGAAAACTATTTTTATCTTCTCCTGTTCTTGATGTATTAGTCAGCAACTTAAGTTGTTGCATGGAGTATGCACCAGGATGGTGTTGACTAAGGACTGGAGTTCCAAAGAATGTTTGGTATATGGATAGGAGGAAGATTTTATGGGAGTAACATTTCTCAATACATAGATTCTGGTGTTGTGCTTGGGGTGTCCAATCCAGATCTCACTGGACTGTCTAGCCTGACATGATGAGAAGAACTTGAAGGTTAAAGAAATGAAATGTAGGAGAGACTTGATTCACCAGCATGTCTGTATGCAGGAAGAGAAGAATAATGTATGTAAAGAATAGCAGAGGGGAAAATGCTGGACAGCATAGAGAAGGAAAGTACTCCACTTGATGAGAGGAGTAATTAGATAAGTAATTGGTGAAAAGGCTGTCTGTGCTCAGTGAAACAGCCAGAAAGCAGGTGTGGTGTTTGTGAAAGAACTGAGATATTTGCACAGTAATGCGAGGAGTGCAGCCAACAAACCAGAGGAACAAGAACTACTGGTGTAGGATGTAAAAACTATTATACCTTGTAACAAAAAACTCAGTGGGATTGCATCGTGACCTGCGATGAGTGTTGAAGGGCAGGTGTTGTTCGGAGCTGTCAAGAATAAGGAGAGGTTGGTGTGCATGGGAGTGCTGTGCTGAAGCATAAAGAGGAGTAGCATCAATGAAAGTAAACCTGGGGGAAGAATCAGTTTGGAAGAGCACAGTGTGCTTGTGTTGAGGAGAGCAATACATACGTGGCGAGTCATAGGAGCGACTGTCTTGGGACATGATTGGGGACCTAATGCTACCAATTATAGTAACACAGTCGTACTCAGCAGTGGCAGCTTTCTTCTTTGGCCACTGAATTAACAAGAAATGATGCAGCTTTAAATTTAGGAAATACCTTTGGATTAGATGAGCAGTTGTGTGATGATTCAGCTAAATGTAAATACTTTAATTAAAAAGTTCTTCCCTTCAATGAAGGCAGGCTGAACACTAAAAGAGCTAGTTAGTGAAGCCACCTGGACTTGTGAAACTTGGAGAATTACAATATCTTTAAATTAAAAGGCATGAAAACTCTCTGAAGCATGAAAACAAAGCATGCAAGAAAGGGCCCTGAATCTGGTTGGGAAGCTTGTTAATCTTCAGGCTTTGAGCCACTAATGGCACACTCCAACATGAGCAACTCGGAAGAGATCAATGGCAGTGAATTAGGGTTTTGTGGTGGTGTTAGTGTGTTTCAGTGACTACTTAGTCATGTTGGTGTTTCAAAAGGTTTATTACAAAGCAATTGTAAGTTGTTTGCCACTGTTGGTTCACCTTTTTTAGGCATAATTTCATTTGTGTTAGTAACAAAGGTCCTATTAGAAGAAGAGGATCAATAATTAATAAGTTAGTTTGGTAATCATGTATTGGCTGAAGTACAAGAAACATTCCAAATCTTAAGACTTTTTGTTTGAATTTCTTCTGGCATTTTTTCAGAACACAAGTAAGACATTTAATTCATTGACAATCTGAATAAGTGTATGAGATGTCTATTTTTTGCTGTATTTCTCTGAAGATTGTCATTATAGCTGTTTTTATTCTCTGTCTCTTATTACAGTGACCATTTTCCTTTAAAACATGGAATTCCTTTCAGTCCTAAATTTGCCATGTGCAAAGTACTGTTCCCCCTGCCCTTCCCACTGGGCACCCATGTGTCAGTGGAATCTGCAGCATTGGTTACCCTCAATTCATCTCTCTGATAAACTAAAAGCAGTGGCTGCTTGCTCTTGTGAGCATACTAAAAATTGCTGGGAGGGTTTATTATGTAGCGTGTGCCTGTGACTCGCTCCTACGTAAGCAGTGGAGCTTCATGAAATTTGTGGACTGTTCCATGTCAACAGTAATTGATCCTAAAAATAGTTTATCCCAATGTGGTGTATTCGATGAAATGGTAGAAACAGGCATTACGATCTTAAACAAGGACTTTTACAAGTGGGAATTTATTATTTCTAATCACTTTCTCTTATGTTTCAACACAAGCAATCAAAGTAGAAACGTAACTTTTTCACCTTTATAAAAGTTCTGTATTTAAACCCATGAGAGGGAAGGGATCTGCAGTTTGCCTTTTACTGCTTATTGGATTTCCAGCTTTGCTTCTACCAGAATATCAGATCAGCTCCTGCAGATATCCTACCTTCTTTGCAGGCCTTCTGGTCTAACTCATTTTCAGGAGGCCGAGCAGAGCAGGGTTTAGTATAGCTCTGGCTGTGTTTTCCTCCCAGACTGCAGGCTTGATGGTTTTTTCTGTTGTCTGTGAATGAGAATGGATGTCTTAAACTCAAGTGCCCTTCATAAATCCTATCCGTATCAGTTTTACATCTTTCTTTCTCTTCTGATGAAGCAGCAGCTGCAGCAGCCTGTTTTGAAGTGATCAAAAACAGCTTTGTGTTTTGTTTCACCTAGAATATTTTGTATGGTTGAAGTGACTCTTGACATTTGTGCGCTTTTTAGTACATCTCCTTTTTAAAAGCTAGGTATTAATGATAAAAACCTCTGAGCATTTCCACACCTTTCCTGAGCCCTTGCTGAACTCCTGGTTTTTTTTACCCTACCTTGTGGTGTTTAAATTACAAGCTGTTTTCTGTCAGTCCATTACCTTGAATAGCACTCAGCACAGCAGGATGCTGTTCTTGGTTGGCACTGATGTCCTAGCACAATACAGTTGATAACACACAGCATGGAGCTGCTTGATCTGAGAAGAATCACTCCTCTCTAGGAGCGTCTGAACTGTATTTCCAAGTACTGAGGCACAAAACTGGACTTAATCTTGAAGATCTCTCACCTCTCAAATTACCAGATGGAATTAGAAGCTTTCTAAGCTTTTAGTAGGTAATATGCTGGTCAGAAAATTTGAAGCTTAGGGGACAAGGCAGCTTTTATGTAAATTTTGAGAATCTGTGTGTTTAAACAGCAGTAAGTCAAATCTTGGAGCTAATAAGATATGGCAAGACCTGGTTGCTTCACAAGCAGTTTATTTTGACATCATTTGACATAGTACATCCATCCTTATGAAGGATTTTGCTTGAGTGACTTGACATCTGTGAGACAGAGCTTTTCCAAAAGGTAAAAGGAGCCATCAGCATGGTGAACTTCCATTCTGAATTAGTAGCTTCAAGTTTTAAACAACTGAAAATAGCCACAGAATCACCGCTGTTGGACAACTTTCTTGATGTATAGCCCTATACTTAGACTATAATTGTGCTGGAGTGAATTAGATAGCAACTGTAAATTGGAAGGACCTGGGTGAATACTAATCATGGCTTGATCCACTGGGAAACAGATTGGAGGGTGCTTGTGTTCACCACGCTAATATTCAAAGGGTGAAAAAAAATAGTGCCCCATGAGTTTTTCTTTGAACCCGTTTTTTCATTTTCTGCACCAACTAGCCAGCAAATGACACTTCTGGAGTAATTATATAAAGTCAAAGGAAACAGATCTGTATCTCTCTTGGCTAGTGAGAATAGCACTGTTGCTGTTATTGCCTGTGGTTGAAGTATTTAGAAGAATAAAGATCTTGGAGAATAACTGATCTTCCAAAATTTCATAGCTTTTAGAATATTAAGTGTGCATGTAAGCACTGAAAATGATGGCCTTTTCTTTGTGAAGCACTCAAACATGGCTAGGTTCTGATCTTCTGACTTAAATTGTTATCTTAAAAGAGTCCATGGCACTCTAATTTATTTTTAAAGATAAAATTATTTGTAAAAAGGAAGTAGGAACAGCAAAGTACATGGAAAATTCTTCCACAGAGTATTGTAAAAGTAAAATAGAAAACCAGTCCAATTACACCTTTGCCACCGGAATCTGCAACAGCTTTTCATGGCAGTCAAGTGACTTAGAGGCTTGTTAGCATCTCTTTATTGCCTTGGAAAAACTTGTCATCGCTGCTTTTCTTGGGAGACAGATATTCAGGTCAAAGAGATGCAATTTAATATTTGAAGAGCACCAGTTTATTAAGCAGCTGACAGCGTTGGGCTTGAAGAAGTGACTTGTGGTGGCTGCCTTGTGCCACTTCAGTCCTGCTTTCAGCAGCGAATCTGCTGACAAGGGCAGATGCTGAGGAAGGAATGAGTTCTGCTTCCTGGGTGCAGACTGATGGAACTCTCTTCGTGAGGGATCTGTGTAGCTATTTTTCAAAGCATCTGGCATGAATTCTGTTAATTTAGGATGTTAGCCCGTGTAACTCTTTCTTAACCTTGCATGTTAAAACCTGTGAACTTTGGTTTTATTCCTGGGGGAGATAAATTGTTAAGTCCTCGTGGGCGTTCTGTTTAGCTGCAGAGGGTCAGCCATATGGTGCTGCATCTGCTCTCACTTCTGAAAGGGAACTGATTCTTCATGTGTTTGGTTCTGACTGGTTCTTTGGGTTTAGCAGTTACCATTTAATGCCATGAGAAAATAGAGCTCCCCATGCTGAGCTCAGTAGAATTTGATAAAGCATTCTACATTAGTTAGTGTTATTTTTAAAGTCTTGCTATAATTACAGATTTGCTTTTTTAGTGTCGCAGTATCGCTCTGAAAATCATAGTGTAAATAGTGCTACTGAACCATTAGGATTAAAAACAGATTCTAAAACTAAAAATAGATTAGCCTATAAAGTAATAAAAAATCAGTCATCTTCACTGGCAAGTTATTTTACCATTTTGTGTCCTTTGAAATGTGCGCTGACTGAATTTCTTAGCACTGACTTCTTGCCTGTGATAGATAGCATATTCTAATGTTGAACACTAGAATTACTGCTTTATTCCTGAAAGGCCATGCGAGTGTATTATGCACAGCCATTCCTTAATGGGTGATCTCTGTAGACATGTAATTCCTAGGATAACATGATAATTAAATAGCCCTTGCTTATCCCATTAACCCAGGGCAAACTCAGTATACTAGAGCCAGATGAATGCAAAGTGACTCTGCTGTTCCTGGGCTCTAGCTAGGGATTTTTTTTTTTTGCTCATCAGTGCCTACATTTGTTCCAAGGAGTGCACTCTTTGATGTTGGGTCTTGTGGAGGTCTTTCCCCGACCACTGAACAGGTGGCACTGAACAGCCTCCAACTTGGGGTTTAAATTACCATGAAATTGCTGTGGACCTCTTGCTTTCTGAAGATAGTCTGAAAAGAGAAAGTTTTATTGACATGGTTTCATATGTATTTCAACAAGATGTAGTTAAACCTGTTGAAGAAGACTGTGTATCTTCTCTTTATTCGGGGTCATGACTAGTTAATTTGGTTTAGCGTGGCCAAATGGAGCTAATCAGCTTTAAAGGAAAATAAGCAGATTTTTTATCTAGAAATGAATGTTTGCATAGCTCTGTGCTGGTTAAACCGTATTACCTTCAGTAACATCTAGTAGCATTAAGTAACATACAAGCAGATATTTGTAATGCTTGGGTTTTAATTTTTTTTCTTTTTAAGGTTAATCCCTTGTTTCCACATTAATCTTTCTCGGTGCCCATCTCATTCTTTCTCTAGGGTTTCTCCCCACCACCGTGCCAGCTTTTCTTCTTAGGAACCTGCTAGTTTTGCTGGCTATGGCCCACCTGCAGTGCCTCCACCTGAGCTGGGTGTTCCTTATTTACTCCTGGTAGGCACATGGAGCCCTCCAGTCCCTTTTCTTGAAAAACATCTTACACGGTGTTCTTCCTAAGTTATTGAATCCAGTTGTCATGTACACCTGTTAACCCTGACACTGAGATGAGGGGACGTGGGGGGTTTATTTCAGAAGTCATGAACTAACCTTTCTTTTAGAAGCTTGAGAGTGAATAAAAAAGCCTCATTCTTCTGGCTGAAGATGGGTCTCCTTTCCTGGTTTTAATTACATCCTGCGTCTCAGAGAACGTGTTGGAAAGTGCATTGGAGGAGTTGTCTTATGTCCTTGAACACACAGCTGAGGAACAAAGCAGCTGGAGAGTGGGTAGTTCTGTAAACAGGAACAGCTACAATGCGCCAGGAATGATGCATTTGCTGCAGCAGTAGAAATGATGAGCAGCAAGTCCTGTGTACAATTGCAGGCTGGTGAGAATCTGCCGAAATATTCAGTTTACCCTGCACGACTCATGTAACGGCTCGTTGGTTCTTTTCGATTGAAGGTATTTCAGTTACCTGCTGAGTAAAATGGCCAAGCTGTTACTGCAGGGACCTGCCATCTCTGTGTACCTGATTGATTCATGTATCACATATGTCTTGCATTAAAACCCAGAGAAAGTTTAATAAAATGAAATCTGCCTTTGCTTGCATCTTTCACCAGTACTAACTATTCCTTCTGATCCTCAGGCTTGACAGGGGACCAGCGAACTTACCATGGGAAGGAGAATGTGGACTCGAGGCACAATCGAGGGAGAGGAGGAGAGACCACCCGCTTCCACACCGTCAACGTGGCACAGCCTGTCCGATTTAGCAGTAAGTTGCAGACTGGGAAATCTGGGCCATCTTGCTGCTAATTAATTTAGAAATTTAGGCTATTTTAAAATGAAAAAGTAATAGTCTTTTCTCTTGCATAGCGTTTTGACGAAACTTTGACATGCAATACTATATCAGGTGTTTGTGCATTTCTTTTATATATGTCCTGTATGGTTTATATAGCAGACCAGTACATGCAAAGAATGCTATGTCCCTGTTAATCCTCTTTTTGTGAAACAAGAGTTGCAGTTTTCTGTTACAACTCATTGCAGTTATAGAAAACAGAAACAAGAGGCTTGAGAACAGAACTGTGAATTGCAGTGAACAGAAAATAGTTTCTAAATTTTAAGTTTCGTAGGTAATGCAAAATTAATAGTGCAGACGCAGGTGCTAAAATCATATTTCACGTCTGCTTTAAATGTCATCCTCCTGTCCTGTCATTCTCTGTATTAGTCACCCATCACCTCTAAGAATGTCAGTCAAAAGCCCGTGGGCCTGTTTCGTCCAGAAATGCCTCAAGGCTTTTGTTTCAGGTTCCCTCAGTTGAGTTAATTGAGAGAAAGCAGAGACAGCAGTTCACACCATCACCTTCTTACTTCCTGAAGATCTGCCTTACAGTGATGTTTTTTCCAAAGCAACCAAGAATCTCCCCAGAACTCCTATCGTTTTTAGTGATTGACTCTGGGAGCAGGATTATGTGAATACTATTGAGACTGTAAGAGTAAGTTGAAAACTTCACAGCAAGTTGGATGTATTGCTAACCACCTAATAGAAAGACACAGTCATTAAATTGGCCACCTCTGGGGTTTTTGTGCTGCTTGTTTTTACTTGGATTGATCAAATTTATTGGTTTTATAAAGATGCGCAGAGAAATATCTTCCGCAGTAGATGGTCAGTCTTAATTAAAGATTTTAAAGCCTGTGACAGTGTGATGGAACTTTACTAGGAGCTTCACCTTTTTAAGAACATGTGAAAAAAATCAACATTTATCAGAAGCTGTAGTAAAGTAAGTCTTCAGGGATCTGTAATGTGTGCACCTCCTCCTGTGGAGGTGAAGTGTACACACTGTTGTGTATACGTGTCCCAGTGATTATTGATTAGGATGCATTATCTTAAAGATCCTAATTTGGGGGGAATGGTTTCCCTTCTATCCTTCATGTTTCCTAGGAAAGTGCCCAACAGGATGGCACCACTATGAGGGCACAGCCAGCTGTTACAGGGTGTATTTAAATGGGGAGAACTACTGGGACGCTGTGCAGACATGTCAGCGGGTGAACGGATCCCTCGCCACCTTCACTGCAGACCAGGAGCTGAGGTTCATCCTGGCACAGGAGTGGGACTTGGAAGAAAAAACATTTGTAAGGAAGGACCAGCGTAGGTGAGTAGGAAGGAAAGGACAAAGATCTCATGTTACAGAGAATGGTTTCTGTGTGGTACAAAGGCTGGTGGTTCAGTTTGTGTAGAAAGTCTAATGGTAAAATTGACATCAGGTGAATAACCCAGTATGAACGTGCTGGTTGGCTGTTTGGCAGTGGCCCATCTGCAGTTTGTGTTTTAATTAATATTAACAGATAATTCAGCAGAGTCTTCTTATCTTCAGGTTGTCTAAGCAATGTACAGGTATTCTTGAACTGTGTCAGGGAAGGTAGGTTTAACAGTGACTTTGCTGCTGTACTACCTTGTATAGAAATAATTATTTAAATTTTCCAACAAGATTTTGATTTCCGTGAAATACCTGTAGCTCTAACAAAGAGCAATTTTGAGACAGGAATGAAGTAAAAAGGCATTTTGAGTTGCAACTACCATGTTTGGGTGGCTTTAGATAATTCATTCTGTTACTTCACAACAAACAATTCCTTCTTTTTCTGCGTATGGGTTTTTGTCACTCATGGGCTGCTATGACAGATTGCCAGGAGTGGCTCAGTAATGGTGTATTTCTATCTCTGGAGAGTTAGGTCAGACTGTTCTGGATCAAACCATCTAAGTTGTTTATGTTCTGAAATACTTGACTTCTGGATGCTGCTGTGTGATTTTTGGGTTTAAGATACTGAAGTGCTGCCATGACAACAGAATAAGGTGCTGCTTATGCGTAGAAATAAAAGACACAGTCAGTTATAATTTGTAACCATAGAAAACTACCGAGTATTTTATCAAGTATTTTCCTCTATTCCTCAGCTGTAGTCTCTCTATGTTGCCAATGTATGGGCCGGAAAGATAAGGAAAAAAGTCATCAGATTGCTTTGAAAATTAGCTTTTGCATATGAAGACATTGAAAGGTTCTGTGTAATTTAATTTGTTACTATGTTTTTGGCCTCTATCTTTAGAATGTAACTTAATTGTTTTGCAGGTTCTGGGTGGGATATCAGTATGTGATCACCAATCGAAACCACTCTCTGGAAGGTCACTGGGAAGTAGCTTATAAAGGTAGGTCCCTCAGATTACTGCGTGGGTCAGTGCCCGTGGAAACGGTATTAGAGCATGAATATGATTTGCAAGAACAACATGACTTCTTTCACTGATAGTGTTGAAATAGTGTAGGTGAACTGCAGTACTATACAGGGTAGAAGTGGAAGAGTTTAACACTGAACACACATCTTACTTTAAAGTTTAAGAAGTTTTGTGGGTTTTCACGCTGGTGTGGAAAGAACATGTGTCAGTTTATTTTGGGCTTTCCCCTTGACTAAGATGAGAGAAAGGAAACTACTCTGTAATTTCTCGTTCTTTGTGGTGAATGTTTAGATGAACTGCGGATTCCTGGTTCTAGTATTTGCAGGCTAGTGTAGCATGTTTGGAGGTTTTAGCTTTTTAAAAATTGCTAGAATTTTATATACTAAAACAACACACTTGAATTTTGCAGAATTTACCCAGATTTTTTCTTTTTAAAGTATTTCAGGTAGTTTACTTAAACCATGTCAGAATTTGCATAATCCCAGAACTATATCTCATTTTATATGAAAAACTGAACATTAATTTGATGGGCGTCACTGGCTGAACAATTGCAAAACAAGCAGCTCCCTCTGCTGAAAATGCAAAGTTATGTTTCTGCACCTTTTATTTGTAGCTAATTCAGTTGAGAGATTAGTTAGTCATAATATGAACTCTTACGTGTACAGTTGCCTATCTAATTGCTGTACTGTTTTAGGTAATGGAAAATTTAAAACAAAGGGGTTTTTTTTAAGCATCAGCACTGTGAATTCCAGTGTGGCATTTGAAAACTAATCTGAATAGTTTTTTTCTCATACACACTTTTCGGTATCCGTGGAAAATCTGGAAGGAAAACTTTCCTTTAGGTGCAGATACGTAATTATGATCAGAATTTCAGTTGAGTCTTGAAAAATACTTCCTTTGACACATGAATACCAAGATTCTCCTTAAAAGGACCTTTCTTTGCTCTTTGGAAAGCAAACTGCACTGCCATCTGCTGACAGAGTGGTCACAACAGGGAGGCATGAATTACAGAAAAATCATCATAACTTTATCATTAGTTTTATTTAATTTGATGTATTATATGAATTTAAACCTTCTCAATACTGTATAATCTTCTGTTTTCAAGCTTTATATTTAATAAAGAGATGCCTCTATGAAATAAAGTACATAGTAACATTCAGTAGTTCATGAAAAACTTTTCTTAGGCTTATATTGAGGCAGACTCCAAATTCCTAATACCTGTTTGAAAAGTGATTTAGGGTTCAATAGCATGAAAATTTTAATTTATTGTTGTGACATGTGGAACATAAACCCTCCAAAAATGCCGTCAACACCTTTTGCACTGTTTGGAGCCCATCAGGATAGCGTTTCATGAGTTGGAAGGCCCAAACTGTGGATGCCCAGTGCATCCCCCCGAACATGGGAACGGCTCTGCGGGGGCTGCACGGGTGGATGCACATCTTTGGAGGCACTGGTGGGTGCACGGAGTGCCAGGCACAAGATTGCTGTGTGGGTTCTTGCTCCACTCGTAGCAAGTGTGACCAAACTCAGCGTGGTTTGAGGAGGTGTATAGCTATTGTCAGGCAAACCCCATGGGACTCCGTGAAGCAGCACTTGTGGAGAAGTTGGAGTATCACTTCTCCTGGTTCAGCGTGACAGAATTACCTGGTACTTTGAAAACAGCAGCCTGTTTTCTGCGTGAGTCACCCCTTCCCTCCCAGCTGTTTGCCTTCCCCCAGAGCAGTGCTGCTAATGGAAGCTGAAGCTGGAGGGCTCTTTGTATTGGAGTTGGTGTGCATGAAGTGAGTGATGTTCCAGAGCCTTTCTAAAGCTTTGCATACCCACAGGCTGCTTATGCCAACGTATCTTGTTCCAGGCTCTTCAGAAGTGTTTTTACCCCCGGACCCTATCTTTGGGACGGCTATGTCTGAAAAGGAAAATGTTCTTTGTGCCCAGCTCCAGTGTTTCCGTTTTCCTACCCTCCGGCACCACGGTTTACACAGCTGGTATGCTGAAAACTGCTATGAGAAATCTTCATTCCTTTGCAAAAGGAGTAAGTTGGCTTCAGTTCAGTGTTAACTGTGTTGTGTGTTTAAATATGCATATAACAGATATCTGGAAATAGTTTCATTACCCTTTCTAATTTTTGTCCCATGAATGAAAAAAAAAAAAAAGGGTAGAGTTACATTTCTGCTTGATTTTAATAAATAAGAGCATCATAATGTGTGGCTGTCACACAGTACAGTGTTTCACTAAAAAATCATTAGGTAGCAGTATCAGCCCCAAAATAAACACGGAAAAAAAAAGTTGTGGGTTTTTTGTTTTTGTTTTTTTTTTACTACCCTATTAGTAAACATTGCTATTAAGTTACTAATTTCACATTAAAATGAGGAAACACTTACTTCTGGTTTATTTTGAGTTTAGCAAATTCTTCTAAATTCTTTCCAGCCAATTATTAGACCTAGAAGGGAAAGACAAGTGGGGCTCACTGACTTAAAAGTGGAAAAAAAATTGCTTTTGTTCTGTATCTTGCATTCCTGTACTCCAAAAGCCTTGATACCGACAGAGGTATTTGCAGTATTATCAAGTAGTCTTAAACATTACCTGATCTAGATGGTGCTTCTTTGCAAGGAGAAAAGTTGTTTAATTTGAGGGTCATAAAGGGTGCAACTGACTGCCAGGGAAGTTGTGCAGCCTCTGTCCTCAGAGGATTTTATGACCAGATTAGATAAAACCCTGAGCAACCCGTTGGGACGTCATGGCTGACCCTGCTTTGATCAGAGATTGAGCTGGAAACCTCCTCAGGTCTGTTCCAGTCTTACTTCCCCTGTGGACCCTGCCAGCTGACCTGTGTGTGGGGTAGAGGGGACAGGCCATCCTCCCTGAGCAGTCATTCCAGCTGCCAGCTCCCAGCACTGTGTTTTCTCTCTCTGGTTTTGGCACCTGCCTTTAGGTCAGTGGGCAAAAGGCAGCTAAGCTTCTCCTGCTGGGCAGGGATCAGGATGCTGCTAGGACAGTGGAAGTACTATTGCCTGGCTTCCTTTTTAAGGCCTGGCCTGTTAAAAGTGTCTTTCAGGTTTGATCTAGAAAAGATCCAGCTTTTCCTAAAACCAGGGAAGAGGAAGAGAGGTGCAGCAAGCTTTGGCAATGAAGATTAAGCTTCTCAGACCACTTGCTTTCCTCTGTCTTGGAGAGGATACTTGGAAGTGTGTCAGTTCCATTAAATACCTAAAACTCACCGTGTCAGTTTTGAGCTGGAAATCATCCCTGTGTCCCTGGAGGCCATCCATTATCTTCCCCGCTCCCTGGAGATCCCTTTTCAAAGTTCTTTAATGTGAAGGCCTGGATTTTAACTGGTGCTCTGCTTATGTTTACAAATCACTTAATGCAACAAATTAAGCTGGATTCCGTGGATATTAAAGTGCCTTTCTGTTCTAGGCCAGACTTGTGTTGATATCAAAGACAACATTGTCGATGAAGGCTACTATTTCACTCCCAAAGGGAACGATCCCTGTTTGAGCTGCACATGTCACAACGGGGAACCCGAGATGTGTGTGGCTGCTCTGTGTGAGCGGCCCCAGGGGTGTCAGCAGTATCGCAAGGACCCCAAGGAGTGCTGCAAATTTACCTGTTTAGACCCAGGTAAGACTCTACTGCTACAGTTTTGTCAGTAAAAGTCAGTTGAGTGCTCAACTCGGGTATCTTTGGGTATAGCTTTGTTTGAAACAGCACATCCTTGCAGTGCCTCGACGTTGCTGGATACAACCGCCCTGTGGGGAAAGGTCTCAAATCATGGAAAAGGAAACACTTCAGGCTGTGTCTGGTGAAAATGAGTTATCCCTGATGCTACTTAGAAAGGAGAAGCAGTAGCTTCTTTTCAGTTTGGAGAGGAACAGTACTGTGGGTTTTTAGTAGAGCATCTGCTACATTTCCTTTGTCATGTTTAGCTGTCATGAAAACAAAACACTTTTCTCTTGAGCACTAATGAAGCATCTTTTTCTGGTCATGAGCATATTTATGTGTGTGGAAGTTTGCATGCAGGGATCATGTGGGAAGCAGAGTTTTTAAATTATATAGTTTCAATAATAATCAGGACCTACAAGCTTGGTTATTTGATTTGGCATATCAGTGCAGGTTTTTGTTTTGGATCAATAAAATCAATAAAGTTGAGTTCGAACTGTTTGTCAGCTACTGTTTTGGGATGTAGATTTTGGGGGGAGTTACTTTTCTGTACAGTGTCTTGTGAAAAGAAATGTAGCTTACTTGGGGTTTACTGTGAGAGTGGTCAGATACTGGAGCAGACTGTTTGTGGAATCTCCTTCTGTGGGGGTATTCAGTGCCTGATTGGACTCTGTCCTGCACAACCTGCTCTAGCTGATGATGCTTGAACAGGGGTTGGACTAGGTGATCTCAGGATGTCCCCTTTAACCTCAGCCATTCTGTGATACCGGTTTTTTTGGTATTTTAAAAGAACCTAATCTTATCTGAGTGCATTAAGAAACTGTTGTTCTGAACTCCTGTGGAAGACATAGAAGGTCAACTCTTCCCATCAGAGGTTTCTGTTTCAATCTGTTACAAATAAAGGGGTGCTTATTGGCTTCGAAATTTGCAGTCTTACTGGTCTTAACTAGAGAAGTTAATCATTAAAGGCCACTGGTTCTCCTTGTGTCACATTTGTTCTGAGAGTTGAGCTTAACAGATGTTTGCAGCTAGTGTGGCAGGTCTGTTGGTGAAAGAGTGGGGAAAAAGCAGGAGTCTCCCTCCCACTCTTATCAGCTGAGTTAAGACTTAGGCTTCACTTTTTTTATCTTCAGGAACAGTGTCAGCAAAGCATCATCCAGCAGACAGGATAAGATGACCTGGGATAACCTCGTGTCGTGTTCTTTAATCCTTGCTTATTGCTGTGGGTCTTAACTGTTTCATGAATACTGATTTGAAGAGTGTATTTTACCACATCCTTTCTCATCTTTAAGCTCTTCTGTGTTGATGCTAAATGAGACTGTTTCATTATACTCTTGCTTGAAGTGTTCTGGTGGTTTTTTTAGTAACTTAGTTTTTGAAAGAGGAATTATCAAGCAGTCATCCAACTTCTTTCATCATGAAGTTACTTCAGCTAGTGATAAACACTGAAAATTTTAAATTAAACATTTCAGTTTTCCTTCTGGGTGGTTATAAATGACTGTTCCAGATGACAAAAATTAATGAATTACTTTCCTTAATCAGCATGTATTTATCTTTGTCCAATTCTTTCATATATCTTCCTGAAGCTCTGTTGCAAAGGAAAGAAAACAGTTTACTAATCAACAGTAAGTGAATTAATCACCCAAGGAGAGACCTGGGGGAAATAAATCCTGCTGTTGGGTTGGCAGGTAATCAGGTCTTGCAGCATGAGTGGGTGAGGAATGATTACAAGTGGTAACAAATATTACTCAAGGACTTGGTAGTAGGGGGATTTTTCAGTGGTAGGAGTAAGCTGAGCAGTCACAGCTATACTCTCTTAGAAGATGCTTCTCCTCATTTAGTGAAAGATAAATAGCAGAGGAATATTTTGAAACCAAGGTAGTCTGTCTATTGCTGCTCTGTGGTTGTGGTAGAAAATAATTTTTCTGTTGTGGCTCTTGTGTAGACAGACCTGCAACTGTGAAAAAGGGGTAGAAGAAATGAAATACTTGGAAAGAACTGATGTGCCAAAGCTTTTCTAGTGACTAAACTGGTGCAGTTACAGGGCACTACTATACTGAGTGTAAGAACAAGTTTTCTGAAATAATAATTCTGAATAATTTTTTTTGTATTTATGTGGGTTTCAGGTTTCTTTGGTGGTCTCAGTCCCACCGTAGAGTCCATGCCCACTTCGTGCCACTCATTCTTGCACCTGCACTGTACTGTGATGTGTTTCTTTGTCACAGAAGAGTGCTGCCCTATCTCCACCTGGCCCCCCCTTCTCCAGACAAATCTTGTTCTTTCTCATGGCATGTTAATACCAATAGTCCTTGGTTATTACCAACAATTCTTGTCTGTTATTACTAACAGTCCTGGGTTGGCTCCACAGCCACCTGGTTATCGGTGTTTGAGACACACACATGAGCCCCCTATCTGGGAACTGAGACATCAAAAGGGTCTCGCTTTGGACTCCTGTTTATAGGGTCACAAGAGAATGGGCTCTAGTCATAGTAATTTTCCATCCTGGCTACAGTTTGAGTCAGTAACTTTCTTTGAAGGTTCAATAACAAAAATACCACTCCACTTGGGTTGTTGTTCAGGCAAGAACAATAAGTTTCCAAGGCTGTTTGTTAAAAAGCAGCTGTTCATTAGACACCTGTTAGTTCCTGGGAACAGACAGTGTTTCTGATAAGCTCAAGAGGGCTTAGTCCAAGTGCAGGTCATCAAGGCTGAGGTCTAATGAGCATTTCTCAGATCATAGTGCAGCCTGCAGAGGGGGGATGCACCACCAGAATCCATCCCATGACTAAAGTCAGCTTCTCTGGGCCTCTACACTGATATGTGTATTTTACTAAAGTCACTTCAGTGCTACTGACTGCCTTGAATAATCTGCAGTGATCATGGAGTCTGCATTGCCATAAGATGGAGGGGGAGCAGGGGCAGGTCTGTGGTGGTCAGGAGGCTGTGCTGGTTGGGAGGTGTGTGACTGCATCAGTTGAAGCTCTGTCAGCAATAGTTGCTAAAATGTTTGACAGCACTCAGGCTTTTGTGCTGCACAGCCGGATCTGAGAGGGTGTAATGTTCGAGCTTCATGCATAGTGCACTATTAAATGAGTTTCTTGTTGCCAAGAAAGCGTTACATAATAAATGCCAGCCTGTTAGCCATGTACTGGAATGATATAAATTAGGTGGATTTTTCTGTTACTAGCATGTGTAGCAAACTAGTACTTCAAATTTTTTGTGAGGCTTTTAGCCTTCTTTTAAAAGGAATCTTTGATAAAACTTCAGTTGCTGTTAGTGAAAGGAAAAGTATGGAGGGAGCTCTTGCAACAGGAGTGGATGTGGGAAAGGAAAGATGGCCAGGATCTGGCGGGTTCCTCTGGGAAGTGGCCCTGCAGTGACTGGGAAGAGGGGCCATCCCTGCTAGTGCTTGTGTCCTACAGCAGCAGGTGACCAGGTTGTGAGGCCACCTCGTCTGTTTCTTACCCATGCCTGATGTGGGTGTGTTTCTCTTTCAGAACTCTTTAATGGGAAGTTGGTGCAAAGAACACAGCACATCATCTTTAGGTCATTTTCCTTTGTGTAGAGTACCTGTGTGTGCTGCTTAGGCATAACCAAGTGTGATTAGTTGAATTGTGAAAGATGAATGCCTCTTGTGCCTGGTGCTGGGAGTACAATGGTAATTTGCTCTCAACAGCCTTCCCAGTGTGAATCTGGTTAGCAATGAGATAAAGCTCTCCAAGTTCTAAGCTCCCGGGTCTGTTTCTTGTTCTGCCACTTGCTTTTGGTATGACTCTAGGAAAAGGTTTAATTCCCATTCACCTTAATCTCTTCAGTTCCTGAGTGATGATTACCATGTTCCTATCACTTAGTGGTGCTAACCAATGTATTGATGACATGTGGAATTTAGATAACCACATCTGGGTGACAGTGACAATGTTTAGAGAATGTTTTAGTGGAAGTGGAAGGGTTAAGATGTTCAGAAGTTATGTAGTGTATAGATATGCCATTCTCAAGCCTTTTCCTCTTTAGTATAACATCATCAGCCATGCCAGGAAAACAAGTGGATGTGCAAAATGCCATTAACCTTTCCTTTTTTCAATTTTTGGAGGCCCGAAGTCTTCAATGTTTTGCCCCTTTTCCTGAGGAAGATATTCTTAGAAACTTTCAGATCTTCTTGCAGTAAAAAGATAAATCACCTGATGATTCATGATTTTCTTGTATATTTGAAATATGGAGAAGTGTTAAACCAGGCTAATGAATCTCCACTCTGCGTTTATCTCTCCGTTACTGACAGAAGAACATCAAGAAAAATGAATCTTGAACAAAAATAACAGGCTGTTCTTACATGTTTTATGTAACAGATGGCAACAGCCTGTTTGACTCAATGGCCAGTGGAATGCGCCTGATCGTGAGCTGCATCTCCTCCTTCCTCATCCTCTCTCTGCTGCTCTTCATGGTCCACCGGCTGCGCCAGAGGCGGAGAGAGCGCATAGAGTCTTTGATTGGAGCAAATCGTGAGTATCAGCTCTCACCTTGTGCTTATTATTGACACGTTGATGGATGTAAAGGGGAGAAGTGTCATCGGCTTGCTTGGCTCTGCCTGTCTGTGTCTTGGTGGGTTCTTCAAACGTGAACTTTTTTAGTGGATAATGGAAAAATGTTTTTGTTTGTATGTGGTCCAAATCTGAAATATCTTCTGTGTGAACAAAGTCCATAGTTTGGAGAGGTTAGAGTCAAATTTAGATGTGATGCAGGACAAACAGACTGGGAGCAGGTGGGCCTGGGTGTTGTGTAACTGCAGCAAGTTGACTTGTATGGGTTATGTAGACTTTTCTAGGTCTTCAGGAGACATGAGTTCCTGGGGTGTGAAAAGTGGAAAAACGTGTTGAGATCTGACTTAAACTGAAGAAGACAGCACGAGATAAAGTCACTTACTCCTTTTCCTTCTCTTGAAACAGTGCACCATTTCAACTTGGGCCGCAGGATGCCTGGTTTTGACTATGGTCCCGATGGTTTTGGAACTGGCCTTACTCCACTGCATCTTTCAGATGATGGGGAAGGTGGAGCATTTCATTTCCACGGTCCCCCTCCACCCTATACTGCTTACAAGTACCCAGATATTCAACATCCTGATGACCCACCTCCTCCTTATGAGGCTTCTGTCAATCCAGACAGCATCCTTTGTTCCACTCCAGGTACGCAGGCAATGATTTATCTTTTCTCTCACTTTTTCATTTTGGCTAGAGGATGGATTTTTTTTTTTTAAAGCTATAATCATGTATTTTAGCAGTTGTGATGAGAAAAGACATTTTACAAAAAAATCTCAAATTTCTGTGATGAAAAAGTCTTTCGTTAAAATGTATCATTAAGCCTGGTTTTTCTTGAAGGTTCTTAGAATCGCCTGAATTAGAAGTGGAATCCAATCTGTAAGCAGTTTACCTCTAAACCTTATCTATTTTCAAGCCTTACCTCAGATGGATTAGCTGGTTACCTTTTTTCTACCATGCTGATACCAGTTTTGGTCTTTTGAAGATAGGTTGATAGAGTTTGGTATTAAGAAGTAGAACAAATGTCAAGTACAAGAGATTTTGGATAAAATGTATCCAGCCTCTTCTCTCCTCCCTGCTTCCCCCACCCACACCCCCCAAAAATTGACCAAAAATACCACTTTCTAATGATTCACCCAGTGCTCTTCAGTTTTGCAGCTGTGATATTCACATACTGTAGAAATCATTCCAATCTGGGATTTTATAGCAGCATATTTCACAAGATAAGTGAGCCTGATTAGTGCAAGCATCTTGTTTATATGTCAAAGTTTTATTTTTGTTACACAATTTTCCTCTTTTGCAGTCTCATCTTGTTGTGCATTAGCACAAAAGCAGGAAAAACTCAGAGCTTCCAGAAATACAGATCATAAACCTGTTTGGGAACGTGAAATGGTAAACTTCACGTTCTGATTCTGCTTGTTTTTTGTCCTTTGCAGATGGAGTTCTTTCTCAGACTGTGCAAAGCAGTCCTCCATCACTAGGAAACTGTGATGTATCCCCACAGCTTACAGAGGGATCGCTTCCTCCCTCAGTTGGTCCTTCTCCAGTGGAGCTGGAAGACTCTGCTGACAGCAGCACCTTTCTTGTCCCTCCTGACACACCCATAAATGAAAACACCCCAGCAGAAACTTTGACAGGCAGCCGCCACAGCCACTGTTCCCTCAACACCATTGTATAAAGGAGTGAAACGCCCAGCACCGGTCAGAGAGTCTTAGCAACTGTTTGCACAGACAAACACTAATCCATGGCTTGAACTTCAAAAGGAATCTCTACTTTGTTTTTCAAACACTGCTTTTATGTTCTAGATTAGGATCGTGCCTCTCGTTTTTTGGCTGTCGTTATTCATTCACTAATCAATTTGTCCTGTAAATATGGATTGTATATCTGCTCTTTTTTTCTATTGGCTATGGAAAGGAGAGCAGAGAATTCCTTTGACTTCTAAGGAGGTGAGAAGTATGGGTAGTTTGGGTTGTTTGTTTTTTTTTTTTTTCTTAACCTGAGAGGAATCAAAATCTACATCAGAAAAAAGCTACTTGGATTTGTCTGGATACCACTGGACCCAGGAAACAGACAATGGAAAAGGAGGGTGGGGGCAATCACTGTTTGAGCAGAGATGATGGAGCTGCAGGGGAGGGGGCTGGGGATCTGTTTTATGGAGTGGGACACATGCCACCAGGAGTTACACTGTGCAAAACGCTTGGGGTTTTGATCTGCCTTGATCAGACCACCAGAGGAACTGGAGGAGGAATGGTCTACGCGATATGCGACGAGTGGGTACTGAGAAAACTGGGATTTGCAATTACAATTATTTGTTGGTGGTAGCTGCAAAATCTCATATTGTTGGATAAACTTCTGGCCCATGAAGGAAACTGGGTCTGTGTGACGTCCCTTTGGTAGAACCCTCACATGTGTTAGGAAGTACTTTAGGGAAGAGATGGGGAGCAATTAACTTCGATGCAGCCTGAGTTCACTGTATGAAGCCCCTGTTTGTTCTAATCTCATAAGGAAGATTGAGGTATTTTCTTTCTAGTGTAACTTCTTTACAGTGAACGGTTGCACAAAACTGGCCTGGATAAAAGACCACTGTTCTTGCTTTTCTTATTGCATGCTATATTTAGCATGTGTGTTCCCTCCCCTTCATTTCACTTCTTTACAGTTCTACAAATACCACTTAAAAATGGTGATCAACATGTCCTATACGTGATGTTTAATTCTAATTGGACACTTGTTCCTTATCTCAGTCCCATAAATAGCCAACCCTGTTCTAGATATTTCCCCTGTGCCCCCCAAACCATTTATCCAGGTCCCACAAGGGGTTATAATGAGGTTAGTGTACTTAAATCAATAAAGCAGTTTGCTTCAGTCTGATATGTCATCTTAAATTTCCCCCTCGTATTGAACTCTTTAAGCTAAGTTAATTTACAGATGGCAGAGATTCATTCAATCCCTCACGAAACCCAAAGTCAAGCACTGTTGGTTTTGATAATGAGTACAAAATAATCTTTACAGGCAATTTTAAATTTAAGTTTGGATTTCAGTGTACAAATGATTTACCCTTTTCTCCCATCCTCCCATTGCCTCTGCTTCTCCTTGACTTACTGTAGCAGTCAGCAGATGAGATGAATTTTAAGGAATTTGTAAAGAATGCCTCTTGTGAGTGGTCTCCTGTTACCTTATGAAGGGTACAAGCCTAGAAGGACAGGAAGAAAACACTTCATGGGGGTGTGTATGTGATCTATTTTTCTAGTAATGGTGAGAAATCATACTTGTATGACAAATCCTAACGCACTGTTGTGGTTTCCCAGTGCAGCTGACTCTTTCCCCATGGAATATGCTGCTACTTTCTATTCCCTGTCTTGCCTACAGGCTCATACTGTACTGGGGGATTGGTCTTGACAATTCAACTCGTTTTGCACAGAAAACTGCGAGTTTCATTATTGAGGTCATATCTGATGTCTCGACACAGAGACACTTGCAAACAGCCCTGACTCCATCGGAGAGCGTGAATCACAGTTGTGGGGAGCGCTGCTGGCACGCGAGTGGGAGGAAGCTCTGTTAGGAAGCCTCTCCGCCTGGAGCCGTTCCACCGCCCCATCCTGCTCTCTGCTGTGCCTGGCTCCAGCAGCAGTGGTACGAAACGAGAGGAGCAGTTCTCCACCCTGTGGGGTCTCTCACCGAGTCCTCCTCCGAGTTCCAAGTCCTGGTCTAATGAAGTGGATGGATAGCAGTAGTCAGAACCATGCATACAAATTATTGAGCATTTCTGAAGTATGAAAATAAAGCGGGTTTTGTGCGTTTTTGAGCACATTCATACGTTTTATACATTGTATGTACTGATTTTTCTTTAGTTTTATAGGTACGAATGCGTGTGTGCGTGCGTGTGTTTCTGGGTGGTGATATATATATATACACATATATATATCTATCTCTCTCTACATACTGTAGACAGTAACCTTTGTGCTGCGTCCAGCTAGGTGAAGCTAAGCACTGAGATAGAAACTAGGCTCTAGGGTTAATACTTCTCTCGAGCTGGCTACACTCTGTTGTAGGACAGGCTGTGATAGTGTACACTTAAATAGGATGCAAAGTTTATGCTACTACAATCTGTTCCTGAAAAATATTTTGTTAGCAGTGCAAAATAGAAAATTTCCAATTTCTTTTGAAGCCAGATGGAATATTTGTTCTTCGTAGTATCCTAGCGCAATAACAAAAGGCCTTTTGGCTTGGTTCAGTCTCTGAAGCTGTGTTTTGTGGCTGAGGTGAACAGATACCTTACCTCACACTTCTTCTAACACTGCGGGAATCTGTTCAATATTTTTGTATTTTCCTTTTGGTTCTGTGGTGAATTTTATTTGCAAATAAGCTCTGTTACAACTGGCAACTTCATTGTGGCTCCTGGTTGTAGCTCTTCCAAATGGAGGCTTCTTTGTAGAAGCCTCAGTGTGATATTTTCCCCATTGCTTCTGAGCCTTTCCCTCTTGTATATTGGCAGGAGGCTGCTATTTTCTGTGTTTTCCCCTATCCTTCTTCATCTTAACTGTAAACAAGGGAAATTCTGCCTTGAATGGAGCAGCTCACTAAAGTACAGCTCATTTACCTCTCAGTGAGCTTCTAATTTGGCAATAAAATTGTCTTCTTTTTTTTCCCTTTTTAATGTAGCTTTTTCACACTGAGTACTTTCTCTTGAGTAAGAGCCTTTGTAGCGGAACATGTCCCAGCTCCTCAGACTTCTGGACCAGCTGGGGAAGAGTTAAGTTTTCTTGACAGCAGTGGACTCCTCAGCAAACCTTCCTTGCCCTTGGCAAGGTGACTGGTGGGCAGTTTGTCCCGAGTGCCAGTTACGGAGGGTTGGTGCTTGCCCACGGAGAACCTCCCTGGTTTGATTGCCATTAGATTGATGAGATCTTTGGAGTTGCTTTCTGCATTGATTTTTCCCCACTGCCGTTCACATCTCTGGATGTTTCTCTTAACAGCTAATGCATCCTAAATGTCCCCGCAGCCCCAGCAGGGAGATGGCATTGCCACATGGCTTCCAGCAGCATGTGTGAGCCCAGGGTGTGTTTTTCTCGGGGTGTCCTTGACCGCAGTTGTTGTGAACTCCCAGCACTTGGTTCTGTGCAGGGCTGGTCTTGTCCCACTGTGGCCTCGGACAAAGCTGCTCCTCAGCTTCCCCGTACTGTGACTGTGGTGCCATATTGAGGTCTCTGCTGTTCCCTAAGAGCGGCCCCACTCTGGTTGGTCAGCGATACCCATCCACAGCCTCACAGCAGCCTCTGGCTCTGTACTAGGTGAGTTGTAGGGTTAAAACATTACAGAGGCGCTGGGTTCTGTCATTCAGGTGTGCAAGGAGCTTGTCTGTGTAATGTTTGGTCCTGTTTAGTTTGACTCCCAGACTGTTCCTTTAGCCGTGCACAGCGGCTCACTGATCTAGAAGAAGAATGAAGTAGGTGGACATTTTTTTCTGAAGGCTGAATCTTAAAGTCGGTGGGTGCTCTGCCTCCACAGGTGTCACGGGCTGATGGCCTGTTTCAGTACTTGGGAAGAAAATGGTTTTTGTGACCAGTAATTATTACCAGTCTTTTCCTATCTCATGTTAAATAAATTTGAACCTGGTACTTAAAGATGTTTTTATCTTGCAGATGTGACTTCTCAGTGGCAAAGCACTGATGTTTTAATGTTGCCTCGTACAATCCATAACGTGCATCTCCTTTTTTCAGTTGCTGAAATGTCTTTTTTCTCCTTAGCTAAGGAACATGTAATATGCAGAAGTTTCTTTTGAATTTCCTTTGCAAGTTGGGAGCTGGACCATAAAATTAGAGCAGTGCAGAGGAGGTGAATCAAAGTTCATATGTTTGCTTCTGATGTTCCTCAGTCCCAAGTGAAATAGGTGTTTCCTCGGAATGACACTTTCAGTGATGAAGATGCGCTTCCCCCTAACAACAGTCAGCGTTGCCTGCCTGCTACGGTACCACATAGCTTTAATTTTCTAGTATGTGCCCCTTGAGTGTTGAGTGGGTCAGGGTTGATGCCAGCAGAGGTGGCTGTGCTGCACCGTCCCTGTGTGTTGGGCTGAGGGCGCCTGGGAGGCTGCGAGAGAATGAGACACTGCTTTTTACCTTCCTCTGGAAAATCATTTTGGCCAGCGCTGCACTTGCAGGCTTCTCCTGTGTAGTTGGTTTGTGACTGGACTTAACTGTGGCAGTGTATAAAAGATTTTGATATTCTGTGAAATACCATGTAGAATTTAAATTTGATACTATAATAATTGAGTCCCTGTGACACTGGTTTTTGTTTTTAACTTCTTTGGGGTTGGCACTAATCTTTCTTTTTTTTTTTTTTTCCAAGATGCTGTGAGAAACATTTCATCCAAATGCCAAATAAATTGTGTTCTGTAAGAGAAATGTGCTCCAATGTCTCCTGATTTCTGTGTCGAGGTGGTTCCCCAGTGTTGCGAAGGGTTTTGTTAAATCACGCTTCTGAGCTGTGATCTTGGAAAAAGATCAATAGAGGCATTTAACTTTGAGCAGGTAGGCTGCCAGAGTTCCTGTGTGTACAGATTCCAGTGGGATTTACCTGTATCTGTGTAATTTTAGGAAAGCCTTGGGTTTATACCCAAGAAAATGAAGTGCAGTGTATTCCTGCTGCCCTCCCCAAACCCATGGGAAGATGCTGAGTCCAGGGGCAGGGGGTTCTGCAGAATGGAGAGGATATTCCAGACTCCCAGCTCCCTGTTTTTCCACGAGCCGCCGGGCTCGCAGTGTTTGCTGTGGGTGCTGCGGGGCTGGGCCGTGTCCCGCTCGCGGCCGCAGGGTGCGTTCATTGCTGAAAGGCGTCGAGCGGGCACTGCCACTGTCGCTGTGCGGCCGGGGAGGGCTCCGCTCCCCCGTCCCTGTGCCTGTAGAGGGCAGCTGCCACCGCAGCCACTCCGTGGACCTGAACAGCACAGCTCCAGAGCTCCATCTCCGCTCCAGCCGGGCGATGCTGGCTCAGCTGAGGGCGATGGGGCGCAGCCCTGCCTCCTGCTGCTCTGGCGGGGACAAGCATCTCTGCGTAGCAGCTGCCGGATGTCGCGAGCTCTTGGAGGGGCTCAGTCTGTCCTGGACCCCGCGGGGCTCTGCTGGTGCTGGGAGATCCTGTGCAGATACAAACTTGCCCTTGCCTCCTACCCCTTGCCTGGGGACAGGACAGTTCCTGTAGGGAGCAGCATGGATTGTCCGAAGCACGGCTACGGTTCTCGGGGCTCCCCGCCATGACCCGGGGCCACGCGTGTGCAGAGGCAGCTGTCGGTGCTGACCCTCGGGTGCTGTGGCAGGGCAGTGCTGGGCAGCCTCCTGCTGGAAGCTCTTAGCAGCTTAAAATGCGTTGTTCTGAGAGGGTGACGAGCAGCTGTGCTCAGCACGGCGTGTCCGGGGCGCTCAGCCCCTGGGAGAGCGCCAGGGCAGGGGAGCGTGTCAGACACGCGCCGGGGCCGTGTGCTGGCACTGACCCCGCGGGTGCCAGGCCGTGGGGGGGGAGATGTCGCTGACCCCGGCGGCGGTGGCAGCGTGGGATGAATGAAGGGGCTGTGCAGCGGCGTGTGGCCAGAGCGCATCTGCCTGCCACAGTGCCTCCTTTGTGCCGGCGCCGGAGCCGGCCACTGCTGCGCTCCCTGCCCCGCTCCCGGCTTTGTTCCTGGGCTAGCACCAGCTTATTATGGGGATCAAAGAGCAGAGTATTTACTGCCTGTGAACTTTGCCTCTCTGGATGCCCGCATCTCTTCGTGCACCCATCCCTGGGTGATGTGAACCACACTCTCGGGGCTCAAGTCTTGGTCTTGTCACTGTCCCTATCTGCCCAGGTCCCCGGCCAGGCTCCCAGGTGGCAGTGCAGGATTTACCTCCAGGAGCTGTTGGCACCTCTGCTGTGTGCTGGCACAGGGCTTGCTGACGGTGCACGTGGTGGGAGTTCCCACCAGGGTGGCACCGTGCCCACGACCGATCGATGGCTGCAGCTTAAGTAACTATTTTTATCTTTCAGTGGTATTTTTTCCCTTATCATGGCTCTTGCCCTTGGTGCTGTGAGTACGTGTGTCTGCGGGGATCTCGCCACCTCCTGGCTCAGTGACAGCAGGCTGATGGTGGTGTCGCCCTATGAGGACGGCACAAAATGGGAGGATCAGCTGTGAGCTCATCACCACCACTACGTCAGCAAGGCCGGCAATTTCAAGGCTTGATCTGGTTCCTATAGAAACTGGAGGTTGCTCCTGCCTGGCACGGGTGCCAGCAGCCAGCTATGCACCCTAGGGAGCAGTGCAGTGGGGATGGGTGGGAGCAGGGGATGGCACAGTGCTGATACTGCCTTTCCACATGCCTTGTAGATCCCACTGCTTCCTCACTCTGCTCCCGCTTCTTGTTGGGGCTGTGCTGAGCCCCACACTCTGCTCTTGCCCCTCTTGCTAAAAATCACCACTAGAGAAGCCTAAAAACCTAAAAAAGTGTCCATGGGGCAATGAGTCTCATCTTCTGACCCCAAGAGTCTTGGGCTTCTCCCTCACTCCTGACAATATGGGCTGTCCAGCTGTGGGCGTGTAGGAAGAGGGGTCGTTTGGTGGGCCCATGTTTCCAAGGGAGGTCTTGGTACCATGAGTGCCGGAACAGCTCCTCTCTTTCCCGGCAGCAATCAGCAGCAGGCTGCAGGGCTGGTGCGACCCTCTGCCGGCTCTCTCCGGAAGGATGACCGCAGCCCTCCGCAGACTACCTCATCCCTGGAGCAGGGGCCAAGTGTCAGCCATGGCACAGGTCCAGCCCAGCCCAGGGGACACCTGTGCTGCCGCCCTCCTCTGTGCCCTGCACCGGGACCCAAACGTGGCTTGGTGCTGCCCAGGCGCTGCCTGAGGCTGGTGCTGCCTGGGGGGGAAGAAGGTGCCCCAAAGAATCCCTGCTGAGGATGAGCCCCTTGTAGCACATGGCAGCCAAGCAGCTCTGCTGTGCCAGAGCCCATCCCTGGCCAAGCCGGCAGCAGGAGGCTGCTTCCCGCTGCCCTCGTGCTGCTGCTCGGTTTGTCCATCCTGGCAGTGACTTGCCAGTGCTACCGGCCAGGGCCAAGTGCCTGCGAGGGGAGCTGCGGGCTGGGCCCCTTGGCCTCCTTTCCTCTACTGCCTGAGGATGGCACAGATATTTCAGGAGAACGTGGTAACACCATGCTCGTGTGTTCTCACCTCCTTCTTACCTACCTACTGAGATCCTGGCTCCTGTGGGACCTGCCTGGACAGGTGCAATGGGACGGCATATGCTCACTCTGTGCGAGGAGCTGAACGGCTGCCTCCACCAGCACGGGATGCCTGCACCAGGCTCCAGTGCTGCTCGGATGGGTGTGCAAGGCTTGTGCCCCAGCAGTGCCCACCTGCACTGGCCAGCCAGTGCCCCATGACTGTGAGAGAGTGAGCCAGTGCAGCCTTGTGCCTGCTGGAGAGGAAAAGGCTGAATCCTGTCCCAGCACTGGGCGGCTCCTTGGTGACTGCAGGGACTGAGGGTCCCCTATAGCGTGGCTGTGGAGGCCGCCTGGGCCCCGAGGATGGGGCTCCGGGAGGTGCTTGCTGGGCTTTGTCCAGGGAGGGGCCTGTGCTTGCAGGCATGAGCTGGGTTTGGTCTGCGGGTCCCCATGGCACCGCCTGCCCCTCATCAGGTGGGAACCATCACGCTCAGACATGGGAGATGCAGGACCCGCTGCTGGCTGGAGAGTTCCCAAAGCTGGGGGGGAGGGTATGTCCCACAGCTTGTGCTTGCAAGGAATGGGGAGGGGATGGGCAAAAGCTGCTGTCCCCAGCCCGTTCCGCCTCCTGGCATCCCCCTGAAGTCCATCTGTAGTCCCACACACTGTGCGGGGGCGGGATGGGGCACAGCGGGGATGCTGCCGACCTCCAGCTTTGGGGATGGAGAGCGGGATGGTACCGGGCGGGGAGCGGGGCGGAGAGCGCAGCACCCGTGGGCTCCGCCAGCCCCCGCTCCCCGCCTGTCCCTGTCACCGCGGGCAGAGTCCCAGCGGGCGCGGGGGGCTGGCCAGGGGCCGGGCTCTCCCGCTCCCTCCTAGCAGCCGAGGAGTTAAAAACTCAGCCCGGGTGATGAATATGTAAGAGCAGAGCCCAGGCTGGAGCCGAGCATCTCCCGGGCTGCGGGCGCTGCCAGCGCTGCCGCCCGCCCCAGCCCAGCACAGGGCGCACTGCGGAGGAACGGGACGGGACGGGGCGGTGCGGGGGTCCCCCCGCTGCCCCCCGCCGCCATGGGCCCCACCGGGCTCGGCATAACTTTCCTGACACTGCCCCTCGTCGTGCGAGCGGCCGCGGGAGGTGAGCTGCGCCCGAGGCGGAGGGATCGGGGGTCCCGCGAGTGGAGAGGACGGGGANATGTGTCGAGGGGTGATGCTGGCTGAGGAGTTGGCAACAGGGACTGTTGCCAGTCTGTCCCGGGAGCCCTCTCCTGCTCTCCCATCCCCTCCCCGCTGCTGGATGGCCTTGTGTGCCGCCGGGCTCGGGAGGTCTCAGCCCGTCTGTGCTGGCAGGAGGTGGTCGGGCCAGGGCCCCCTTGAGACACTGGGGTCTTGGGCTTCAGCCCATCCACCCCACAGACCTGCACCACTGGGAAACACCAGTGAGGACGAAACCTCCGAGCGAACGGGCGCTGCCGTCCTGGGCCGAGGCGCTGGGTGCTCACCTGCAGCAGGGCCAGGCTGCGGGTGCCCAGCGCTACCTTGCCTCCTGCGGGAGGATGCTCGAGGGCTGCTGCGTGCAGATCTGAGGATTTCCCAGGAGTGCGGCTTGCCCCTGGACCCCAAGATCCCTGCTCTAGAGACCGTCCGAGTCCTGCCTGCGCTGTCCCGCTCTCAGTTCTCCTCTGGGGCTGGTGTCTCCTGTACCACTGTAGTGAGACTTCGGATGCACTGCCGCAGGCTGGGGGCTTGAGCAGCACAGGTGGAGGCAGGCAGGGCTGCCTTTGTCCGGCTGGTCCGAGCGGCTGTGGCTGGCACGAGAGCGTGGCTCGGCTCGCCTGCAGCCGGCCCGCTGGCACGGCCCCTCGGCCATCAGCAGGGACCGTTCACGTGGGCTGGGCCCGGGCAGCACCAGGTTGCTCTGTGCCTCCTGCCAGGAGCAGAACGGGGAGCTGAGGAGGGAAGGGGTGCACTCCCCAGCTCCCTCTGCAGAGCTGATGGCCCTGGGTGGATGTGCAGCCAGCCGAGCAGGAGCAGGGCACCAGCTTTCTCGGCATCCCCTCGGTGTCCCTGCACCTGCTGCGCCAGCACTTGTCATCGAGCCTGTGGTACCCACAGCCACCCGAGCGCTGGTGGGAGTTCGGCAGCTCTGGCTGAGGTGG
>VZTF01007533.1:1847308-1862353 GCA_013397755.1 Cnemophilus loriae
GAGTTCGGCAGCTCTGCCTGAGGTGGCCCTGAGTGACGGGACCAACCCCCATCCCCACGGCGTGGGCTCGGGCCTGCCCACCGCCCGCCCGCTGCAGCCCCCAGCAGCCTCCTGCTGCCGCGGCCAGCCCGCCCGCGGGAGCCGCGGGGACACCGGCGAGGGCTGCGGCAGCTCCCCTCGGCTCCCGCTCGCCCGCGGCTGCTGGAGGCCGCAAGGCGTCTGCTTGGGGTGAGGGGCTGCCTTGGCTCCCCAGGATGGGTGAGAGGGGATGGCCCCACGAGAGCTGGGGAAGTAGCACAGTGAGCAGTGAGGTTTGGCTGCCTTGGAGCAGCGATACTGGGGGAGGTTTCCCAATGGAGCGTCTGGGGGAGGCAGGGAGGGTGTGAAAACATAAGCGCCAAAAATAACCATGATGAACACAAGTGTTGGCGGGACCCCGGGCTGCACTGGGGGATGTCCTTATTGTTGGGGGGTTGGGCACAGCTGTAGGTGGGTTTGGGGAGGGGTGCCTGTCTCCATCACCTGCCCTGAGCTCTCCTTTCTCCCGCAGGGCAGTGGTGTTACGACTCACAGGACCCCCAGTGCGGTGAGTGATGCCAAGTGTGGGTGTGTTGGAGCTGTTCAGGGCTCAGACCCTCGTGTCCCCCCACAGTGTCCGGCCGAGGGCACCCTGAGCAGCATCAGCAAGGCCCAGTGGGGAGCATGGCATGGAAGAGGGCAAATCCCCCCATGTCACACAAACGTGGGAATGGTTGGAGGAGCTTCACTTTTGGGGGTGTTGCTGTAGAGACCTGACAAACACCTGAGCCCCTTGGAGCGACTCAGCCCCACCCCTCACCTCAGCCAGGTCTGGGTGCTCCTGGGGCAGCACCAGCTTTCCCCCTTCCACCTGAAACGAATTAAGTTCAGGTTTTAACATACGCAATTAGAAACCCAGTGCAGTGCAGGCAGCAAGGGGGACTGGTGGCCCAGGGGCCCGACTGAGGAGGGACAGTTCCCTTTGAGCAGGCAGCAGCCCTACCTGGATGGGAAGTGAAGCATGGCTGGGGGCACTTTGTCTCAAAACATACAAATACAAATTACAAATAGCTTGTAAAAGGTTAATTAAAGATCATCAAGCATTTAATCAGCTGTTACGGCCCAACTGTTTTATAGCTCTTGAGTTTACATGCCCTGTGGCTTGTGAGTGTGGATTGCTGGGCTCCGCTCATCCCTGTCAGAGTGAGGCTCGGTCTTACCCGGTTTAATGTTGCCGGGCTGGCAGCGAAGGCAGGTTTTGGCAGGGGAGAGGGGCCGGTGGGAAGCGGCTGGAGCAGCGTGGAGCCGGCTGTGTGCCTGCAGCAGAGCCACGTGGACTGGCCCCTTAATGAAGGCACCTGGTAATCTGTGGGGCCACCCAGTCACACCGTGCCAGGAACCTGGTGGGATGGTGGCACGGCCAGGCTGCATCTTCCAGGGCTTCCAGGCAAGAAGTTGCCTGAAGTAATGAGAGGAGAACATAAAGGGTAAGGGCTGAGCCCAGAGGGGCAGGAGGTGGGATACAGCCCACAAGTGTCTGTGGTTTTGTCTGCCCAAGAGGAAGGTAAACGTCAGAGCTGAACCATGGGGCACTGCTGGGGGAACAGTTCCCCAAACCCTGCCTGTAGGCAAAGGCGCCCCAGCCATAATGTGTGTGTGAGAAGAGCCAACAGTGCCTGCTGGGTTGTGCTGAGCTCCCCTGAGAATGGAGATGCCCTGGGAGGACAGGGCTGGAAACACTGAAGGAGCTCCAGCTGGGACTGAGCCCAGATACCGGCAGTGCCCAGTGCTGACACCTCTATCCTGGGCTGCACCAGGAGGGGCTGTGGGGTGCCGTGGCAGCCACGCTGGAGCAGTGACTAGCAGGGTGGCTGGCTGGCTACATCATACAGCTGTGGGCTGCCACAAGTGTTGCAAGAAGAGATGATGCTNCCCAGTCCTCTATCTGGGCTGCACCAGGAGAAGGAGTGGGGTGCCGTGGCAGCCACGCTGGAGCAGTGACTAGCAGGGTGGCTGGCTGGCTACATCATACAGCTGTGGGCTGCCACAAGTGTTGCAAGAAGAGATGATGCTGGGGTGATAGGGACAAGCCATGTAAATGGGTTGGTTGTGTGGTCTGGCCGTGGTGGCAGCCGTGGGGGACCCTGCTCACAGCCCCCAGGCAGCACTGTGGGTTTGCAGTGTGTCAAGTTGGCTGCCAGCGCTGCCGTCTCCTCACCCAGCTCCTGCCATGGTGACCCCCCCACCCCAGGAGCTGCTGATGGGCATCGTGTGGTCACACTGGAACCTGTGTAGGATTTGGCCCAGGATGAGCTGTGTGGCCAGGTTGCACTGTCACCTGTCACAGCTGGACAGAACCAGCTTGAATAGGTTACACATGCTAAAACCCGGGAACGAGCAGAAGGGGCAGGGTGAAAAGCCTGCCCTTCACCAGTGTCAATGTGGACACTGCTGCCAGGCTAAATATAGCCCCTGGCCCCTCGAGGAAATCCTGCTGAATTATGGATGAGGCTGCAATAAGCCCCTGCTCATCAATAGGAAGGAAACTTAGCTGGGCAGGAGAGCATGGGATGCAAGAGAGCACGGCCGGGCTGGCTGGGACAGCAGGGCTGGTTGGGGACACAGCCACCCGTGGCCTTGTGTCCCTCACTGGGGGCAGCGGTGGCTTGGTGGCTGCCCGTGCTGCCTCTGCTCCTCCTCCGCAGGGCCCAGCCACTGGAAGGAGCTGAAAGCCACATGCGGTGGAGACAAGCAGTCCCCTGTGAACATCGACAGGCGCCGGCTGCAGCGCGATGGTGGCCTCGGGGACATCCTCTTCGAGGGTTATGACCAGGCTCCCCCTGGCAAGTGGAGGCTGACAAACAATGGGCACACAGGTGCGTGCTGAAGCCGGGCACCTTCCTCTGTCCCAGTTCCTCAGTCACCATCCTGACAGGGGCTTGGCTCTGGTGCCACTCCTGGGTGCTGCAGGATCCCATGCAGATTCTTGTTAGTGCTGGGGTGAAGCTGGAGGAGAAGGAGCTGTGCCAGGGCTGTTCCCCATCCTAAGCCCCTCCTCACCTTGTCCTGCTGCCCTTGCAGTGATGCTGAACCTGGCGAGTGAGTTGGCCTCTGAGCACATCACCATCAGTGGTGGGGGCCTCCCTGGCAGGTACCGCGCGATCCAGCTCCACTTCCACTGGGGCAGCCTGGCTGGGAATGGTTCCGAGCACACTCTTGATGGCCACCAGCTCCCCATGGAGGTACGTGAGAAAAAGCCCCCATCACGTTCTGGGTCACCCAAGCCCTTGGTGTGGTGGGAAGGGGTGATGCTGGGGCACCCAAGGTTGTCATGCAGCAGGTGACTGGACCCTGCAACTCTGCACTGGTGGGTTCAACCATGCTCCTGCAAGGCACCTGGGTGGTGAAAAAGCAGCTGATGTGAGACTTGAGGTGTTTCTTTACCATGCATGTGCCAAGCTGCTTCGTCCGAGGCACTCAGTGGGGCTTGGGGGGCTCTGTGCCCTGTGGGGACCACACACTGAGCTAGTGAATGCAAGTGAGAACAAGCAGGAGCGTGCTGTGCCAAGCACATTGGGATCCTTCTGGATGAAAGAGGCTCTGCGCCTCTAAAATATTCATTATCTGCCAGAGGAAAGCAGAATTTATGTTCTGTGTCTGGCGAGCACCCCGGGACTGCTGGCCCCCTTTTGCACACCCTTCAAAGGATGCTCGCTTCGTTGGGGTGCTTTGATCCTTCAAGCAGCCACCCCACAGAAGTGCCAATGGGACCAGGAGGGCTTTACTGGGAGAGGTCGACTCAGTGTCTGGCCATCCCAAGCTGGCTGGAAGGATCCACAGCAGAATGTCCTGCCGCCAGGGTGTTGGCTGGGGGCAGCTGTCCACGCCAGACTCCTCTGTGCTTTCCTCAGATGCACATCGTCCACATCAATGTCAAGTACCAGACACTGGCAGAGGCCAAGGGGCATCCCAATGGGCTGGCTGTCCTCGGCTTCTTCTTCCAGGTGGGTCTGCAGGGGCCCCCTAGAAACTGGGTGCTGGTGGTGCAGCCGAGGGGGCTCTGTACGGGCATCCTGGGGGAGCAGGAAGGGGCAGGAAGGCTGGGTCAAGGCCAGGAGAGCCTGGGGAACCCACTGACTGTGCAAGAGAGTGCTGGCTGGGAACACTTCCCCACTGCTCTGCAACAATGTGAGGCAGGGCTGGCTCTGCCTGTGGTTGCTTGGCAGGACAGGATGACCCAGCTCTGCCCTGCTCAGGCTCTGCCTGATTTCAACCACTTGTTCTCCCTGTACACAGGTCTCTGAAACCACTAACACCAACTACAACACCATCGTGGCGGGGCTGAGGAATGTCTCCCACGCTGGTGAGTCGCACCCTCATCAGGGCAGGGCAGGGCAGGAAAGGGGAGATCCTGGTGTGGGAGGGCAGGGATGCACCCCAGTGGGTTGGGCGGGGGGACCTGCCAGCCTGTGGGTTCATCTGGCTGAAGGAAAACTGATGGTTGTGGCCCTGCTGTCCCCACCGCATCCCTGTCAGGGGACAAGCTGAGTGCCCCTGTCTTGCCCCACAGGGGACTCTGTGGATTTGGCCTCCACCTTCCGCCTGAGCACGCTGCTGCCGCATGCCGGCCGGCTCTCCGGCTACTACCGCTACCAGGGCTCCCTCACCACCCCCGACTGCAGCGAGGCTGTCGTCTGGACTGTTTTCGAGGAGCCAGTGGAGATTGGCCGGGAGCAGGTACTGGCATGTACGGCCCCATGCTCCAGCACCTGAAAGGCCGGATCCCCAGGGTGACCTCTCTCCTTGTCCTTCCTGACCCTTGAGCAAGAGCACAGGGAAAGTCATCTCTATAATAATGCTCCTGGCAACTTGGCAGTTAATTAATTTTATGAAGGTTAGGTAATGGAGATGTGGCCCCCTGCCAGTGGGGAGAAATCCCATCCATACTGCTCTCCCGCCCAGCCTTGGCATTTAGAAAGAGAAATGGGAATGAATCCATTGAAGCTCACTAGAGGCTCCAAGGAGATGGATGGGTGTATGGATGGAATTCTCCTCTGCGGCCCAAGCACGTTGGTAGATATGATTTCTTGAGGGAGTCATGGGCCATCCACTCTTTAAGTGCTCGCTGTCGGCACCAAAATGCAATTATCTCCTTTAAAACTCGAGACGTGATCCTTGTAAGGACCTGCCTCTGTGCTTACCTACGGGTCTGGCTTCAGGAGAGCAGTGGGGGGCGGTGCCATGGGTCCTGTGCCATTGGCAGTGGGGCAGTACGAAGGGGGCTGACAGTGGGCAGGGGCTTGGGGTGCCTGGCAATGCAGCCGCCTACCCTCCCTCTCTCCCTGTGCAGCTGAAGGCATTTGTCAGCACCCTCCACTTCCCACTCGAGGGATCCACGCTCCTAAAAATGATCAACAACTTCCGCCCGCCGCAGCCCCTCCGCAGCCGGAAGATCTTTGCCTCCCGGGGGGCCACAGCCAGCGGTGGGTCCCTGCACAGGGGCCACCACCAGCTCCTCTCACTCCTGCTTCTCCCAGCCCTGCTCAGCCTCTTCTCGCCAGCCCCGTAGGGTCTGGCCCTGCTGCAGCGGAGATGGAGGCGATGCATCTTGTTCATGGGAAATGGGAAACAACAAAAAAAAGAGCATGTTGAAACCCTGGCTGGGCGAAGACTGTGAACCTGCATCTCTGCAGAGATGAATCTCTGCAAGCCTGGAGCTGCCCTGGGATGGCCCTGTAGATGGGCAGTGGGAGCTGCTGGGAGGGGGATGCTGTAGAGACTGGAATAAAGCCAAGATCCTCGCCAGCGGCCGTGGGTTGCTGCCTCTTTGTTGCTGGCTCTGTGTCCCTTCGACATCTGGGGCAGGTGCTTGGCATGGCACTGTAGGGCCAGTGGGGAGGGAGCTGGGGGTGGTGTCTGGGTGGCATTCAGGGATATCCCCTGCGTGGTGGTGCAGGGGGGCAGGAAAGAGCCAAATCGCGGCCTTGGCTCAGGATCCATGCAGTTCCTGTGCTGCAGACGCTGCCCCGTCTCTTTCCCCACGGTTGGGGCTGGCTGTTGGAGGGATGGGGGTGTCACTGGGAACACAATGCCTGCAGTGCCCTTGTGCAGGACACAGGGATCTTTCCACGGAGCTCATTTTGTGCTGGCAGGAATAACTGCAGCTGCCGGTGCTGCCGGGGCAGGGCTGCGTGAGTGGTTCATAATTAATGTGCTGGAGCTGCAGGCATGTTCCCATCTTCTCCTGAATTATGGGTGAAGAGCCCAGGCCGTTATCTGGGAGAAGAGCGGGGCAGGCCGAGGTTTTTCATCATTTCTGAAGGGAACCACTGCCAGTGCAGGGCTCCAGCCCCCAGCCCCCAGCGGTGGCCGCAGCACCCGTGGGTCCTGAGAACCCNNGGGGCGCCCTCCGCGCGGCAGCGGGCACCCGCGGGGCCCCGCCACCGCCACCTGTGCCACGTGTCCTTCTGTCCCCGTCCCTGACACTGCCACCCGTGCCCCGTGTCCCTGTGCCCCGTGTCCCTGTGCCCCTTGTTCTTGTGTCCCCGTCTCGGCCACTGCCACCTGCTTCCCGTGTCTGTGTGTCCCGTGTCCCTGTGTCCCTGTATCCCTGTGTCCCTGTATCCCTGTGTCCCTGTATCCCTGTGTTCTGCCACCGCCATTTGTGTCCTCCTGTCCCTGTCCCCCGTGTCCTGTGCCCCATCCCCTCATGTCCGCATTCACTTTTCCCCTCTGCCCCACAGACATGCCCAGGTCCAGCCTGGAGTGTGCCCAGCCCCAGCTGGCAAGAACAGGGGGCCCAGTTGGCCGTGATGAGCCCCACATGGCTGCAGCCCCCCAGTCCACTCCAGTACCAGGCCAGGGTGTGAGGGGCACCCAGGCAGTGGGACCAGGTGCCTGCCCAGGGGGACCATGGAGGGCACAGACTGTGNGTGGGTGGAGGGGCCCCGTCGCAGAGCCCCCGATGCCCAGACCCGAGGGATGTGGCTCTGTGATCCCCCCGGAGCTGAGGGCGGGAGCCGCGGGACACGGGGACACGCCGGACACGCGGGGGCGCCGCGGGCACGCGCACGGGGAGGCGCCCGNCCACCGCCATTTGTGTCCTCCTGTCCCTGTCCCCCGTGTCCTGTGCCCCATCCCCTCATGTCCGCATTCACTTTTCCCCTCTGCCCCACAGACATGCCCAGGTCCAGCCTGGAGTGTGCCCAGCCCCAGCTGGCAAGAACAGGGGGCCCAGTTGGCCGTGATGAGCCCCACATGGCTGCAGCCCCCCAGTCCACTCCAGTACCAGGCCAGGGTGTGAGGGGCACCCAGGCAGTGGGACCAGGTGCCTGCCCAGGGGGACCATGGAGGGCACAGACTGTGGCTCTCCCAAGGCATTGGGGACCAAAATGTTGGGCAGTAGCTCCGGGAGCGGGCACCCCACAGGGTCCCCATCACCTGGGGGACCTATCCTGGCTGGCTGTGGTGTCTCCAGCAGAGGACAGAACTGGCACCAGGCAGGGTCTGGCAGCAGAGACCCTCTATACAGTTGGATACCAAAACCACCCCAAAGGCTCAGCACACACTGGGCAGCCCTGCTGGGACCCAAAATCTGGGGAGGTGCTGTGCCTCTGCTGGGAATGCTGGGCTGCCTGGGAAAGAACATGGAAAGGCACCCCCTCCCATGAGCCATTGCTGAATGGGGGCCAAAACCCAGCTTTTCCCGCTATCACCCAGCCAGCAGCACGGCCAGGCAGCTGTGCTCGGGGTGCCACGTGCTGGAAAGTTTGTGCCAAGGCAGCAGAGCGTGGCGAGGCCAGGGCTATTCCTGGCTCCCAGCTGGTGTTTGGCTGAAGCGGGCTCTTGGTTTTGGCGGGCTCCTGGTTTTGGCGGGCTCCTGGTTTTGGCGGGCTGTAATTTTAGCAAGGGCTATTTCCAAGCCGTGGGGCTGTGGTCAAAACAGCTGCCTGTGAGTATGCCTGGCTCAGCTGGGGGGCTGTGATGTGCATCGGCATCCCCTGCCCACAGCCAGCCCAGGGGGTCCGGCCAAAAGTGCCCAAAACATGGCAGAAATGTTTAAACCTGGTGTTTTTCCCCGCAGTGGTTGCAGAGGAAGGGGAAAGGGCTGTGGCTCTGGCGTGGGGCTGGCATCACGTGCACAGGGTGGGGAGCTGTCGGTGAGGGTGTCACTGGCTGGGGTAGGAACCCAGAACCCTAACGGTTGGAAAAGCTGTCTAAGATCATACTGGCACTGCCAGGCCCAGCCATGTCCCTGAACACCACATCTACAGGACGCAGGGTCCAGCCCCGGCGTGCACTTCGTGTTGACTTCCACTCCTCCTCACGCTGCCTGCTCTGCCCACCCTGCCTGTGGAGAGGGAAAAAGGCAAATTTGGCTGAAAGTCCTCCCTAACTGGGTGAGCCAAACACTTCTTCTGCCTCCCGAGGGCCTGGTGAGGACCTTGGCAGCCACTCCAATCACACCCCTCAGCCACCACTGCCACCACCTTGTTGTCACCACGCCACCAATGTTCCCTACCTAGAAATTTCTTAACATTAAACTAAAAAGTCCCACCCAGGGACTCTTAACAAAGTCTACAGTTCAATGAGCACATTTCTCCAGACAGGAGCACCAGCCCTGCGATCAAATCTTTCTCCATCAGCACACCTGACTGGGGATCAGCAGGTGTTTACCTCAAATATGAGAGAAAACAAGGGTTTGCTGAGTCCCCAGACCAGGCTGAGGCTCTCCTGGGAATTACATTTCACTACCACAATAAAATTGAAATAATAAATATTTTGAAACAGCTGAAAGTTGTTTATTTTTGAGTCAATTCAGCTTGTTTACAATCTGCTTACAAGCCTGGGCATTTATCTTTGGGGCTGTTTACTGGGCTCTCCCCCAGGCTCTGGCGGGGTTTCATACACATCTAAATAACCCCCAGCAAGGGGGTACCTTCCTGCCAGCTGCATGCCCTGGCAGTTGCTGTTTTGACACAGTTATGCAAATGATTGCTCTCATCTTCACAAATGGGCTTGAATGCTCAGGTCGTGTTTTCGACCACACCAGCCTCAAACATTTATTTATTTCATTTAATTATCTTTCAATTGCAGGGCAATAAACTTTGGTCTTGCGCTGTCTGGCTGTCTCCAGCTGGGGCTTTGACCCAGGGCTGCCCAGGGGTGTTTGATAGTATTTTGTCATTCATGACTTGTATTTTATAATTTATATCTTGTATTTTATTAATTTATAACATGTATTTGATTAATTTATAACCTGTGTTTTATTTCCCAGACTTGGGGAAACCTGCCCCATATTTTGTGAACCTGGAGGCTGCCCCTGTACCCTGCAACAGGTCAGACTGAGGGATGACCCCAGAGAAGGGGCTGCCTTGGCAGCAGGCAGAGACTGATTAATTTAATTTAGTAGATGAGAGAGTAAATTCCGGGTGACCTGACAGCAAGGTAGCAGCAGGAAGCTGGTCAGGCTGGTCCCCCTGTGGTTGTGGCACAGGGAGACAAGGCCACAATGGGAGCAGTGTCAGGGTCTTCCCTGGCCTCAAAGCCCACAGGTGTAGGGTCAGTGGTGCCCAGCCTGGGGGCTGCAGGTGCTGGGATCACTGGAGGGGGTTTGTGTGTGTGCACATGTCTTAACATACATGTGTCATTTGTGTGCACATACGTGTGTGTGCATGTGTACAGCAGCTAGGACATCCCACACCAGGGCAGGGACCGCCTTGGCAGGCAACACCCCACTGGGTGCCCTGTCAGGGACCCTCCAGAGGACAGGAGGAGTGACCCTGGCCTGAGGACACACACCCTGCCATGGCACAGAGTCCCACCAGCCTTGGCACCAGCCCCCAGTGGGTCTCTGGTCCAGCACCACTACCCACCCTGCCAATTTCGGGCAGTATCATGCCACCCCAAGACCTTTCCCCCATCTCAGGGGCTGGTGTCCCCACAAGGTGATGACCCCCCCAAGGTGAGAGCCCAGTGAGGCAGGGGCACAGAGCTGGCCACCATTGCAAGGCTGAGCCGACTCAGGCTCGGCTGCGTGGCGCTCACTTGCCTTCACACGTCAGCACCCACTGGAGACAGTTTCGCTTCCTTTTTTGGGGCGCCCTTTCGAATTTCTGATTGGGGACTGTAGTGGGTGAGGAGTAAATTTAGCCAGGGGATGCCCCACAGCCGCACAGCTGCACAGTGGGGCTGGCTTGGGGAAAACAGGGGGCCAGTGCTGGCGTGGCACAATCTGGGCTCTGCACAGCCTTTCTCCAAGTCCTTCAGAGAAGACGGCTGCGTGAGCGGGGGGAATGTCAGGATGGAGTGCAGGAACCAGCAGCTGCCCCCTCCAGGTGCTCGGGGGCTGCACCCCCCTGGCTCAGGCCTGGCAGAGGCCATGGGTATCACCCGGGCTTGGCACAGCTGTAGCACCAAAGCAAGGGGACTTGTGCCATCCTCTCACTGCAGTCCCGGTGGGTCTGGCTCTGCCCCACTCCCCCCGGCCTGGGCTGCGGCTATTCTGGGACCCTGCTCTTGCTTTCGAGTTTCAGCCCTGCTGCCTCCAGGAAAGCGGCTGTTTGTGTGGCTGCAGCTGCACCGGGGACAGGCGGGACCCATCCCCTCCCCTCTGGCTGTGCCACGCCACCCCTGTCTCTCCAGGCGAGGTGTTTCATCAGCTCCAGGTGCACTCTCTCCGCTCTCGCCACGTCCCCACAAAGAGAGACCCCACCTCCTCCTGGCACGAGGCGTTGGGGCTTGCCTGGCCTGGGGAAATCACCCAGTGATGTACAATAAAGAAAAGAAGATCAGAGATGTTTTTTGGGGGACAAATGTGGCCAGAGGTGGTTGTCATGGAGGGGACCCAGGGAGGGTTTGGGGACCAGAGGAGAGCTTTGCACTCGAGGTTTGTGGCAATGGATTGGGGGTGAGTGTTGCAAGAGCTCCTGTGGTCACACACTCCTTTGTCTTCATTCCTGCACCCCTCACCCTGTTCTCAGCTGTGGGACCCCTCCAAGCCTAAGGTGTCCAAACCCTCAGGGTTTATCAAATGGCCCCTGGAAGCCTCGTTAAGCCCTCACGTGGGAGCCTCAGCCTGGGAGAGCAGCTCTCACCAAGCCCCAACCCTTCATGGGATCCACTGCTTCTCTTTGCAGCTAATTAAAGCCTTCCTGAAGCATCTCATTTACTAAATTAGATCCCCCTCATTTTAAAATTACTGGCAAGCTGGGAAAATGAGAAAATAAATGACTGTTAAAATTGCAGTGCAGGAGCCGGCAGAGTGAGAGCAGGAGCTGCAGCTGGGGAGGGGAGGGAGGTTTTGGTTCTGCTCAGCAGATTTGCTCACCAGACACCCCCAGCGAGGGTGGCGCGGGAGTGGATCCAGATTGCTCTTCCCAGGCACTGCTTCCCTCCCTGGCAGGGAGGGATCAGGCCCCGCATACCTCTGTGATTCCCAGCCAAGGCTCTCCAGCCCTGTTGAAGGCTTGTTAAGGGTAAAACTCTGGCTGGGAGTTTGCCAAGTTGCAGGCAGCAGGGGGAGGATGGGAGCCCTGGAGGGGCCAGAGCCACTGATCTATAATTAATCAGGTTTTTTTCTTGACAGTTGTTGCTTATGGAAAAGATTTAGCAAAATCCTTTAATCAATAATTAGTGAGGTTTCCTGCCCTCTGAGTCAGAGATGTGCCTGTTCTCTGCCCACACAGACGTGAGCTGAAGTGAGACCCCGGCTCGTGCCCCAAATTGAGCCCACAAAAGCTGGGGCCGGTGTCCTGTGACCAAGGAATGGGCTTTATTCAGGAAATGTCAAGATGAATCTCAGGACCTTAGGAAAGCATTGCTCTGCCACCCTCCTCCAGTGCCCCTCCCCCTGAAATGTGGCATTTCTCAGGGTAAAACCTGGCAGCACAGCCGGGATGGGGGGTCCTTTGTTACCTGTCATTCACTCCAACCTCAACCACTGCTAAGGCGATTTAACAACTGCTGGAATTGGTAATTATTGAGGTTTGATCTTTGCAGTGGAAAAGAAGGGAACATCCTTCCTGGCAGCAGGTCTCAGTCCTTGGGGCATTTCTGGCTGGCAGAGCCCCAGGCAGCAGCTCTCCTGGCAGCACCATGAGGCTGGGGATGAGATGCCAAAGGCAGGGGTTTGCCAGGGAATAACCTTGCTTGAGCAAGGAACGGGATCAGTGGCAAGGTGGAGGAGCTGCTGCCATCTCTGGGCTCACATTCCCCAGCAGTGAGCTGGGATGGATGGATGCATAGAGGCATGCATAGATGTGGCTGTGCTGCAGGGACCTTCACCTTCAGGACCACCTAGCACAGCCCAGCAGCCCCCCAGGAGCTGGCCCTGCACCTCTGCCACATTGGGCTCTCTCTGCTCAGGAAATTGTGTTAAAGAAGCTTGTCTTCATAACATAGTGATCGAAACATAGTGGGACAGATCTCTCCGTCATCTGCCCTTCCTTCTTTTCCCTGGCTCTGACGCAGGCTGAGCATCCTGCTGCTGGCTCTGTCCTTGAGGCCAGCAGCAGCCCAGGGGTCTGGCCTGCTCATGGGTTTGCTCTGTAGCGACGGGATTTGGGATTTCCTGGGAAAACCATGAGCTTGTCACCCCACACATGGGAAGGGACGTTGTGACTGCCTCCATCAGCCCAGTCCCCTATGCAGAGTGATGGGAAGGGGGTTTGCCCTATGCATGGGGCTGTTCCATGGCAAGGCCTCCTTTGCCCAGCTGAGGAGGAGGATAAAGCAGGATGAAAGCCAATGAAGTTGTTTCAGAGCATGAGGTGCTTTTTGGCAGCTCAGGTGGGGTCAGGGCCTGCTGCCAGCTCCCTGACGAAAAGCAGGAGGGAAGGGGCACTGTGCTCTCAGATCAATACAGGCTGGGGCATGAGGGAATTCACAACAGTCCTGCTGCAAAGGATTTGAGGGAATCAGTGGATAATGATCTGGAAATGTGCACCTGCAGCCCCAAAAGCCAAACATATCCTGGGCTGCATCAAAAGCAGTGAGGGCAGTGGTTTGAGGGAGGGGATTCTCCCCCTGTACTCCGCTCTGGTGAGGCCCCACCTGCAGTGCTGTGTCCAGCTCTGGATCCCACAACATAAAAAGCACATGAAGCTGTTTGGGTTAGTCTAGAGGAGGCCACAAACATCTCAGAGCACAGGAGCACCTCTGCTATGAGGAAAAGCTGGGAGAGCTGGGGCTTTTCAGCCTGGAGAGGAGAAGGCTCTGGCAAGACATTATAGCAGCCTTTCAGTACTTGAAGGTGGCATATAGGAAAGATGAAGACAGGCTTTTTAGCAGGCCCTGATGCAATGGGACAAGAGATAATGTTTCTTAACTAAAGAAGGGTCAATTTAGGCTAGATAAAATTAGGAAATTTTTTACTGTAAGAGCAGTGAGGTGTTGAAACAGATAACTGAGGGAAGCTGTGGATGTCCCATCCCTGGAAACATTCGAGGTCAGGTTGAAAGGGGCTCTGAGCAATCTGATTTGGTTGATGTCCCTGTTCATTCCAGGGAGCTTGGACTGGATGACTTTTAAAGGTCCCTTCCAACCCAACCCATTCTAGGGTTCTGTGATTCGGTGTCCCCAGAAGATATTTGCAAGGACATGTGGCAACCCAAAGCCTGGTAAAACAAGGCACTCCACTGGCCTGGTGGGGCCATCCCCCCTTTCCCAAGAGGCTGGTGAGGGACATCTCCCCTGGAACTGCACACAGCGTGGCTGGGAGCTCCCAGGCCCTGTCCCTGGTGTGGCTCCTGGCCGCCCTGATGGGGTGACAACAGCAGAGCACTGGTGCTTTCAGCATAGCCATGGCTGTCAGCCCTTCCATGGGCAGGGCTGCAGGGAAACTTCCCCAGGGCTATGCTGGGGGTGGGGACGGGGCATATGGCATGCAGGAGTCCAGGTTGCTGTGGCAAAGGGTGCGATGGACAGGCTGGTGCTTGTGCTTGACTGGCAGCTACACTGGGACCCCCATTCCGGGAGGCACAGGGGTGACTGAGAAAGGGGGACGGAGTCAGGGCTGGCAGCAAAGGGACATGGCTGGCCATGCCTCCACCACAGGCCACAGGTACCTGCAAGGCACCTGGCACCCAGAGGCCAACGAGCAAAGGTCGAGGATGCCAGGGCCATGTGTTCAATGAGTGCATGGGGGCTTAGTGCAGGCTGTGCCCCAGGCTGCTCATTCCCTGGTCTTGGCAGTGCCAGGGGCTTTTATTGGGGTTCCCAAGGTGGAGCAAAATCTTCACAGAGCCTCTGCAATATGAGTGTGTGTGTACACATGTATATGTTCCCATCCCACCCTCCATACTGGTGCCACTGGGCTGACGCCAGGCAGCGCGTGGGGAGCGGGCGCGTTGGAAGGACACAGAGACAGGGGTGCTGAGCCAGCGCTAGTTCAGTGTCGGTGTTTATTTGTGTGACACTCGGAGTGGGGGGACAGGAGCAGGGGACGGGGGGACATGGGCAGAGACATCTGCAGCGGGGGGAGCTGCTGTTCCCAGAAGTGGGGAGGAGGGAGGGAGCCAGCAAAGGACCGGCAGGGTGGGGTTAGATGCACTCGGATCTGTTCACGGTCTTCTCCACATTTCCAGCACTGTGCCTGACCTTGCACGAGACAGAAGAGTAACTCTGCCACTTGCTGGCGTCCAGCGACAGGTAACTGCTGGCCATGTACCGGGTGTTTTTCTGCTGGGACTGGTTGTTGATCTGCTGCTGGGGCTGGCTGGTCTGCACACCGTCACTGATGGTGTTACCGTCAGCCACCCATTCCACCGTCACTTTGCTCGGGTAGAAATCCTCCATCAGACACACCAGGGTGGCTTTGCCCTGTGACGTAATCTCCTCAGAGGATGGTGCGAAGAGGTGGACGGTGGGAGCGGCGGTGGCCTGGCCTGTGAGGGACGAGAGCGGTGTGGGGTCAGAGAGGGCCCTGTCCCCCACCACAGCCCCTGCCTGCCCTGCTGGCACTACCCAGAAACTCACCACTTTCCCCACTGCCAGAGCTTATCACTCATAGCTGTAACGTATTTAAAT
>VZTF01007533.1:1862508-1874475 GCA_013397755.1 Cnemophilus loriae
TTATATATAAATATATATAAAATATAGATATAAAAAAATATATAAAACTAAATCTTAATTTCTTTCCTTTTACATGGCAATTTTTTTTAAAAGCCCCAAAATTTCACAGACAAACCATTCTTTTTTTTCTGCCCAGTTCTGCTTTCAGATATTTTCTGACTTGTCTCTGAAAAACTACTACTAAAAAGCACCCAAAGGAAGACGGAAAAAAGATGTTTGGTCTTTTTAAGGTGGTTCTGCTGCCTCCTCCAATGTGCAGTGGCTCTATCTTCACCTCTATTTCTATCTCTATCTCCATTTGAAAACCAGGATAAGTCCACCATTAGATACTTTCTGGTGAAGAAATGGTCAAAGAACAATTTTCTTGATCTTAGCCCTGAGTAATTTGGTTCAAATTGGGATTTTTGGCCAAATTCTTTTAAAAATTACAGACAAAGACAGACAGACAACATTTCTGGCAGCATTTTCAGCACAATAATCTCCATTTTTGACATGTCTTACCTGCACAATGGGCTCTTTAAGATACCCCTAGAATCTTTTGTCTAAGATTCCGGGGACGTGCTGTTCTAACACGAAGTCAGGGTGACTGTGGGCTGCTCACAGCCAAGGACAGGCTGTCCTTTCACAGCATCCACCCCCTTGGCTGTGGGACCCCGCAGAAGAGCCCCTGCCCCTCACCAGGCGTGACAGACTTAGTCCTCAGGACTAAGAGTTGAGGACTTAGACTTTAGACTGACAAATTTCTTTGACGAAGACAAAAATCACCTCTTTTAGAGACCTAAACCTGAGTTTTCTTGCCCCTGAGACCTCAGACACATTTCCTGGACAAATTTTAAGACTTTTTGATTGAGAAAATAGCCCCCGACTCGGTGACGCGCACAGAGTCGTCAGAGTCCGTGGGGACGAGACAGAGCCCCCAACGCCGGGCTTATTGCCCAACCCCAAACGGGCGGCAGACCCCAGCCTGGCGCCAAGGCCAAGAAAAAAACCCCAAATCGCCAAAAATCGACAAAATGTCAAAATTCCGTGGTGGGGAGAAGAAGACCGAGGGGAAGGTGGCGACTCACCTGTCACGGTAAGAATCGTCCCGCTTCCAAAAATACCACACAGTGACACAGGGCCGTACAAAAACCTCCTGCCTCATGTCAGAGCAGTCCTGGGCCCCACAGAAGCGGCAGGATGGAGAGGATGGTCTGGAAATATCCCAGTGGATGCAATAGAACGAAGGTGATGGGATGGAGATGCTCCGATGGATACAGCAGGATGAAGGTGTGGGCACAGCTGTACCTGTGGAGTTTTGGTCCTGGCTGGGCTCTTTCAGTGCAGCTCCCACCACCAGCAAAGGAGCTAATAGCTGAAGGTCTTCGCAGGCAACTTATTTTTATTAATAGTCACCATAAAAATATGTCAAGGCAAGAGGTGGAGATGCCTACACAGAGCTGCGACAGCCAAGGAAGGGGTGAGCCAGAATGGGTTTCAGCTAAAACCATTTAACTTCAAATTTCCCTGTAAAGGCTTGGCTCCTTCTTTGAAAAGCGTTTTCCCAGTGTGGTGCCAGTCCCACAGATTGGCAGATTCAGTGCTCAGTTTGGACCACTGAATGCCAACAGCACCAATGGAAATTGAACCCACAGATTTTCAAATGCTGTGGTTTGTGCAAGTGGTTATAGAAAGAGGCAGAGTCAGTGAACTTCCTGAGTCACAGGAACTATATAAATAGTTCACTATAAAACAGGTAACACTTCGAAGATTTTGTGGTTTGAGACACTTTCTCTTTCAGAGGTTTGCTTTGCCTCTGGGAAGGTTTATGTTTTGGTGCAAAGCCTGAAACTATCCATAAAAGCAAAAAATCACTGAAATTGTCTATGCAAAGCATTTAGCTGAAGCTACTGCCCTCTGTTGTGGATGATCATTTTCTGAGCTTTTCTCAGGCTTCAGTGGGGTTTCAGTTTCATTTTGTGGGAGGACAAAAGAGCAGGACAATGTTCAGCTCTTCTATCCTGCTCTTCTCCTTGGAGAGAGGCATGGAGAACAGAGGCTGTGCTGGATACAGGATGGTGTTGCTGAAGTAGCTTTTGGCATTGCCACTGGAGCAGGAGATCTTGAGAGTCTCTCCCAGGCTGGCTGACACCTTGGACGGCTGACTCAGAGATGCTGCCTGGACCAGGGAATGTGGAGAGGGAGAGGGGGAAAAAAGGGAGTCAGTCAGTGCCCCAGGACAGCCCTCTCTGACCTGCAGGACGAGGCTCCTGTGCCAAAAGGTCCTGATGGAACAGAGGGATCACTGCCCCAGACAGAGCCCAAGACCTGAGCCCAAGGCCAGAGCCCCATGAAGAGACCTGGCAGAGCAAGAGGAAGTGGCTGGCAGCACAGTGAGGTGGTGGGGCTGATGACAAGGCAATGCCAGGCACTGCACTGCCCCAGGGTCACCTCGTGCACAGCATGGGGCAAGCAGGAGGCCATTCACAGCCAATGGCCATGGAGGGGGGACATGAAGCCGCCTCAAGCCCACAGCCATGCTCCGCCCTGAGAGAGAGGGCAGAGAAGCTCCACTTTTAATTCCTCTGTTTCCAGAGGGCTGAGCCCCCTGTGATGATGATCCAGGGGCTCCTGGCACAGCTGAGCTGGGTTGGGAGGCATCAGCAGGGCCCTGGGCACCAGCCAGTGAGGTCAGGAGTAGCTTGGCTCTGGAGCACAGGGCAGGGACAGGGCTGTTGAAAGGTCATCCCAGCATTTCCTTATTGAGGGTGTGGGCAAACACTGGACAGGCTTCCTAGAGAGCTGGATGATATCTCAGGCCTGCAAGTGTTATATAGGCACTTGGACAATGCCCTGCATTTTGGTCATCCCTGAAATGGCCACACAGTTAGACTGTGTGATCATTGAAGGCCTCTTCCATCTGAAATGGTCTATTCAGTTCTATCCTATCCGCTCTCACCACAAGTGACAAGGAAAGGGCTGTAAGGAAGGAGCTGTGTCACTAGGAACAGCCACATTCATCACAGGGCAGAAAAGGTCAGGATTGTGCTGGGGACCTGCCTCACCATCAAACAGGGACAGGGACAGCAGAGACTCCTAACTGGCCCCTGCCATGGCAGGAGGACTTTGTATCCCTTCCCCATTGCTCTGTTTCACCATGGTAACATTATCACTGCCATTTTGGTAGTTAACCACATTAACAGACAGCCTTGTCCTGGGCTTGGACCCCAGAGATGGTTACTATGCTCGTGGAGCCGGACTGGGATCTTGAGAATTGCGAAGGGATGTCTGGTGGTCCCAAGTCATTGTAGTAGATCACAGTGACAGGGGCGTAGCCAGGAAACTCCGGCTGGTACCAGTGACACTGGTGCCATTCCTGGAAGAGATGACTTTGATGGCTTGTCCTACAATGGCTGAGACTGAGTAGAGCTGACAGAGCACTGCCTGGACCAGGGAACATGGAGAGGGAGAGGAGGGAGAAAAGAAGATGGGGGTCAGCCAGTGACCTGGAGCATGGCCCTCTCTGGTCAAGGGAACAGTGAAAGGACAAATTTGCCTGCAGGCACATACATGGGACACGCTGGGCCATGACAGCATTGCTGGGAGGTCATAACTTCCTCAAATGACAGGGGATGGGCACAGTCCTGGGGCTCCAAGGGATAGCTGAGACAGGAGGTTTTTGTACCACTTCCTCATTGCTCTGTGTCACTGTGCAAAAGCAGCACTGCTGCTGTCAGCACTACCACAGAAATAGACAGCCTCGTCCTCGGCTTGGACCCCAGTGATGGGTAATGTGGCCGTGGAGCCGGACTTGGATCCGGAGAATCTCGAAGGGATGCCCGAGGGTCTGTTGTTGTTGTTGTAGATCACAGTGACAGGGGCAGTGCCAGGGACTTTCTGCTGGTACCAGCCATAGCTGTAGCTGCTACCAGAGCAGGTGATCGTGACCGTGTCTCCCACGTTGGCTGACCGCTCGGATGGCTGAGTCAGCGCTGCCTGGACCAGAGAACCTGGAGAGAGAGAGAAAAGAGGGGAGAAGACGGGAGTCAGTCAGTGTCCCTGGTGCACAGGCCTGCTTGGGCAGCAGGACAGGGCCCCTGTGCCCAAAGGCTCTGCCCAGGCACAGCAAGTCTGGCCATGGCACCTGTGCTGTGGGCGAGCACCACGAGGAGAAGAGGGGCCCAGGCCATGGTTCAATCCCACCAGCTCAGCGTCCCCAGAATGATGGGGCTGTGCCGTGGACCCTGACTCCTTTTTAAGCCCCCGCCCGCCCAGGACACGTCCCCTCCATGCAAATCCGACCCTGCGGTCACAGCCGGATCCTGCCCGCGCCTCTCGCCGCACATCCCTCCCCGCTCCACACCCAGCCCCACCGCCTCAGATACAGCAGGGCTTGTCCCCAGACACAAAGCAGAGACACCTCCCAGCTCTGAGCCTGAAACCCACCAGCACAGGTCCCCCTGTCCCCACACCAGACCGAGTGCCTGCAGTGTCTAAGGAGAAGGGAGAGCTGGGCACTGTGGCAAGGGCATACAGGTGCACCCGTAGCTCCCAGTGATGGCGCTGGAAAGATGCCAAGCTCCACCATACCCCAGCTCATTTTTGGCATTTTTCCCTCCCACAGGTGTTCCAGGCCCCTAAAATATCCCCTTGCTCTCCTGCTTTTGTGCCCTGGCTCTTCCTCTGACAGCCGAGATCCGCCACTCAAGACCAAGACCTTTGCTCTTCCCAGGCATTCACACCCCAGAACAATGAGAGCTGGCCAGCACTGAGCCCCGGGTCCAGCAATGCCTCCCCATTAGCTGATCATGAGCCCAGTGTGCTGGTACTCAGCAGCCAGAGCCGGGGCAACTCCTGGTCAGCCCTGCTCTGACTCAGGGCACAGGGATCGCGGGTGTCTTTGGCAGTTTGGCAGTCCCAACCCAGACAAAGAGTGGCTGCACCATGGGAAATTCCCTCTCCCTCAGGACCCTCCTCGTCCCTGACTATGCTGTCCCCAGGGTGCCCAGGGCACCGGGAGTCTGGCTGGCATGAGCAGGGCAGGGCTGCAGGGCTGTCTCCTTGTGAGTAGCATGGAGGAGACCTGCTGGAGCAGAGCAAGCGTCCCATAGCAGGAACTGCCACACAGGCACAGATGCTGCTCCACGTTGTGCCTGGGCAGCAGCAGGCAGCACCCAAGGGTGCCCCACTGAGGCAACAGTGGGCTTATGTCTCTCTTTTCCCATGCTAGGAGTTACCGTGGCCCTGATCACCACTGGTGATCACCAGCCAGAAGAGTGAGAGCCTCCTCCTGCTTCTCCTCCTCCTCTGCTTGGACCCCAGCCATGGGTAATGTGGCCATGGAGATGAGTGTGTTCCCAAGTGCTGTATATCCCCTCCCAAAATGCCAGGGAATGGGCATGGACCTGGGGCTCTAAGGGAATGCCAGGTTGAGACACCAGGCACAGCCACATTCAGTGCTGGGAAGCAAGGGCAGAGCCATGGTGGGGCTCTAATTCCCCATCAAACAGGCACAGCAGAGACTCCTGACCAATATCTGCAATAGCAGGAGGTTTTTGCATCACTTCCCCAATTGCTGCATGCCACTGTGGAAGCACTGCTGCTGCTGTCCTCACCACCACAGAAATAGACAGCCTCGTCCTCGCCTTGGACCCCAGTGATGGTTAACGTGTTTGAGGAGCCGGATGTGGATCCGGAGAATCATGAAGGGATGCCCGAGGGTTTCATGTCATCAGCATAGATCACAGTGACAGGGCCACTGCCAGGGACCTTCTGCTGGAACCAGCCATAAGCATTGTTGCTACTCCCGCAGCAGATCAAGGTGTTTTGCTGCAGAGACATGGACACTGGGGACAGCTAAGCCAGAGCCATGTGAGAGACATGGGCTGCGGCAGAAGCTCTCCATGCCCAGCCAGAGCACCCAGGGCTCCCATGTTCTGACAAACGCCCACACGCCCAGCCCTTAGCTGCCAGGGTGGCTGCAATGCTGCCAGGCCCTGGGCAGGACTCAGACTGTGGAGCAGATCCATGGCAAAGGTGTTCCTGGGCAGCTCCACAGGCTGCAGTTCCTAGCACTGTGCCAGGCTCCTCTGCCCCTCATATGGATATTGGGCAGTGGAGATGAGCCCAGGCCAGGGCTTCTGCAGCACCAGGGCTCAGTCACTGGGAGCATAGTCGTAGAATCGAAGAATCATAGAGTGGTTTGAGTTGGAAGGGACATTAAAGACCATCAACACCCCTGCCATGGGCAGGGACATCTTTCACTAGACCAGGTTGCTCAAAGCCTCATCCGACTTTGCCTTGAACACTTCCAAGGATGGGTCATCCACAAGTTCTCTGGGAAACCTGCTCCAGTGCCACATCATGCTCAGAGTCACAGCCCTGAGACATGGAACATACAGGGAAGGGAACCAGGAAAGTAAAGGAAAAGTCCCAAAGCTGGGGAGGTGGTCATGCCTGGCAGAGTGGAATGAGGCACCAAAACCATCGTTTTTGACACTCAAGATCTGCCTTGCCTGTGGCTCAGGGTCACCATGAGATCAGCACCGCTGCTATTAAGGCTACCACAGTAATAGACAGCCTCGCCCTCAGTTTGAACACCAGTGGTCCTCTGGAGCCAGACACAAAATCAGACAATCGCGAAGGAATGTCTGAGGGTCTCCTGTCATTCCAGTAGATCACAGTGACAGGAGCACTACCAGGGACCTTCTGCTGGTACCAGCCATACTCATTGCTGCTGCCAGAGCAAATAGCTCAGACAGTTTTTCCAGGTTGGCTGGCACTGAGGATGACTGACTGGACCAGGGAGCCTGGAGAGGGAGAGGTGAAAGGCAATAAGATGAGGGTGAGCCATTGATCCAGGAGCACAGCCCTTGCCAGGCAGTGTGACAGGGCTTCTGTGCCAAATGGTTCTGATGCCACAGTGGGAAACACAGCCTCAAGACAGAGAGGAAGATTAGAGACCCATGGCCCTGGAAGGAGAGCTGGCAGCAGCAGAGCAGTAGAACATCACCCTCTGAGGGAAAGGGACCTGATCATGGCTGCAGAAACATGGGGGAATCAGAGCCCAGCCTGGCCCAGGGCAATGCAGCAGAGGCAGCTTCAGCAGCAGCAGCAGCAGCAGCAGCAGCAGCAGCAGCAGCAGGAGGGGGCAGCCTGAAGCAGAAGACAACAGGGCTGGGGATGAGTCAGTACCATTCCTATTGTCGGACAGGGGAAAGAGTCACCTCCTGTGCCTTGTCATGCACAGTCATGTCCTTAGGCAGGGGACAGGAACCTGCCTAACTCCACTATCACAGCTTTGTTCGGCCATGAGAAAAAATGGCTGAAACCCTTCCTCTCTTGACGTCGGGTTGTGTGTCTCACTTCCCCATTATTCACTGGCTTGGTCACCCTCATCAGCACTGCTGCTGTCCCAGTTACCACAGAAATAGACAGCCTCGTCCTCGGCTTGGACCCCAGTGATGGTTAACGTGGCTGTGGAGCCGGACATGGATCCGGAGAATCGTGAAGGGATGTCTGAGGGTCTCTTGGTGTTTTCATAGATCACAGTGACAGGGGCAGTGCCAGGGACCTTCTGCTGATACCAGCCATAGTATCTGCTACCCCCAGAGCAGTTGATCCTGACGGTCTTTCCCACGTTGGCTGACACTGAGGATGGCTGACTCACTGCTGCTGCCTGGACCAGGGAACCTGGAGAGGGAGAGAAGAGACAGGAGAAGATGGGAGTCAGTCAGTGTCCCAGGAGCACAGACCTGTCTCGGGAGCAGGACAGGGTGCATGTGCCCAGAAGCCCTGTCCAGGCCCTTGCCCTCAGCTGTGGGCAAGCACTGCTAGGAAGAGAAGGGCCCAGGCCATGGTTCAATCCCACCAGCTCCATGTCCTCACATTGATGGAGCTGTGCTGTGGGCCTTGACTCTCTTTTAAGCCCCCAATTGCTCAGGTACAGGCTGTCTATGGATATGTGGCCCCCAGTGTTCCCTGGAGCTCCCTTCCCACTTCTCCCTCTGCCCATTGCAGGCACCTCTGTCCCAACAAAAGGCAGCAAGATTGCTTTGGCTTGCCTCCTCCTTCTCCAGCATGGCTGCTGAGCTTGCAGATCAGCCAAGGACCACCCTGAGCCTGTTCCTGCCCAGGACGACCATGGCCTCGCTGCACATGTCCTGCTTCAAATGAGGCTGCCATCCTATGCTTCTCTAAATTGCCACAAGAGACCTGTGGAGCAAAGAAATGGGACTTTGAAAGGGCATGGGAATTACACCAAGACCAGGAGCTTCGTCGAGGCTCCATGACACTAAGGAAAATCAAGCCCCCAGTTCCTCAAAATTCAAAGTGAGCCGAGGGTCTCCAGCAGCTTTGCAGCAACTGTGGGTAGAGCTGGGCCGGTGTTTGTACCAATCACGAGCACGTAGCATCTGCACTCTTGTCCGGCCGGGGGCAGCCCTGCTGCCTCCTGCCTGCAGCACGGCCCACGGCAGTCGCCAAAGGAGCCTGCGGGGCTGCTCTGCACCTCGCTGGCACACGCTGGCACCTGGCTGGCTACAGCCCCTTTGCCACCTGCCTGCCCCGTGAGCCTCAGCACTGTGCAGTGGAGCCACACTGACACCGTGTGGGGACAAGAAGGGCCTCAGGGACAGCACTGCAGGAACCGAGAGCAGAGCCCAGCACAGGACTCTGCCCTTGCTGCCTCTCACCCCTGCCACAGCTTCCACCAGGTCCAGAGATTCCTCCAGCCCTGGCTACAACCATCAGGGTTTCTGCATGGCACTCGGCAGCCTGTGCTCACAGGGGAGAGCCTCTCACAAAGACACAGGGTCCTTTGGCACAGTTGCTGTCACCAGAGATGAGTGAGCATCAGGCCTGAACTGGTAGGGACCAGCACCACTGCGGGTCTCTTGGTGCTATCATAGATCACAGTGACAGGGACTTCTGCTGGGACCAGGCATAGCCACTACTACTGATCTTGAGAGTCTCTCCCAGGCTGGCTGACACCTTGGACGGCTGACTCAGAGATGCTGCCTGGACCAGGGAATGTGGAGAGGGAGAGGGGGAAAAAAGGGAGTCAGTCAGTGCCCCAGGACAGCCCTCTCTGACCCGCAGGACGGGGCTCCTGTGCCAAAAGGTCCTGATGGAACAGAGGGATCACTGCCCCAGACAGAGCCCAAGACCTGAGCCCAAGGCCAGAGCCCCATGAAGAGACTTGGCAGAGCAAGAGGAAGTGGCTGGCAGCACAGTGAGGTGGTGGGGCTGATGACAAGGCAATGCCAGGCACTGCACTGCCCCAGGGTCACCTCGTGCACAGCATGGGGCAAGCAGGAGGCCATTCACAGCCAATGGCCATGGAGGGGGGACATGAAGCTGCCTCAAGCCCACAGCCCTGCTCAGCCCTGAGAGAGAGGGCAGAGAAGCTCCACTTTTAACTCCTCTGTACCTCATTTCCACATCTCTCTGTATCACTATACCAGCTGCCACTGCTGCTATCCCAGCTACCACAGAAATAGACAGCCTCATCCTCAGCTTGGACCCCAGTGATGGTTAACGTGTTTGTGTAGCTGGAATAGGATCCGGAGAATCACGAAGAGATGCCCGAGGGTCTCTGGTTATTACTGTAGATCACAGTGACAGGGGCAGTGCCAGGGCCCTTCTGCTGGTACCAGCCAGCATAGTAGTTGCTGTAGCTACTCCCAGAGCAGGTGATCCTGACAGTCTCTCCCTCCTTGGCTGACACCGAGGATGGCTGACTCAGCAATGCTGCCTGGACCAGGGAACCTAGAGAGGGAGAGGAGAGATGGGAGGAGAGGGGGTCAGTCGGTGCCCCAGGAGAACAGACAAGGGCAGCAAGGTTATAGGGAATGCCACAGTCGGAGTAGAATGGACACAGACACAGTCACCAGCATATTTGAGGAGTAGAGCCCAGGCCAAGGCATCTCAGCAGAGAGGCAGCTGTGGCAGATGCAGGAGGACATGGTTAACAGTAGCAAGAGGCAGTGAGGTGGGGAACACAGCTATACCATGAGTTTTGTAGGGACGAGGACAATGGTCCCCAGCCAACAAAGTAACCTCCTGTTCTCTAGGACAAAAAAGGGAATTCGTAGCCATGGTCGTGCAGAGGAGACAAAAACCTGCCCCAGTCCCACATCTGCAACTCTGCTTGGCCATGAGAAGGACTGAAAACCTATATTTTTAACTCCTCTGTCACTTCACCAGCATAGCTGCTGCTGTCCTGGCCACCACAGAAATAGACAGCCTCGTCCTCGGCTTGGATCCCAGTGATGGTTAATGTGGCTGTGGTGCCGGATACAGAGCCGGAGAATCACGAAGGGATGTCCGAGGGTCTCTTGTCATCAGCATAGATCAGTGACAGGGGTACTACCAGGGACCTTCTGCTGGTACCAGGCAAAGTATCGTTTGGGATTGCCTTCAGAGCAGCTGATCTTGACAGTCTCTCCCAATTTGGCTGACACTGAGGATGGCTGACTCAGCGATGCTGCCTGGACCAGGGAACCTGGAGAGGGAGAGAAGAGACAGGAGAAGAGGAGCTCAGTCAGTGTCCCAGGTGCACAGACCTGCCTGGACAAGGTTACAGGGCATCCAACTGTCAGACATGGGTGTCATCACAGGCACATTTGAGGAGCAGAGCCCAGTACATAGCAGAACAGCTGCACAGAAACAGCTTTGGCAGCATAGGAGGACATGATCATCTGTACCAGGAGGCTGTGTAGGACACAACTACACAAAGAGCTGCCTGGAGGGAGAAGGGCCAAAATCTTCCCTCTATTTTTTGAGTCTCTGTCACTTTCTGTTACTCACTGTAACCTCACACCATAGCTGCTGCTGCTGCTGCCTTCGTAGCTACCATAGAAACAGACAACCTCGTTCTTGGCTTGGACTCCAGTGACGGTTAACGTGGCCACGGAGCTGGACCTGGATCCAGAGAATCATGAAGGGATGTCCGAGGGTCTGTTGTTACCCCAGTAGATCACAGTGACAGGGCCACTGCCAGGGACCTTCTGCTGGAACCAGGCATACCAGCTGCTGCTGCTGCTACCCCCGGAGCAGGTGATCCTGACAGTGTCTCCCACATTGGGTGACAGCGAGGATGGCTGAGTCAGCGCTGCCTGGACCAGGGAATATGGAGAGGGAGAAGAGAGAGGGGAGAAGAGGGGGGTCATTCAGTGCCCCAGGAGCACAGATCAGCCCAGGCAGGGGAATGTGGCCCCTGTGCCCAGAGGCCCCATCCAGGCACAGTGAGTCTGCCCATGGCACTTGGGCTGTGGGTGAGCACTGCAGAGGTGGAGGGGCTGAGGCCATGATGCAATCCCACCAGCTCCATGTCCTAACACTGATGGGGCTGTGCCATGGACCTTGGCCAGCATAGCTGCTGCTGTCTAAGGCGCCACCGAAATAGACAGCTTCATCCTCGGCTTGGACCCCAGTGATGGTTAATGTGCTTGTGGTGCCGGATGTGGATCCAGAGAATTGTGAAGGGTTGTCCGAGGGTCTCTTATCATTAAGACAGACCACAGTGACGGGGCACTGCCAGGGACCTTCTGCTGGTACCAGCCATAGTTATTGCTGCTCCCAGAGCAGGCGATCTTGATGGTTTCACCCATGTTTAATAACACCGAGGATGGCTGACTCAGTGATCCTGCCTAGGCCAGGGAGCCTGGAGAGGGAGAGGGGGAACACCATAAGGGTCAGTAATTTCTCCAGGAGCACATCCCTGCCTAGGCAGTGCGACAGTCACCCGTGCCAAATGGTTCTGATGCCACAGTGGGAAACACAGCCTCAAGACAGAGAAGAAGATTAGAGACCCATGGCCCTGGAAGGAGAGCTGGCAGCAGCAGAGCAGTAGAACATCACCCTCTGAGGGACAGGGACCTGATCATGGCTGCAGAAACATGGGGGAATCAGAGCCCAGCCTGGCCCAGGGCAATGCAGCAGAGGCAGCTTCAGCAGCAGCAGCAGCAGCAGCAGCAGCAGCAGCAG
>VZTF01007534.1:1172-258407 GCA_013397755.1 Cnemophilus loriae
CAGCGGGCGGGCACAGCTGACAGTGCCTGCGGGATGGGCAGGTGGCCAGGGTGTCCTGCAGTGTCATGGTACCGGAGGCCACTGCATCCCCTGCCCGTGGGGGTGGCAGGGTCAGGCACCGCCTGGCACTTAGCCCTGGCTGCCCCACAGCCTCGGCTCGGTCCCACATCTCCCCCACAAGCCCCCAGCCCGTGCTGCCGGTCCTGCATTCCTCACCTGGCCTCGGCATCCTCACTATAGAGGAACCCCTTAAGTCGTGAGTAGTAAGTGGACAAACCCAAATTCTCCACCCTGCCCCTGTAATGGCAGGAAAAATACCTCTCTCTTTTCCCTCTCCTGGAAGCCGGGAATACAAAAGACTTGCAGCTGTCCCCGTATTAGGCTGCAGGTTTCGAAGATAAGGCAGAGGTCTTCCCAGCCCTCACTGTTCTCTTCTTATCACATAGCCTGCCGCCGCTATTTGGCTTCACCATATTTCTGCACACTCCCCTTCAAACAATCCTTTCCCAAACCAACACCCTTTGGACATCCATGTTCCCCATATTGCTGCCTCAGGGTGTGGGTGCCCAGACCATTTCTCAGCACCTCTTATTGCCCCCTCTGTACGTCCATGTCCTTAATGACCTCTGCGAGAATGTGCAAAACATCTCAACATTCCCCCAGAGGACCCTTCAGAGGTATTTTGGGATTGCCATCCCTATAGTCAAGACCCTTTTACAATTTTCCTTCGTTTCCCACCCTGGGCATCCTGCCGTATTTTACTCCCCACAGTTGTACTCACCAGTGAGATCTGCCGAGACTCTTCTCAACTTTCCTGTACCACCCCCTCTGGCCATCCATGTCCAGTGGATTCTTCAGGGATCCCCCTGGTCTGCCTCTTGTCTGTCTCCTGGACAGTCTCGGGTACTCCATCAATTGCCTGGTGCTGGCCAGCGCTGAAGGGAGCTGGTCACCAAAACTGGGTAAGGCGCCTCCAGCTCCTCTTGCCTCACGCCGGACCCAGATGGTGGAAGGATCCCGGATGAGTCCCCAGCTGTCAGGAAAATCCACAAATGCCAGAGGTTTATGTCCTAAAAGGAGACAGAGGAGTCCTGCAACTTTATTCAAATAAAGTGAGCGAGTCCTCTGGGGCACAATGCCCACTGGCTTTTCTCTCTCGAGGTTTTGGGGGGTGCAGCCTCCTTTTATCCTAAACTCCCGGCCACATGTTGCCCTCTTCCTTTCCCCACTGGCTGAGGTAGTGGAAGGTAAAGACTTCCCGAACCGCCTACCACATATTCCCCCCTTGAACACATCACTTTAGCCCAAAGTTCAGAAGTTCAGGCTTGTGCAGACCCACTTGTTTCTTTCAGGAGCCAAGCTGTCTGGTCTCTGCGACGTAACTGCTGCCCAAAGTCAGTAGAGACACTAAGACCCATTTCAAAGATGCTACAGCCATACCTTCACTCATCAAACTTTCTAAAGACATTAGCACACATCTTTCCTCTCATACTGAACATATGAATTTGTGAGGGATGTTAGCAACATCAGGGCAAATACAAATCTAGTGAAGGTGGGACAGCAAGGTAGCCCTGAAACAATGTAAGAATCCAATATATCACAGCACAATTATAAGCCTATTTCTGACAGAAAATTATATAAATCAGTAATAATCGGGTGTGTGGAGCTATTTTCTCCCCATGTGTAATGTCTTTGGTATTACAATACTGGGAATGGTTTTAGTATCCATATTTTGAAAATGCTGTTTGGAAGCTTGAGGGAGTATGGAAAAAGACAAGTAAATAATTTGAGTGCTAGAGAAAATTTTCTTTCTTTAGTTTCTGAAGAAAAGCCAGCTGCACTGTGATGTGATTACAGTTCTGAAAGCATACAAGAACAAATGCCTGGAACTGGGAGCTAGAGAATGTCCAGGTAGAAACCCACTATTGCAAGCAGAGTAAGAGAGACCCCATCCATCCTGGGTGTTTTTGGGGGTATGGACTCAAAACAACTCCTAATGTCAAAACCCCACAGCGCATGAACAAATAAGCTGGAAAATATCACTGGTGATAAATTTCATTAGGCACCACGCAGATCAAAATGCTGAACAGCGTGGTCACGGTCCAGAGGCAGAATTATCCTTTAATATCAAGTCCACCACCATCTAAATTGTTGTTTTGTTTTTTTTTCCCTTTGAAAGAACTATATTTATTAAAGGAATATGTAACTTCCAGGTGGCAACCAGGGCTTCTAATGGGATCAGCTTAAAGTTATAATTTTTGAAGTGATGATGACAACCTTTCAGACGCCACATCTTAACTTTAAACAGTGGCTACCAAATTTTTGAAAGAACATTATTCTGAGTCTGAAGAAAAAAACATTTGTTGCCTTTTTCTCTGTGTGTGTGTGTGTGTGTGTCTGTATGTCAGTGTTGGAAATGATGACTATTGAGTGACATCTAGTGGATGTGAAGATGCCGAACACCAGCATTTCAAAGGTACAAAACCTTTTGAAATATGCCAGAGTTGTAGTGCTGGCTAAGGGATCACGTAATTAAAATGTTAAGCACTGTAGCAAGATGCAGGTAACAAGCCAGAGAGACAGAATCCAGCTCTTCAAGGAAACAGAAACTTAACAAATCAAAATGTGTCAGATTTCTCTTTTTTAGATCCCTCCAATTGTTAAGTAAAAAAAAAAAAATCACCATACTACTGCCTGCTCATTGTCCTGCTTCCAGCTGCACTTTACATAATCTCTATACAGAGACCATTTACCTGCGCACTCCCTGAAATCCACAATCTATCACACAGTAGCCCTGGTATGGTGGCCAGGGCCTTCTGATATGTTTTGGGTGGATATTTTCCCTTTTTCATTTCTGTCTCATTTTTCACAATTTAATACGTACTTATCCTTGAGGCTTACTGGCCACAATAAGTCCGGAGTTTCTTTATAGTGAGTCGATGACAGAAAAATTGCAGTTTTTCATGAGAGATTATTGAAGAAGAATACCTGAAATTCTTGCCTGCCTTAATTCTCTTTTTGGGAACATATGTTTCCGAGAAGACCACATTTCAGAAACTGAGATACAGAGACTTCAATTTTTGGAGCTAAAGGGAAAAAATGTCAACAGAAAGCTTTCATATTCCAAGCGCATAATTCATCAGGCATCTTACAGTACACTTAAATTTATTGATATTTAAGCATGTAATTGTGAACTCTGGATTTTTCACCTTGTCCACAGAACCTTCACAAGTCTCTGTTGGAACTATTAAGCTCTTACTTATTAACTTTTTTTCCCAAGTTCATGAATGTAAATTCATTTTTTTTTGCGTTTTTGTCAGTCACAATTTAAACAAGTCCCTGGATACAAAAACCCACTGATATTCACGAGCTAAATCCAAAAGTCTGCCCAAAGCAGAGCCAGAAGTGCCCAGCCTTGCAGCAGGTGGTTTGCAAAGCTGCAGCCGCCTGGCAGCAACATTTCAAATGGCTGCTCGCAATTCCCAGCGCTGAGAGTGTCAGAGTGCAGCTCTGCTTCATCCACAGCGGCCTGCTCGGGTGGGGAAATCAATACCACATACCCGTAACCAGCGGAGGAGTGAGCTCCAGGCCACAAAGAGGGATTTAGAACTGGTTCACATTTTAATTCTCTTCCCTGTTCTTCTCATCCACCCCCTCCCCCGGATGAACTGCAGTGGCAGTTTATTTTTAAAATGGTTTTTATTTGATTTACTTTTGTCTTTCCATATAACCTGCACTATATTTGCATGCAGATATACCTTTTCATAATAGCTGCTTGTCTTTCTGTGACGTCTTATACTTGTGTGTAGGCCAGGGCTACGCTTTTAATTTAGAAGGAATGACATTCTTAAGATTCAAAACTGCTTTCTCTTTCACTGTATATTATATTCAAATTCACTAAATAACTAAGTTACAGAATCATTTAGTTTGGAAAAGTCCTCTAAGATCATCAGGTCTGATGATCTCTGACCAATCACCACCTTGTCAACTAAACCATAGCTCTAAGTGCCACGTGCAGTCATAAGTTGTTATTTTGGATCCATTTAATAGGAATTAGGCTGTGTTAATAAACTAATCATATCAATACAAAATTTACTTTGTAACACAAGATCAAAATTAAAAAAAAAAAAACCTTGATTCAGTGGCTCTTGATTGCTAAGTCTAAGTTTTCTTTACACAAATATTTTCAGAGTTGAGTTATAAGGACCATGAGTGAGCTGCTTCCTCACTGGGACATAAATTAGTGATGTACTCTATTTTTTAACAGGTGGATCTCTGCATCCCCGTGCCCTCCATGGGCTGCATGGGCACAGCTGCCTCACCAGGGGCTGCAGGGGAATCTCAGCTCCAGCACCTGGAGCACCTCCTGCCCCTCCTTCTGCACTGACCTGGGTGTCTGCAGGGCTGTTCCTCTCACATATTCTCACCCTGCTCCTCTTTTGCCACAGTCTGTGTGATAAGTTTCTTTCTTCTTCTTAAATCTGTTATCACAGAGGCCTTCCCACCGTTCTCGCTTGGCCCAGCCTTGCCAGTGGCACCCCCATCTTCTGAGCAGCCAAGGATTGGCTCTGCTGGACATGGAGGAAGCTTCTGGCAGCTTCTCACAGAAGCCACCCCTGTAGCCCTGCTGCTACCAAAACCTGCCCATGCAGAGCCTTCTGGTCCTTGTTGTTGCTGCAGCTTAAATACTTCTGCAGTCTTTTAATGAAATAAACCTGGGGGAACTAATTTAGCCTTTCAACTCAGCTACACAGTATGTCCCTCTCACATTACTGAGCATTACAGGTAGTTTCATTCTCTCTCTCTCTCTCTCTCTCTCTCTCTCTTCCCTTTTTTTCCATCCCAACCCTGAGCTCTGGTCTGAAAACTGACAGATATACGGAGACATTTCTGCACATCTGGAGAAGTGCTTGGAGTTTGCTGAGGCCTTGGGGGCAGGTATGGATCAGCACTGAGCCTTGCAGAGCTGAGGGCAGCTGTGACCTACAGGACTGTTGGCTCACGGGTTTCAAATCAGTGCTGCTGCTGATTCCAAATCACTGCTTAGCTGCAAGCCGAGTTATTGCACACAAACTCTGCATGAACAGTGGCATCCTACCGAGGAATAATAAAAATGCTAATAAAAACGCTGCTGCCACGAGCCAGGGCAGCTGGATGCCAACAGCTTCTCTTGAGCTTTACAACCTGAGAACATGGAGCTTGGTATGAGGCATGAAATGCAGCTGAAGGGTAAAGGACACTGGCTTAGGGCTTGAACACACGTTCGCGGTTTGTGGGCTGGAACTGATTCACAGCTGGAGAACACGGAGCGTGCAGCACCGCTCAGACCTGCTGTTAGTCTGAAAACACCTCCTTATTGCTCTCATCGAATTGACAGTATTCAGTCCCCAGGAACAGCCCAGGCAAAGGGCTGAAACTCCAACCTGGGTGAGGTTTGCTGGAAGGTTGGGATATTTTGCTGTTATTGCTAATTTAGTAGCCAGTCTGGACAGTGAGCGCAGATTTTTTAACATCTTTACTTATCAAATCGATCTGACCTGGACCACAAAGTCCAGGAACCACTCCCAAGGTTGTGCACTTTTCCTTCAGCCATGCGTGCTGTTGTGCTCAGAAAGGAAAAGTGAGAGAAATCCTGTTTCATAGCAATTGTATAGAAAGGACTTTTTTTCTTATCAGTTTTCTAAGTGTGACATCGTTAACTTTGCAGATAGTTTTGAAGTTTAAAACGTTTGGGCATTTGTACTTACTTATTTATTTTGGGGAATCAATATCTCATCTACTTCAAATACTGTTAAATTCATACTTGCCAAAAAAGTTTCTACTCCAAATCTATTTTTTCTCTGCATGTACATAAAGAATTTCTACTTTCAGCTATTGATGATTCAGAGTAAAATTTTTATTTATTTTTTTTTACTGCTACTAAGCCTGAAATACCTGTGGTTTTAAGTGTCGTCTCAAACAGTGCACATGAAACAGTAGCTTGATTCCCAATATCCCAGTGTAGATTTGTGGAGGGGAAAAGACTCTCAATGTTACAAATTCCTGTTTTTAGAATGGAAATAATTGTCACCTTTCTTTTCATTAGGAACAGTTTGGTAAACAGAAATAGATGACCTATAAAATAATTACCCTAATCTAAGTTTTTTCTTTTTATTTTTTTCGGTCAGAAAACTCTGATCCTGCAAATGAAGCATTGCAGGAGAATTCCCTTTGCTGTGCCAGGTCCCGCTATCATTAAAGCCAGACAGCCATCAAGATGTTGGTCACCCTTTTCTGATTTTAGCAAAACTACATTTTGCTGCAAATGCTTTGTTAAAAGCCACTTTGCTAAAGCTCAGGAACACCACGGCACTGCTGTGCTGGGCTTTGCAGGTATCCAGGCACACACAGAAGAGACCCACTGAGAAAAAAAAATTGCCCACCAAAAATGCAACGGGGATAGCTGATGCAGGATTTGATTGTGCTGCAGTGCTGCTTTCTTTATTAACATCATCTTGAATCACACCCAGGATTCCAACAAACCACCTGGAGGAAGGGGCTGCTCTTGAAAACCTGACTAATCCCTTGTTTGGGGGTCACAGAGGGTCAAAAACCTCTTCCCTTTCACTCTCAGTGGCTGGGGGAATTCTAATTTTCTACAGAACAGAGAGCTCTTGCAAAAGTTTGATACCAAAAGCCAAGCAAAAGCCATACTTAACCAGCACAGAGGAATATTAAAAAAAGCATTAATATTATTCTCCTTGTGAAAGTCAGAAATATTTTCCTTATTAGTCAGTAAAAGATATCTTCTAGTGCATATATTTATGTTTTATGATACATTTTGTCTTTCAGTGGTTTCCAGAGTGCAATCTGCCCATGTAACTATGTTTTACAACAATATAGTGACCATTTTCATTTAGCAAAGGTACATATGAAGCAAGACAGGCCTATAAGACCTGAAAATGAGGCAGATAGGAATTAGTAATGCTTATTTTATTTTGTGCAAAAACTTTAGAGAATGCTTCTTTCTTTCATTTCAATATACTTCATAAGTTCATCATTCAAACACCCAAAAAAAGAAAGCTGGATTTTTTTTCTGTTTGTTGATTGTAAAGACACCTTGCTGTCTTTCAAAGTTATACTAGAACTGCAGTTCAGGCAGGCTCAGACCCTCAGCTTTCTCAATTACTAACATGAATAGTTGGAAAATCTTTAAAAATATGTGCCATAAGGAAAAGGAAAATTAGAAACTTACAATCATCCTGGTCCCAGGTGGCACAGTCTTGTGCATGAGAATTATCCCAGTGACTTCACTGGGATTTACTTGTGTGGGCAAAGCTGGTCACAAAGAAAGAGCATTTACACTGCTGGAGCCATAGTTCTTCCCTGCAGAGAGAAATAGAAGAAGGTTGGTAACCTTAGCTATGGCTGTACAAGGTGCCAAAAGCAAAAATGTGTTATTTGCACTCTGATCAATGATAATAAATCATAACAAGAAAATCAATTGTTTCTTTGAATCAGGATTAAGAGCAGCCAGAATTACTTGCAAAAATGCCACGAGCAGGCAAGAAATACCAACAGCATAAGCAGATGAACAAATTGCCATCAACTGCTGTAACATCCTTCCCCTTTTCTGATGGGCAGCAAATAAAGGTGCAGGAACAACACAGCAACTAGTTTTTCTGTGTCAAGTCTCTCCAATGTTTAAATTAGGTTCATAAATTAAATTAGACATGTTATTCTATGCTAGTTGCTGTTAAAATCGAATACTGTTTACTGCTGGTATCAATATATTATCCAATTCCATTTGCAGCTCCACCAGTGGTCATTAGTTTGCCTTTGGCATACCCTGTAGGGATTTTACACAAAAGCTATTTAAAACATGTACCTTTCCCCATAAAGTCCAGCCACGAAACCAGTGATTTGAAAGCGTAACACGACAGAATTGCTTTTAAGAATAGTGTCCTGAAAATTTACAAGCTGTCAAGGTCAAATTACAAAGTTGCAATCAATGAATATGAGACTTGACTAGACATTATTTAGTGGAGGGAGAACATTTGCACATCCAACTCCTCTCGATATGCAGGGCTCTGGTATTCACTGCAGCTTTCTCCAGCTGGTTCCCACTGTGATCTCCAGAAGACTCTGTAGGAATTTATTGTACAAGGTGATCATGTGAAAAACCCCTGGGCAAACCTCTGGCTGCTTTCCCCCTCCATATTTTGGCAATTTTCAGGATGGTTGGAAAAGTTAAATTGTTATAATCAGGATTTAAAAAAATAAACCGTTTTCTTGCTTGGCTGTGTTTGCGTTTTCTTACTTCCTCTTTCCTTTTCCTCTTCATTTCCCCCCTTTTCTCTTTTCCCTCTTTCCCTTCTCTTTCCCTGTATTTTCCCTTTATTCTTTCCCCCTTTCTCTTTTGTCCTTTTCATCTTTTTCCTTTCTTTTATTTTTTGATTTTGACTCTCTTGCCTTTTTTTTTTTTTTTCAGTTACTTTTACCATAGCAAAGGACAAATCAAATTTCGGGAGAGACTTTGTGGGGTCTTTGGCTCTTGTGGCAATGATTATCAGGGAGGGAATGTTTCCTGCAAGGACTCACACTGGAACTGATGGAGATTGTTGAGCTATTGGCAAAGACAATCTTTATCTTCGGCATTCATTATTTAGTGAAGTTAAACGTGTTTTAACAATGTTAAGGGAAAAGTTAGAGGTTAGAAAAAGTTTCTGAGGTTAGAAAAAGTGGGAAGGGCATATAAAAGGCAGGGGACTCCATCTAGGCAAACCCGCACCTGACCACACACACTTTGTTAGTCCAGACAAAAGACATAGTCAAAGAAGCAGCATTTTATTTCCTTTTAGAGTTTAATTTCTTGCTTTGCTGAGGTTCTTGTAACAACTTCACTAGCCTTGTTTCTAGAGTCTAAGACACTGCCTATCTATTGGTGTGATATTTTTCTCTCATTATTTCCTTGGAGGAAAAAAAAACCCTTCAGTATTTATTCAAGTTTTTTGTTTGTTTTTTGTTTTTTTTTTTTTTAAGGACTGCTGTCCATTCTGCGTTTACTTTATTTTCAAATGTATGTGCTTTTGTGTATTTATGTGAGAGAAGGCAAGGACAAAGAAAATTGTGGGTTGCCTAGGTAGCACTAGATGGTGCTGTGAAGAAAAGTATCCAAGCTGAGTCTTAGCAGCCTAACCAGCGTGCTGAAATTTGGATAGCCACCTTTGTTAGCTGTACAAAGCAGGGATACATCGCTGGGTAGGATTGCACTCAATTACTTCCCTTAGGATTGGAAAGTGGTGGGAGCCATCATTTGGTCAGCATGTGGAAGGAGTCGGGTCCTCCAGGCAAATGCCAGCAAATGGAGATGTCTTGTGTGACCTTTAGCTCAGTCTCAGGTGGCTGCTGAGACCTTCTCAGATGAGAACCAAGGGTGGGTAGGACAGGATTTTAAAATCTGTGGGGCACCACAGTAGAGAGTGGAGCAAAGCTCCTACAGGTCTGTTGCAGCCCAAAAGATGCAGAGCACCGTTCGGAACTAATTAAGGCATCAGTGATTTCCTAGCCTATTAAAGAAGCTACGAAAGTGGTGCCTAGAATTGCTGCCAGCAGAGAGCTTCACATCAGGAGGGAAAGTACCCCCCTAGCCATTATTTGTCCTCCTTCCTGACGGACATGACCACCTGCTCAGATCCAGCCTCCAGGCTTTGTCTCCTTTTGAGATTTTCCCTTTGTTCCATCTGTCAGCAGAGGGAAAGGTCTGAAAATGGAGGTGGCAGTTGGTGCTCCCGCCTGGGCTGCCATGGCTCTGCAGGCAGTGGTGCTGAGTGCCTGCCTTCCCCGCTGGAGCCAAGTGCTGCAACCTGCAGCTTCAAGCCAAACCCCTTGAAAGTAGCTTAGTCCAGTGCTGATGGCGAGATGTCTGTACTCACCTCTCTCAAATCTGCAACTGCTTAATTCCTGAATTGACACCAATCAATTAATTTTCCCCCAGGACAAGTGGGGCATGAGCTTGTCACCTGGGGGACAAGGCTCAACCCCTCTGTCACCGTGTTAGACATTTCCAGTGGCACTGCTGTCTTCCTCATCACCATCCCTTCATTCAAAACAATCCCCTTCTACCCTTCCTAACTGCCAGAGTCTCAATCCATGAAAAATGGATTCATACAGTTTTATTTTATGTCGGTGTTATTCCTAAACTTCAAGAGGCATAATTTATTTTGCCATCTTTATGGTGTTCCCACTTATTCTTAAAACACTTCAAAATACAGCAGATATACAGAAGGGAACTCAAATGTCTGGTGAGTGGAGTTTTTAAGTTAAAATTATAGTATTTTAATACTTCACATGCAATGATCTCTTTGTAAAGTTTTCATAATGTCAGAGAAGTTCATAGAGTAAATTAGCTTGACTTCACTCAGAGCGCTAACATTTATAAATCTACAGCTCTGCCTTTCTGAATATATTTATTGCTGCAGAGAGGAAGGGGGATCAAAGGGCTCTAACACTTATTTCTGCCATCATTTCTCATCTCCGGCACAGTTTGAATTTTGTATACATAGCAGTTTCTTGCTCCAGAGATGTCCGAAATTACCTGGAGACTGTTTACAGGACATTAGAATAGAATACGGACAAACCTGCGAAAGAGTAGATACTGCGTGCATTAAATATTAATGGCCCACATAAGTCACGAATCCAGATTTGCTTGCAGATTTGTTGTGTGCTCTTTTTTGCAGTGTGAGCAGAGAAATAGAACTAGAGTCTGTCTTTTCTGGGCGCATTTCTCTCCCACATATTATTTTAGCCTCGACAATAAGAAAAGCAGAGAAATAAACAGTGCAATATTAGCGATCAAAAGCATAAAAGCACATGAGGAAAATGTCTAATTGTGAAAGATCACCAAAATAACAACAGTAATTTCTCTTTCTGCAAGGAGTGAGGCCTTGAGATGTTAAATTCCCAGAACCTGGGAGCAATATGGAGTTCTTAGCTTATCACACCTATTAAACACCAAGCCACCCAAGAAGGTGCCATTTTTCCCCTCAGCAAAAAGAGAATTTATTTTTTTGATTTTTCAGCAGCGTGGCTCACTGTAGGATAATGCGGTTTGAAAAGCTCCACCAGACTGAGTTATACAACCTCAGGAGAATTTCATGGTTTTAGTAATAAATGTTGATGTGACACCTAGAAGGTTAACCTCTCTACCCCAAGCGAAAGAAAAGAACCCACAATTTCTCAACCATTGTTTCTTGGCATGGAGTTCATAATTTTTTAGCGTTTTGGGATGGTAGTACCTTGAAGACTACACCTGAGACATCTTATTGTCTCAGTAATTTCCTGTGTGATTGAAAAAACCAAACCACGGCAATCTGAAGAATCACAGATGCCTTATTTCTGGATGAGAGGGGATGGAGTGAAGATGTGCCATACCTATGGTGTCTGATTTTGGGCAATGTTAACCATATCTATAGTTTAAAAATAAATAAACAACTGCTGTGATATATTCTGTGAATCTGGAATTATTGGGGATTATTACAGCCATGGGGTTTGACCTTTTCTGTAGCACAGAGCAAAAATCTCCTCATGAGTCTCTTCTGGAGCCCCAAATATCTGAAGCATAACATTCCTTCTGGAAGATAGCTGGCCTTGTCTTAAGTGCTTCCCATATTTGCAGTAAAAAGGACAAATCTTCTAGTGCAATAACTACTAAATGCTATTAATAATATTAGAAATCTAACGACAGGAGTGACACCAGGACTTTTGGGTTCCCTTGACTTACAGCAAGCTTGCCTGCAGCTGTCACTCCAGATAGCTCTGCCTTACCTGTTTTTTGCAGAATTCCAGTGCTGGAGGCTCCATAGCCTCCACAGGAATGTGGCACTTAGGACACAGTTGGGCCCCGGGGATAAACAAATCTTCCTTTTTTTTTTTTTTGTTTTAAATGTCAGAAGACAGTTTCACCTGGCAATGAACTGGGGGAAGCTTTAGATTGCAAGTTTTTCTACATGTGTTCTCCATTTGTACATTTTACAGCCTTGACACTGTTAAAGTTCCTAGTCCTCACCGAATTATCTGGTTGGACATAAGTTGAGGCGGATTTTTTTCGGACGTGCATTCAGTGGCTGAGGACTTTTGTGGGAATCAGAACTCCTCGATCATCTACCATGCAGATTTTGCTGTTTCTTCAAAGCCAGAGAAAGAGTGTTCTAAAGTGATTTTAAGGATCTATCTCCTTTTGCAGGAGTTATGGAATAGAACTGATGTAATCACGTACATATCAGCTAAAATTTTACTACTACCACTTGGTGGTCAACAAATGTTATTTGCTTTCTTCTGATCTTTTACGATTCTGACCTGCCAGTTTCAAGCCTTCAGTCAAAAGAGGCCATTGAGAAAGCAAACGAACAAAGAGTGGGTACCTGTTGTGAAAATCACGTTTCAGAAAGTCACTGCGCAGATATTTGGGGAGGTGGGAATTCAATTTTCAAGCACAGCTCCCTGAACAGCTCCCTGCACAATCTGGCATTGTCAAGGAGCAAAAGAGATATTAGGGGTCGTCTCACACAACTGCTACATTCCTCTAGTCACAGAACTATCACAAATCAACAAAACTCTGGCATTTACAAGCATCCCACCACCTTCTGTAGTGCTGTCCTTGTCAGCAGAGAAGGCAGAAGTGAACTTGTTAATCCTCATAAAATCAGGATGGAATGACTTTGTAATAGAAATTTGCAACGCACGAGGAAATCAGCGGATACACTTTTAAAACTGCAGCACAGTGGGTTTTGTTCCTTCCTCTTTTTAATTAGCCTTTTTATTTTCTGAGGTAAATATTAACAAGTAATTTAGTTGAGCATTTTCGTATTTTATTCATCACTGAATTATGATCCTATCAACAGTATTACATTTGTTATTATTATTATTTTATTCCTTTATCTTCATGACCACACAATGCAGCTTGTGGAAAATAAGTGAATGCTGGCGCTGCACCACCAGCAGAATAAATACAGAGAAATGTGACTAATATTTAAGCATATTCACTTATTTTCCATGTAACACTTTAATATGATTTGCTTTACTACTTTATGTGGTGATTTTATGTCCATCCACTGATAATTTAGAACTGCTTTCTACTTAAATTTTGAAACTCATCCTGAATTATGCAACTTGTGTCTGAGATCACCTGTATTCTCACTTTACGGTTTTACTGACTCTTCATAAAATATCAACATATTTGCAAGGAAGGAGTATGAAATATTTACTTCTAGCCTCACTTGGCACTTTTTGGAAAGGAAATAAAAAAAAAAAAAAGGATAATATAAAAAAATGTTACCAAGAATATTGCTGTGGCTAGATAGCAATACAGAGGACAGACTGAAACCACTAAAATGTGAAACCTAATATCAGAATTGTAATTTAGTTTTGAAAAAGTGTTTTTCAGTTTCCTGGTATCAGGAAATAGTTACCAAGCAACACCGTAGATATTGGTAATGCAGGCAGATCTATTCAAATAAAAATTATTCGAAACATTGTCATTATCAGTGGAGCTATGTTATTGCTAGATTCATAACCCTTGGTATCTGCACCCTTTCATATTCTATTTCTTGAGCAAAAATCTGCTTTTTCTGAAGAAGGTGCCCTTAAAGCTACCGCTGTTAAATGAATCTTGCAGGGATATGCCACCCTCTGCTGTAGTTCCACCTGTATTTTTGCTGGGCTGAATGCAGTAAAGGATGCCGAGCACTGAAGGGCAAGTAGATGGTGAATATATGCACGTGTGTGTGAGAAGCAGCAGAGGAATGAGAACACTCTTGCAGCTTTTGACATGGGATTTCAGCAAGAAGCTTTGCACTGAATTCGAATTGTTCAGTTATTCCCCAGAAAAACAGCAAATAAAGGGTTTAGATCCAGAATGACCTCCCTGTTGCCTAGAATCAGCCTACGTTTTTGAAGGAGTAGACAGCCCAAGTGCTAAAATGTGCCTTGCAAGCTGGCTGCGTGGTGCAGAGCCAGGGATTGCCATGCCCTTGCCACGTGGCTTTGGGGACATGCACCACACGTGTCGCTGCAGATTGGGTCAAAATGATGGGAAAAAATCATTGTCCTTCTTGGCTGCAAGAAGTTCTAGAGCACCTTAAAGCAGGCAGCTGAGTTAATGGTCACCTCCAAAGCCCAGGAAGGAGCCTTATCCCTGTTCAGTCCAGAGGTGTGTGCAACTGGAACCCCACTGGCCAGAACAGCTGACCTGCATTTCAATTCTGTAAACAGCTGGAGAGTTTAGGTGACACACAGACACAGTAGGCAGTCAGTGATCATTGTTCCAGCACTGCTCAGGTGTGTAAAGTGAGTCTGGCCCAAGAAAAAGCTCTGGGAGGCCCTTTCAGAAAGGAGATTTGAGTGTACGTTTTTCAATTCCCCATAAAGTGGTGAAAAAGGAGACTTTGCCTTTTCTTGAGAAGGTGCACAATTATCTGCAAGTTATCTGATGCCCTCATCAGTTTCTTCTCCTGGATGAAACAGACTGTAAGACCCTAAATCTTTTGTTTGACCACTTGGCCCAAGCACAGAAATGGTACTGAGACCTGTGAAAAAATGGAAGAAAAAGTGTCAAGAGCTCAGGGAAGAGCTATAAAGAAATGGCAGCTGTTTGGAAGGTCTGATTTACAGCAATAATACCCAATCATCTCAACCTCAGTGTTAAAGCTGCTCTAAAGACACTTGGAGCACTCTCTGCACATCAAAGGAGGATCTCCTGTGCTGTGCTTTTTTCTATATGAAATGGCACAAGGAGAACATTTACTGGTGGAGTTTGGGGCATCCCTTTTCCAGCTGGCATCTGACTCTGTAAAACAGGCAACATCCGGCACAAGTTAGAAAGACTGAAAATCAGCAAGTTGGAACTGTCAGCTTCTGCAAACTGTTTTGGGGCTGACACTCATGAAAGGCTGGGGGAGCAGGAGGGGTGTCTGCTTTTGCTGTTATCAGTCTCCTGATCCAACAAACCAGGACTGCTGGACTCGCCTCAGTACTGCAAAAAGCAGGAAACAGCAAAAGCCAGCAGGGCAGGGATATTTGCTTTCTAGCTCCTCTCTCCTCTGAGGACAAAGGAAGCTGGGGAAGCCAGCAACCTCTTAGTTCCACTTTTAAATTTAGACTGGAGGAGATGCATCCATTTTAACACATACATCTTCTCAAATGACGGCGACATCTTTCTTTCTTGGTGTAAATGCTTGCAAGGACCACAGTTTAGATTCTCAAGGATTGCCTGCTGTGGGCAATTAAAAGGTTCTGATAAACATAAAGACAATCTTTTATCACACATCTCTCTTCACAGGCAGTGGTAAGAGTATCCCTCTCACAGGACGATAAACATTCTAAGCTGATGATTACAATTTTTAAAGGCAAACCCTGTGACAGAAAGCCACAGTGCTGATCTTATCTTGTAAAGATGCTACATGCTGTATGTTTCTGAACTTCTGTCTATGCCTATCTTCTTATAATGTAGAGAGAAAATTATTTGCTACAGTGTTTGTACCCAATTTAATTTAAGATGAGAAATCAGTGAGTAGGAGGAGAGGGTGGAAGGAGGGGGGCAGGAACCTGCTCCATTTACAGCTCTTAAAAATAGGATGTGAAGCCAGAAACACACATAAAACTGAACTAGCCATATCCACACGCAATGCATTTCCAAGCAGAGGATATCCACAGTACTTCCCAATTATGTTCAGTTCACTGCAGCAGGTGACCCCAATTTCTTTGAAAAATCTTTATAACAGTCCTTTTTCAGAAAACCTGCATGGGGTGCTCAGAATAACAGTCAAGGCCATAAGAGTTTCACTTACTTGGGCTTCCTTCAGATTAAAGTGTGTGTATTACGTGACCAGAGAGAAAGCTGGAGGATGAAGATGAGCCACCTGCACGTGGCCTTTTAAAGCCAGTGACGAGATGGGTTGAAGATCATCAAAATGAAAAGCTGAGACACCTGTTGGGTTCACCACCTGGAGGGCCTATGCCCCACCTCTGTTTCATTCTCTTACTGCTCCCTTGTGCCCTGTGGCTGCTGTGGGTTGGCCCTGCTCTTGGCAGCCAGGTGGGGTTGATGCTGCTGCCCCCCCCCAGCATTGGTGATGTTGTACTGGTTGGATCTGTGGGGGTTAGATCCCAAATGGATCTGTAATTGCAGTGGGGGCCCTTGATGGCATGTCTGGGATGTCAGTACTTGGCTAATCACTATTCTTGCTCTACATCCTTGTTAAAGGAATGCACTCACTTTGCTTTTGTGGCTGTTAATAAAGCAGCGCAATGGAGAACAAGTCGGGTTTTATTTAATGTTTATTTTAGGGGCATCGGCATGTGAGTGACCACTAAGGGCACAAATGAGGCTTGCTGATGACACCATGAGGAGGCACCAGTGTAAAGAGCATGAGGCTGTCAGGGGAGGGAGAACTGGATGACCTCAAGGGAAAAAGTAATAGAAGTGGAATTAAATTTTATAGTGCAGAGGGTAAATGGGCTTGGGCTTGGGGACTGTTATGACTTTTTTCTCTATAGTGGGAGCTCATTAGCTAGGCATGACTGATGCTGAGAAGGATCTGGGGGTATTGGCCATGGGACAACTGAGACCAATCAGTGCTGTGAAAAGGCAATGGCAATCCAAAAATGCCTCTGACAGGTTACTTTCAGTAAGGACGAGGGGGAGTTCATGCCATTTTACAAGGTACTACTTAGACCTCATCTGCAGTGCTGTCTCCAGTTTTAATCAGCCATAGCTAAGAAAGATGAATTCAAATATGAGCAGTTTGCAATAAAAGGCTCAGATGTGTCTGAAAATGGAGGAAGAAAAAGTGCTTTAAAATCATTTTGCTTGAGGAAAATGCCAATCTATGATGTTGCTTAGTTTGTTACCTCAGGTTTTGATTTTTTTCTTATTGCTCTAGCACTGGACATTAAAATGCTAGATAAACAAAATACAATTTGCTTTACAATGGAGAATGACTCCTCTATCCATTTGCACTAACAAAAGTGTGCAGCTTTGTGCTAAAATGGCCAATTTAAATTGGATTCCAAAGCTATAGTTTAGTCATCAACTTGCAGTTTCTAGTAACATGGGCCTGAATATCTAAAATAATTTCCAGTGTGCATAACTGACTTTATGGCATTTGGAAACGTGTACAGGAATGGCTCCCAAGCCAGCAGAAGTTAATGAAAATAAAATTTAAAAAAAAATTTAAAAGAGGAGAATTTATGTATTTTCATTGCAGCCTTAATTTATTGTTATACCTACTGGAACATTCACTATTATGCAACCATGATTGTATTTCATCATCTGTGCTATGCCACCACACATTTTGTGGCTACTTTATCCTCTTTTCACAGCTTTCCATGCTTTCCATCTGCATGGCACGGCAGGCTCCAGGGAGCTGGAACAGTACACCTTGGCCATAAACTGCAAACAAGCAGGAGCCAGAACACCACAGCTGCCTCCTCTCACCCTCTGCCCTGGGTGTCTCTGGAGGTCTGGGGCCGTGGTGGTGCTGGAAGGGGTCTCAGCAGTGCCCAAATTGCTCCCTAGCTGTCCTGTGTTTGGTGCAGGACCTGGGCTTTTCATGGCTGTGCCTTTCATCCTCAGCTCCTGCAGAGCCAGTCTGAGACGTTATCAGTGGGTGATGCACAGATTTTCGGCTCTGTTGGATCCAGGGGGCTGGAGGGAGTTGAACTATTCCTGCTGCCTATGTACTGTTTCCTAGAATTTCCATCCATTTTCCATAGACTGGTTGAGGAGGGGAAGTCTCTGAGGATGCTATCACTACTTTTCTCTTCGTGGGAAGTGTGACTTTTACTTTTGGCACACAGATCCTAATTCTGAAAACTGATGCACTCCCTTACTTTAGGGATTGGGCCATCTGTTTACAATAAGAAAGGTAATGGATGTTAAACCCATCTGTGATCTCTTCTCAGAAGCTGCTTGGTTTCCCCAGATCTGCAGCCCCCTTCTCTCCTCACCAGCCTTGGAGGTGGGTGATGGTTCCTATGGAACACATCACAATTACCTGCTCCTTTCACTTACTGACAAAATACTGTTGTTTAAAGGAATTTTGGGCAATTTTGATGTAAAGCTTAAACGAATGAAAGGTCTAAAGTACTGCTTTATTAAATAAACGATGGGTGAGCAAACATTTTCTCAGAGGCATCTCAGGGCACGGAGCAGGCTGCAGCCCATGGTCAACCCCATGTCCAGCTTTCCTCTACCCTTTCCCTAAGGGACACTCACAGCTTGATGAACACCTGCTCCTTGACTAAAATTTGGGTATTCCACTTGTGTGACAGATAAGACCGTGGTTATTTTTAAGAAGCATCAATATGCTTCAAAGAGAGTTCCTTCCCTGTGTTATCACCTGTCCAGATGCCTTGCCCAAAATTACAGGGGTATCAGCATATCTGCATTTAGACCAGCTAGCACCTGATGTTCTGGCCTGTAAGAGGGGCTTGGAATGGTCAGACAACCTTCCCATATCTTCTTGCGGGGTGCAAACCCTGCCTCAGTCAGAATGTTGGGCTTCGGAGGCCAAACCCGACAGCACTGCTGTTTGTCTAAGACAGAAAAAAAGTTTCAAGGCTTTAGCTAGGGAATACTTGGAAATATTTGCATTGAGCATCACTGTGCATAGTCTAGAAAGCACCTGCTGCAATATTTTGTAAAATATATTTTGAGGCTGAAAGGCCAAACGGTATAGGGATGCTAATCAGCTAAACCCATCAATATCTGTTTTCTGAGCATAGACCAGAGAACAGTATCTTGGATACAGCACAAACTGACAGACAATATTATTGTCAAGCAGAGAAACTATCAGGTCATACTTTAATTCTTCTCAGCTGTCCAGGGAGTTTATTTAATCTCCAGTGCAAAGGGAGGATTCACAGATATATCTAGCTGAGGCAGAATAGATGTTGTAAAGGCATATTTAATGGCATGTTGTTAAGATTTTATCGTGCCCACGTGTGAGCTTGGAAATGTGGAAGATGCAACCATTCTTTTGCCATAGCAAAGAAGATACCCTCTTTAGCACAGTTTGTGATCTGCAATACATAATCTTTACTGCCGATAGCATCCTGAAGATTACTGCTTTTATCTATTTCTTGGTCAGTTTGAACTCTCTCTTTATAGTCTGTGAAAATACCTGTATGCACTTTTGTACATGTCATCCAAGAAGTGTTTATAAAGTGCAGGCCTGCTCTCTTTTTATTTTTCTCATTTCTTCAGGAGCATCAGGGATGTTTCTGTGCTACAAGATGAGTTTAAAGTAGTTCTAGTCTGAAGTATCCCCGTATAACCAGACTCAGATAATCTCACGGACGGAGCCCTCAGGAATATATGCAGATGCCCAAATCTCAGACTGCAGGGCATGCCAGAACCTGGCAGTGCTATTGGGCAGCAGGAGAGATGAAAGCTGTGTAGGATGTGGCTGGGTGAATGACCTATCCTAAACCCAGACGTATCAAAGAAACAAGTTAGCCCATCTCATACTCAGTTGCTCAAATATCACAGATTCTTCTCAGCTAAAACTAAAGAAAGAAACCCCAACCCGTATTTACAATAATTTTATCTATGTCAAGTCACCATGTTAAGCATAAATTTTTACTTGCATCTCTAAAAATTCACAAATCTAAAGGATTAGCATGCTAACAAAAAAATAATTAAAAATTAATTAAAAATAGGCTACAGACAGCACCTTTGTGAGGAAGCCAAGCCCAACAAAAGCCACGTGTATTTGAAGAGTACTCCCAGACCATAAGCATGAGCAGCATTAAAGCTGGGTGAGACAGCATTGTCTCTGCTTCTGTGTTTGTTAAGATATCTGATGTGCAGAGGAAAAATAAGGCCACAGATGACAGTGCTATTGTGCTGGCTTCTTTCTCAAATCCTTGTGCTTTGGGAAAAAGAAAGCACAGAAAACATTGCTGACAGTTCCATTGCATAATACTGAAAATGCTGTTCCTAGCTTTTTTGTAATCACTTTTGCCTTAAAACATGTGATTTAGCTATAAATTATCACCCTGACCACAAGCGCTTCCTCCATAAACTCACTGAAAAGCAAATTAACCTTTTCTCTCTAGAATGAACTCTCTTATTAACATGTAAATCAATTCAGTCCTTTTTGCTTTGGTTACCCCAGCCTGTTTGCACTTCCCAAGCTGAATAGTGACTGTCCAGTTAGTCAGAAGTCATTTTAAGACCCAGTTAAAAAACCCCAACCCAATAATACAGTAAGTGATGTTCTGGAAAGCTTTTCATTACTGCGTGTGTGGTTTCTAATTGAAAAACAGAATGTCTAATTATGGCCCTGATTCTTTCATCCTGACCTTGGACCAGCTCCACGGGTGGTGAACACCAGTGCAGTTTAGCACACCAGCACAATTTAATGGCAGCCCGTGGCACCCACACACTTTTCAACTGGCTGCAGATCCAACGTGTTCCTGGGCATATCTCTGAGGTCATTTGTCCATTGGATGACTTTGTCAGAATCAAACTTTCCTTTTCAGGTTGTAAATATTATTATTTAGCACCTGTTCTGAAGTGGCATGCCTAAAATCTTACTCACAGAATCACGTGGGCTTTTTATTACCCAAGGAAAAATTCATCCAAAGAACAGAAGTCCACCAAGATCAAAGGGACAAAGTCTGCTTGCATTGAAGACAGAGCTGCAACAGAATCCAAGTGCTGGATGGGTATGGACACACAGGGCAATGGGAAAGGATATACAGGATTTTCCTTTGTTCTCACTTTCCTACAGTCACAGCAGATGCTAAGGAGTATTTTCTCCTCTGCTTGTCGGGCTATCACCTCTCTCACGAAAACCCAAACAGGGTTAGTAGAAAAATATTTCTGCTTTCTGTGCTCTCTCTTTTTTTCCTAGACTGAGTGACATAGCTTTGGTTTTCCTATCCCCACCACCATCAACGTATTCCTCTTTTTCAGGGAAGAACGCAGAACAAGATGCAGCCATATCCAGTCTCACTAAAGAATGGGCTCTGAAAAGTTAATGCATTCAGACTTTTGATGGCAGCAAAATAATTAAATCTGCACTAAAACACTGACTCATGTGGTACCTTAGCAAAATGTCAGATTTCATGGTGGCACAGCATCACTTCTGTCCCCAGGCTCTCAGGGGTGTTGTTTTAAACTCTTTGATGACTCAAAGGAGATTAAAAGCATATGTTTTTAGGACGCTTTCAGAAACATATAAAAGGCAAAAAGAAAAAAGCTGAGATTCTGTGGCAAAGGCTGAAGGTTCCTGCAGTGAGAAATGCTGAAGAGAGCTCTGTCACACAACTCCTGCCTATGTGCGAGCTTAGGGACATGATCCGAACCCACATCCAAACCCCCTGGAGCAAACCCACTGATTAGCATCCTAATTTTGGACCTGCCCAAACACCACTGGCAACATTCTCAAGTCTCTGTAGGTATGTAAAGAATTGCTACATTTCTCAAACGCTCAAAGCAGAGCTTGTGTCGGGTGGGACCTAGAAACAAAACCTCCCTCCAAACGAGGATTGATCCGTGGGTTTTTGGAGGGCATGTAGAGGATACAGAGGCAACAGGTTGTTTCCTTTTAAAAGATGGCCATAGGAGGAGGTGGGACCCCATTCACACAGCAAGCCTTGTTGTGTGGGCAGTCACCCAAAAGACAAGAAAATGGGAGCTGCTCCCAAGACTGTTGGAGTGTTTTCTGTGCCTTGGAACAAGCCAACATTGGATAAATATCCTTAGAAAAGAGGGACCCTCTCTTTATTTTCTGGCCCACTGCACCTTGGGTTAATTTAAGAGAAATGCAGCACATTTGCTTTCTGTCTGTGACCCAGCAAATATTTAACTATTTCTCACAAAGGGAAATGTGAGATCTCTTCCATTTCCCTGGGAATAATTGCCACGTTGCAAACCCTGCAAAATCTTGAAGACTGCAAGAAAAAAGGGAATTGTGAGAGCTCTCCTGGTTCCTGGGGAATAATTGAAGACCCCAGTGCACATGTGGGCTCACACTGGTTGCTGTCACAAGTTCTTGCTGCCAAGGACATGAAAGACTTGTAAGGAGAGTCAAGCACGCATGTAGGTCTGGCTCAATTTACTTGGGAGTTGGGAAAAGGAGAAGAAACCTGGGTACAGAATGGAAAGTTAAAAAGGAGGTAGGGGAGGGGAAAAGTAAGGATGCATTTTCCTGCCATTGCACACCCACATGCTGCAGAATTTTGGGCACGAATGCTACTAAAAACGTCCTTCTTATTATAGTTGTCTCCTGAAAAAAAATCAGCCCATCAATTCACTGCTCTGAAATTAATCTTTACCTTTCTGCCAATGTGTACTTTTGTGAAGGGAACACAGAATACCTTCCAGAAGTATAATGTTAGTATCTGTAAATATATTGCTGACCTCTTTATCTTCTTGTTCTACCACTTGTCATGTGCCCTGGGCCAGTGTTGCTCTAACAGCTGTATTGAGTAGTACAAGCTGAGCTGGAGCTTTGAGGTATTTTTTTGTCTGTTCACTTGTTAAACGAGTGCTCTGCTTTATCTAATGGTGTTAAACTGAACTCCCTGGATTAAGCAGTTAATATAGGTCAAAATTAGTCCTTCAGAGACTCAGCCTGCTACTTCCCTCACCTGCAGGGCTGAGCTGTGGTGTTTGTCTCCTCGTTCAATTTTGTGGTGTTGCTGGGTGCTTCCCAGTAATTTCAAAAACCGGTAGCTTTACTAAAATCATCTGTCTATAAAGCTCCATTTTAATAAGCTGCTGATTCATTTCTAACTTTTGTGTTTAGACTGATTCAGACCTACTTCATTAAGGAATGCTTACATATTGCCTTTGCCCTCATAAATAGAAATACCTCCTCAAAACTTTCAAAGTACTTGGCTGCCCTGCGCAGTGTGGTGAAGAGGGTGAAATAGAATATATTATGAAATGTCATAGCCAATTCAAACTGCATGAGCAATTAGTGAACTAATAATAATGTTGCAGCACTGTTTCTTCAGAAACCTTTAATTTCGACATCAATAGGCATCATACATATCTCAGTGTGAAAAAACAACTTTATAGCTTTGGTTGGTCCTGATCATAGCAACGCTTAGGAAACAAAATAAAGGCATCTATGACACTGTTAATGAAATGATTAAAGCTGCAAATGAAAATGCACAGGAGAAGAAATGTTCCATTAGCTAATTTGCTTTGTACTTTTATAGTGTCTCCTGTGGGAGAATGTGGAATTCTAGGCCTGGTTGCACAAATACAGAGCGACTGCTAGCTCCACTCTAGTTGTGCCGGTCTCCCTAGGCTGCCTCTGCAGTCGGAGAAGAGGCAGAAGCCTCATGTTGCCGCTCAGAACTGTCCTGTCTCGTTAGGCAGAGTTAGCTTTTGTGAATTAACCCCATTTGTTCACTGGATAGGTTAAAGTTATTGCAGCTCATCCTCACTGTTTCAATTCCTGATAGCTGAAATTGAAAAGCCTTGTTTCGAACTAACATGATCTCTTGCACTGAACTTCCTTGTTGTTTTCTGAATTAAAGAGAAAGGGGACTTTGTCCAAGTTTGAAGGCAGTTTAGCTTTATAGCCCTCAGTACAGGATCCATCATTAAAATTAAGCATGTACTTAATTGGTTTCCTGAATACAGATGGATTTAAGCACATGCTTAAATGCCTTGCTCACTTGAGGCCCTAATGGACCATGCAAATTTAAAAGTTCACTTCTCATTGAGATAAATGGAGTGGATAATCATAAATTTATCAGAACAGAAGCTGCTGCTCGCTGTATATGTTGGCAGCATCTTGCAGTATTGTCCTCTCCCTCTGCCTGATATATCTGGAACTTGCTGAAATAGAAAAGTAGCAACAGGATAAGAACTGGTTTTCCTCACTCAGAACAGATCACCAGTGCAGTATTTGACGGTAAGATGTCTGTGCATCTGCCACAGAGAAAAGAAGTATTTTCCCATGAAACCCCATAATTTAAAAAAAATTAGTGGAAATTACGTGGAAACAAAAACCCAAAGGAAACAGAAGGGATACTTATGACTCAAAAATCCACCAGCTACTTCATGGCTTTGCACTGTCTTCCCTAGTAAATTTCTTTTCAGCTGGACAAGGGCTGTTACAATGGTTAGCACTGAACACTCTGCCCAGCAATCCACTAACTGGCCAGCAAGCTGTTCCCTGAGAAGCAGCCCAGCAAAGACTGATGAGATGCAGACTCGTGTCTGGGTTTTTCTTGTATTTGATGGGATTTTTTTGTGTTTTATGAGGATTGAACCCATGTTTCCCCAGTAAGAAACCAGTATTTTCTGGGATGAGTTGCCCTATTTTGAAATAGACAAAGTATGGGAAATAGTACAAAAACTTTCTAGAAGGACGAGAAATCAGATCAAAACAATGTATTCATAGAGATACAATGATTTCAAATGCCATTCTTAGGAAATAAGAGTATGAATTTTCATTTAATCTAATTGTGGTGGACGTGTGCTGGATAATCCAGTGATAGGCTCTGGGCGTGTGCTGTTTTTAAAGTAAAGTGTACAGAATAGTCTCACCAGTTGCTGCCTTTGCTTATACAAGGCTAAGCACCTACCAGCCTTTTTTATTTCTTTACGTGTTACAACTTCTAAGTTTGTTTTGAGCCGTGTTGGATCATATAATTAAAAATGCTGGAAGCTAAAATAGCAAGAAACACTGTCTAGAAAGGTGACAACCAGGAAATTTAGCACCTTGTCCCTTATGATACATTTCACCAAGCTATGCATGTTACAATTTATAACTATTTTGTTATCACAGTCATTTTACTGAAGATAAAAAAAAAAAAAGAAAATATTCATAAGAATTGTAGAATTGCTTGGGGGGTGAAATTCATGTTTTACAATAAAAGCATAAAGAAGATAAACTTGCTTCATGTCTCTGAGAAAGGTGAGAAGATATTATGTAAGAACACGCTGCTATTATATTGATCTGTAATACAGTACTGCCATGGCCATAAACTTTGCACTGAGTTTGCAAGGTGTCAGGACCCGCTTTGTCTGAACTTTTCTTGACCTGTCTGCAGCCTTTTTTCAGTTGGTTTGGTTGTGACAGCAATTTCTCCAACTCTTTAGGATTTTCTGACTAATCTGCTTTACTTTTGTTTACCTTTCTGTGGTGCCACCATGGTTCCACCAGTACTGGTAAATACGGGCCAGGCAGGATAAGAGGGACACAGGGGTCAGTGTGGAGGGGTAGAGACTTGGGATGATGAAATATGGAACACAGACTTGACACCAAAGGCCTCACAGCTAAAGAAACGCAGACCTGGAGATGGATTACTCTGATTTATAGGATAAACAAGCAAACAAAGAAATAGTATCTAGCACATGTAAACCCACCATAAAAACATGGCTGTAACTTGGAGGTGCAGATCAGTGAAATGAAGCCTGCCTGTAAAAGCACGTTAGCAGACATATAAAAGTGACCCCGAACGAATCCAAGAGAGAGAAAGAGGAAAACTTCAAAGTGAACACTGCATTCCTCCTGGCAAAGGACTTTGGATGCTGACAACTCACTGGGAACACAGCCACCACGAGGAAGAAACCTCCAGCCCAGTGGGTAAGAGGAACACCAGAAGGGTGAGCATGACATCATGAAAAGCGGTAGAAACTAAGTGCATGTGTAAAAATTTAACTGCATTGTTATTTTCATTACTGAACATTTTCTGCATAGACTTATTCTTTCTCTTTTCATAGCAATTATATGTGGAATAATAACGATTCTTAGATGCGGCTCTTAGGAATTCAGTTGTGCTAGTGACAAATTTCGACTTTATGTATAAGGTATGTTTCCTCTTTGCCTGTGCACAAGATTGTAACTACTTAAGGAAGAAATTTTGAAATCGTACAGTTCTTTTACACTATCAGAAAACAGTGTATTCAGATCCAGTGGTCAGAACTTCACGTGATGAAATAATGAAATAATTTTTATCTGCTGCCAGCAATCATAAATACATACTAAAACAAAAAGCAAACTGTGCAAAACAGAAAAATGGTCTTAATAAGGAAATGTTAAACAGGAATATGCACACTGTAGGAGTTTGTTTTGGCTTTGTCCTTTTGCCAATGGCAAGCTTTAGGCAAGAGGGAAATAATGCATTACTGTAGCTCATGAAAATAGTCTGCCCTCCCTTCTACAGTTGCTGGGGTGTTGTTGTTGCACTGGCTGCCTGCTCTGTCAGGATTCCTGTTTGTGCTCCCACGAGCTCTTCAGAAGAAGCGGCGCTTGCTCTGGCTCGCGGAGCTTTTCCATCAGGAGAGCGGAGCGGGATTTGGGCTCCACGCTTCTTAACACTCGAGCTTAGGAAAAAAATGCTCTGTGCAATCCTCACTGAAAGACCTTGGCTTTTCAGGGGCTCGAAAAGCTGTACACAGAATGAATTTTTACTGCCAAAATGGATCTTCTTATTTGGAGTGGTTTAGGCTACATTTGTACAACGCAGCACGTAACTGTTCTTTGGAGAGCTGCGGCGAGGTTTTATAAGAACATGGAATGGAAGCAAAGAGGTCGCATTAATTTATGCTTTCATAATGTTGGGACTGTAAGGAAATATATTTTAAATAAGAATTGACATAGGAGACCTCCATGACAACAGCTTATATTGAAGGAAATCATTCTTATACAAAATATTTCTCAAGGCTCATAAAAGATAGCAATAACAAACACCATTATGCAGTATCTGGGAAATTCTATTTACTTAAAATGCTTTCTGCTTTTATTATTATTCAGGCTTGTTCCTTCAGTGGAAGTTCTGATTGAAGCTTGAGCAATGTGTATGGTCTCATTACAACAGGGCTGCATTAGAAAATCTGATACTGATAGTCCCAACAATGGCACCTCTCACTTATTATCTGTCACTTGGCTGCAACAAGAGCCGTGCAAATTTCCTGCCATCAAATCCTGGCAGGTGGCTGGAAACCAATATAATATTCCACATATACCCTGTTGCACTCAGGAGGAAAAAAAGCGTGTTCAATATCCTGAGTGTGGCTGGTTTGGAGCGCAGGCTGCCCCACAGGCAGTGTGGGGTCACAAGCAGGTTTGTGCTTTGCTGGGGAGGGTACAAAAGGCCACCACGTAATATGGATACACAACAACAGGAATCTTTTCACTGTATACCTTCGAGTAAGTCACAGACAGCTTTTAGGGATGTCATTCAGGGATTTCTAGCAACCGATTCCTTGTCTCCTCATCATCAGTTTTCTACTGCATGCACATGTCCAAGGCCAGCTAGATTTTGTCTTTGAAAGACGCAAGAGGCTGGGCAGTGTCACTTAGCTACATATCTGCATATAAGCACATAACTGCTTGCAGAATTTAGAGAGAGGAAGGGTGGAAGAGTTTTCTCTCCTTGTCCCTGTGCAGCCCTCCTAACGTAATTCAACATTATTCTTTACCTATCCTCTACATCTGTGGGGTTTGTGAGCACTGACAACAACAGGCGGTGTGAGGTTAGCTCTTCACAAGCCCTGCACCAGCAGGGCCTTGAAATAAAAAGCAAACCCTTCCCATCAGTAGATTTGTAACTTTTAAGTTAGGATTAATTAGGGAGAAAAAAAATTCTGAAAACCTCACACTCAGTAAAGCAAGACAGAGGTCTAAGCAGGAAATATTCAGAACCTAAACTGTGAGAAGTAAAACATATGAAAAGCTGGAAAACAAACATCCGTCTTGAGAAGGATGGGTCCTTTTCTTCAGGATTTCTTTCAAATTTTTAGCAACTTTCAGTGTTTCTGTGTTTCAAATAAAGTGTCCCCTCCCCTGACTTCTCTATGGAATCCTTAAGACCACTTTCTCTGATTTCTGGGGCTTGCTGTTGTGGTCTGCCCCCCTCTGCAGTAGCCTCTTTCTCCCTTCAGAAATTCTCCAGCACCCATTCCTTCAGACTTTCCCTGCTTTCTTCTTCTCCCACCACTTGTCCTGCCATTCCCTCCAAATGAACTGCGAGTCTGGCTTGTTTGGATGCTCAAATGGAAGGTGTAGTTCCCCTCTCTCTCTCATTTCTAGGGTGTTCCTCCTAAAACCACAGCACAGTCACCAGCACCAGCCTTCCTCTCTGCTCTCCCTCTTCGCAGCATTCCTGTAATGGTAGCACATGAAATAAATTCCATGTGCCATCATGTAAGTGCCTGTTGAGGAACTAAAGTCATGTTAACCAGCCCGGCCTGCTCTAAAATCTGATTGTGGCAAGGGCAGCACAAACCCCTGGCTGAAAGTAGGCACACTGTCTCCTCCCTTTCTCTTTTCTTACATTTTTCTGGTTCCATAACATGGGGTTTTTCTGACTCGTTTGTTGATAAATCTTGGTGGTAGCCTCACGCTGGCCATTTTGAGAGCCTTACTGTAATAGAAAATTTCCATTTTGAGAACGTTACTTTTTTTTCCCTGAAGTATCAGGACTAATAGTATCAGAACAAAGTTGCTAAAGAAAAGCTATTGCTTTCCCTTCGTCTATAAGTGCACATCTTGATGAAATTCTGTGACTAGTTAGCTGCCAAAACCATTTAACATTATGAATTAATAAACCCATGAATTTTGTATAAGATGTTTTTTGGATTGCCTTTCTTGTTGCTGATTGCCATCTCTCTTAGCAGAATAAAGCCTCCTGCTTGAGGTTGTTGCTGACATCTCAAAGTAGCTCATTTATCCAGGCAGTAAAACAGATTTAATGAACCATGAGAAACACATGATTTTTCAGAAATGACCATAATGACAATGGTTTGTAGATAATAACAGGATATTTACCTGTGCCTGAGTTGCTGCAAATTTATTTTCTTCGGACAATTTCCTAACCCTGGCTACAGTAACAATATGATAGAGCTGTAGGTGTACAAGCAATTTGTTAATTAAAATTAATGCTGCGTTATTGAGCCGTTGCATTAAGCGGAAAGGTCTTCTGAAGAAAGCATGATCAGCTAACCCAGCAAATCTGTGGCTCTGACCAGCTTAAGGGATGAAGGATTTCTCTCATAAACTGCCTACAGCCTTCTTGGTGGTTGTGTGCACTTACGATCAGCATATCCTTAGGATTATTGATTCTCCCCCGTAAAGTGTACAGCTTGTTTCTGTTGATGTCCAGGTTATTGGACTGATGTGTTTACCAAAGGGAGCAAGAAACCCCTTTACATTCTTATGTGAGCTAATCAGATTTACGTATAATCTGGTCAAGTATGATGGATTAGACGGGTGGGCGATTACTGGAGATGGAATCATCGCTACAGCTTTTCCTGCGTGACAAATGCTTCCTGTCTAAAGTTACTGAAGTCTAGGAGTGAAGAGAAATTAGGAGTTTGGTCTCACCTTTATCAAGACTTGGTCATAACATGCCAGCAGTTACAGGGTTAAAATGCACACATATATAAGGAATATATATATATACATATATATAAAAGTAATCAGGAAAAAACAGTAGGAAACAAAATCAATTCAGCAGAGGCAGTTAGATATCCTGGGTAGGTTTTATGTGAGATTTGAACATTGAATAAAAAACCACAATTCACAAAACCCTTTCTTAACCTCGCTGGCATCCAAAAGGATGAAGACACTTGGATTTTCACCAGAAGGTTCAGCATCTGAACCTTCCTTGCATCTGATCCTGCTCAGAAGTGACAAAAAGCAATCTCCCTCTCGATATTCCCTCCTGGATGAGGATTCTCCTTGCTTCGAAGATTGTTTTGTGATTTCATTTAACTTCCACAAATTCAAGACATGGACCTCACTGGGCTGGAGGACTGTTCTCCATCTGCCGTCTCTTCTCTTTGTCCCCAAAATCACATTCCTTTGTAATAAAACAGGAAGAAATTGTCCATCTTTGGATGGCAGATTTAGGTACCTAAGTCTTTGAGACTACTTGGGTGCTAAGATCCTTTGATCATCATAGACTTTGGAGAGCTCCAGTGTCATTGTCTTTCATTGGGCAAGCAGAATTAAATCTTGGGGATCATTTATGTGCTTTACTAATTCCTGTCTTAGATATAATTATGGACCTGAGTTTGGATTTACTTGACGTTAATATTTTTACATAGCATAAACACCAAAATACACAATACAGCTTTCTCAGACAAGCTCGCATTTCAAAATAAACTCCAGGATCTACATGACAGAAGATGAATTTTAAGCATCTTTAAAAGACAATTTTGGCACTTCTGTAAAGAAAAAGAGAGGCAGAGAAAAGAGTTGCAGTGATAATTTCCAAGGAGTCAAGTAATCTTGATACTTTTTTCACATGCATCCCACACCTTCAAAAGGATACATTCCGCCTCTTCTGTGAGTGGAGAGTTTTGAGATGTGCAACATTTCCTGTGTAACAACATATCAGTTTCAGGTTGGGATGAGAAAAAATTGCTTTTGAATATCACGAGTTCAAAAGTGCAGCTGAAATTTGAAAGTATTAGTTTCACATTCTGCTTAAGAAAAACTGTGAAAAGAGAAGCAGAGAGGAGACTAAGGATAAAATTCCAATAAAAATAAGATATCTACATCTAGCCAGACAGTTGGTATTATATATATCTATATAATACTGTGTGCATGACAAATATGGTAACAGAGCATTAAGGCTGCATGGTTAGGCAGTCAAAAGTTTGGAAACAGCCTAGTTAAGGTTGCTTGCTGTGCTGCTCTCCTCCCTCACATTGTGAACACATTAGGCCTTTTTCTTAAACTTCAACACTTCTCTGCATAGTCTTTTTCAGATAGAATAAATATTGCTTTTATATAACCTCAGGAAACTTGAAATGTTGTTCATTCCTCTAAGCATTTGTGGATTTTCATTATCATAGTGGTGCAGAGAGTAACACAGATGCTCAGGCTGTTTTTTAGCCTTTCGTACCCTTCAGATGGCACAGAAGGGCCATAAACCAGACACCACCAACCCACCTCCCCACCCTCCTCCCATATTTCCTTCTGTTGTGTCTGATATAGATGCTTTTCTCCTGCCTCCCTCCTTCTGCCATTTTTTGCATTAAGTAAAATGAAACACAGCAGCACAGCTTTACAAATGAGGAAAAAAAGCTGGCAAGACCCTTCCTCCATCATCACTCCTGCGTATTCAAAAAGGTGCAAGGCAGCATCTCCTGCAAGCCTTCATGTGATTCGTTCTTGTCTGTCTCTCAGGCTGGGTGGAGACCCTTCAAGACTGGGGGGTCTAGGTCTAACTTTTATTTTGTAGCAGTCATGACCATGTTTTGACTCTCCCACCCTCCTCTCACAGACACATGGTGTCCTCTGTTTGGAAGGACTACTGAGCCTGCACAGAACAGTTTTTTCCCACTTGACTTCTGAGGTGTCCTTCTCAGCTCTTCACTGTCAGTCAACAGAAAAGCTCGCCAACTTCGGTGGAGCTTGGAGTCAGCTCACCTATGAATTCATCTCCCTGATAAACACACAGGCTTTAACTGATGCTCTCTGGATTTTTTCATGGCACAGAGTAGGATCTCTGAATTTGACACCTTTCATTTTCATGCTGGTGACCTGCGCATCTTCTAACCTCTCAATCTTGAACCAGAGCACAGCATTGCAAATCTTGTACTCATACGAAAGCGGACAAGCCTATTGTCTCCTTAAAAAAACCCTGATAGCAATGGTCTCAAAACTGAGTTGTGCTGATGCAGACCTGGACTATGAATTTTGATGACCATCTTACTCTGAAGGTCCAAATAATTGCCAGAGCATCTGATGGAAAGAAGAAAATATTTGGAATAAAGTTAAACATTTCCAGTGCATTTGTTTTCTACATTTCAGACCGCCTGGAGGGCAAGATCACAGCTGCATGCATATCCCTTCCCTTTCCAGGTAGGAGTAGGCAAATACCCAGTTTTGGATGTGGTTAATAACTTTACCACTTCTAGATGATTACGAACACCCACCTGGTAGAGATCACTCCTGAAACCGCAGAACGTGAATGCTCTTTCGTTCATTTTTGGGTAAAATCTGCAAGGTTATTTTACATCACCTTTATCTTCAGTTTAGACTAAGGTGGAAATCTCGGAGATGAGGAGTAGCCACTTGCTACCAGGACTTCTGTCTGTGGATAATCACCAGTGGAAGAGAAGGGACAAATGGGGAGGGGGGTACTAGCTTGCAAAGCAAAGGCATTTGTGTGCCTTTATTGTATCTGCTGGAAGCTTCTTATTCCTATATTTATTTACTCAGAGCTGAAGCTTCAGCATTAGCCTGACTCTCACATGTTCTCTGTGATGAGTGTGCAGGGGATTCAAACCCATTTTACTGCATGGCTGACTGAGAGGCTAAAGCAAAAGCTGCAAAATATAAACAGTCAGCATGAGGTGGAAGCAACACATAAAAAATTTCGTACGGTATCTTTTCAGCTTCTATTTCATTTTGGAAGATTTCATAAAATTCTTACCTGAAGTGATGTTTTTAAAGCTTAAGGAGCACAATGTGATTCTGTTATGCAACTTCATGATCTTTTATAAACCTGTGCTTAGCTTAATAGATTTCTATTCTAAAGGTTTGACAGGATAAAAAGAAAATACAATGTGTTGAAAACTCAGAGCAAGATCAGTGGGCTGCACAAAAGAAAGAAAAAAAATGTTTAACTGGGAAAGTCAGCAACTCTTCAGCAGTTTTATTATAAATAACTCAATTATATTGTATAATTCCCATGATTGCCAGAGATCTCATTGATTACTCACAATGGTACTGCATTAGGATGTTGATAATGAGATGTTTATTTTAATAACTATTTTCTATGTGGATGTGCTAGTTTGCAGAAGCACTAGGTTAAGGATACTTCAGTTAAGTGACTCCTGAATGCATTTAACATAATAAGGAGGACAGACGGGCTTTCAACTCCGCAGCAACAGAAAGGAAAACAAGACATCACTGCGGCACAGATCCTTTCACGCTGTTCTTTTTGCAAATCAAATCTACTGCCTTTCAGCACATGGGCTATTTCTGCTTAGGCTGGTTATGTCGTATAAAGAACACAGAATCTTAATCAATAAAGGCTCAACACTTCTGACACTTGTGTTAAGCAGCAGCTTAGCCTGGGAAGAACAATTATCCACATTTCTTTGACACATACTGTAGTAAATGGAATCACACTGAGAACAAGGTAATGGGTGCCTTCAGCACTGGTTGCAGCTCCTGGCCTAAAATTAGTGATGAAAATAATGGGATTTGATTTTTACCAGAACTTCCATGAGAAATTAGATTCATTTTACCTGTTCCTGTTTCTAGTCCACATTTTGCAGGTGAATCTGGGTTCCCTTTACTGCTTCCCTAATACCTCTTTGGTGAGCATATTTCAATATGTGAGCTATTACCCTGTGCAGAAAGCTCTCCTGGGAATCCGGCTGCAAGTCCATTTCTGTGCTCAAAGTCATTATCACTCTGGCTTGATCCAAAGGCATTCACAACACCTACAAACAATCAGAGAAAAAACAAAGATGCAGTCTCAGCAACTGGAATTTAAAAATCCATTTCAAACACAGAGGTACTGTAATCTGTACAAAATTATTAGATTTCACACAAGTACTGAGCTATTTTGACAATTCAGTCCTCAAAAATCTGTACCAATAACTATATTGCAAAATACAGAGGCATCGGCACAGCGGGATACGAGTCTCTGATCTCAAGTTAATCTTCAACAATAAAATGACCTAGAAAGAATTTATTTTTGTTTCTTGTGTGGCTAAGGGGTTTGAGCTACACTCTGCAGGCAGGAGAGGCCTGGAGAGGATTTCATTTGATACTTCTTCTTGTCATTTTTGTTGAACCTCCGCTTACCCTCATTAATCTCACAGCAGACTCTGCCCAGCACCTTCCCGTGTAAGCATGAGTTCCCTGTTGGGAAGCCTGAGCAGATGCTTGGTATAAATTCCAAGACTGGGGCCAGTGCATCATACGTTATGGATGAAAGCGTCTCTGGGCAGGTCCGTGCTGAATCCCTGCTCTGGGCCTAGAGGAAACTCCAGACTTTCCCCGCCCAGCACTTCAAGCTTCAACAGCAGAATGGTGCTCCGTGGACCCTCTTCTTTCTGTTTGATGCATTGGTGTGCAGGTGGACCCACAGAGAAGCTCTGATAGGATTGTCCCAAGAATCTAATTCAATATTAATCAGTCTTATCCATCACAACTCTCTCTTAGACAATACAACTCCATCCCTACTCTGGATAGATCTGTTTATAATCCAGAAGTAATATTAGTTCCCAGCAGCAAAATTAAACAAATTCATTGAAAGATATACAAGGAAAATGTTGGGCAGGGCTGTAGAAAGGTCCTTTTGAGGAAAAAAGTGATGTGTGTACCTGCATGTTTATGGCTGTGGCTGTATAAAGAAAGGAATTAGAGGAGATGCTGCTTTTATAAACTCTCATGTCTGACAAATAAAGCAACTGCCACATTTATGCCTCTCCTCTTCATGGAAAAGGGGTTATGAGGATTCTCTCCAGATTGTTACAATCTGTCATGATTTCACATAAAAAAACTACACCTAACATATAATGGAAATATTTTAGTGGATCTTGGTCACTTTGAACTCAGCTATGCATCATGCTTTGCAAATACAAGTTGCAGTAGAGGGAAATGTTCTCATCTTTTCTCCAGAAAAGATAAAGAAGTATCAAACCAAAGTTTACGACCGTTCATCTTCCTACACAAAGACAAAGGAACTAAACTGTACAAGGAACAATTCAGGTTCATATCTGTTTTAATAACCATGATCAAGGCTGGATTTTCAGTCAGTTTTTTGCTTTGAATCTTGAACTTTAAGAGGTTCCCTGGAGACCCCACCTTAACATGCATTGTAGAATATAAAACACACATATATATATATATATGAAATCGTTAGTTTTAATATTTTTAACTAGAACTAATTTTCTGCGTCTAAAATTTTCCCTTTCTTTTGTATTAGATAAAAGAATTAACTTGATTTGCTATATAATTCCTTTTAATCTCATCTGGCTTTTACTTGTTAAGATTAAGAATCCTATGGGGAGACTGGAAATCTTCTCTGTTTTAATCCATACACAGATTTGTCCTTTACCATACTCAAATCTCTCTCCCATTTGCCAGAAGACATTGTAGTGACAATTTTCAGGCAAAAGCACTACATGAAAAAATAAGGCTGGTTTTCAGCCACGTTTAAAGGACAAGACGCCACTTGTACGATTAATTAAAAAATATTTTTAAAAAATGCGTGAGACCAAATAAAATTAACAATAGCAGAAGCGCCTGAAGAAAACTCATCACTATTTGCCTAATTCCACATTTAATTTGGTGCCTAACCCTTTTGTCATGTTTCTACACAAATTTAAACTGGCTAGATATCTCTCTCTGCCTTCATTTTCTGCAGCTGTAGATTTCTTAACAGTGAAATGAGGACCACGACACTTCTCTACTTCACCAACCAGTCCAATTATTAATTACTAAGGGGCAGAAAAAGACTTTCTAAATTTATGCCCAGTATAATGTGTAAGCATTTCTTCCCTGAAATGCCTCTTCACCTGAACGAGGCAGTTGGTTCCTTGAATTTTTTCATCAATGCTTCTATTCTTCCTTCTATTTTATGGTCTCCACAGCCAGCATTTAAACAAACACTTGAACGCAGAAAATTCATCCTCCATGGCCAAAAATATGTCAAAAAAAAGGGTGAATGAAACCAAAACTTGCTTCCCATCCTGCTTTCTGCACACCCCAGCAACTGTGTGATGTGGATGAGTGTATGCAAGCAAAACTGCAAAATGAAACGGCTCTCGAAAAGTAGGAAAAGAAGCTGCTTGGTGTTCACACAGTATCAGAAAGCTAAAAGCAAATTTGCCCTTGAAGAAAGGAATGGAAAGGAGAAAGATAGTGGAAGAGATTCAGGCAGCTGAGCCCAAGTTTTCTTTTAAGTTTCAAGTTTGTCTGAAACAGAGTTTGACTCTCAGTGCTGCTGACACTGCATAAAGCGAACCCACCAGTGAGGTTTAGATGAAACCCGTGTAAACAGCAGCAGATTTCATGCTGTTCTAATACAGACCCCTGTGAAAGCACAACTGTTCAGAAAAATATGTAATATACCTCGAGTATGTGGACCTACAAACCTCAAGAGGCACCACTGCAATGGTTCTGGCCGAATGACTTCTAATTTGACACTGAAGAGGCAACCTACCAAGTAATAACTGTGAAAACTGCACAGGGACAATAATTCAGCTACCATAGCTGTGTTTTAAGCACAAGGAGTTCTTGCTATATATTAGTGCTAGCCTCAACACAAAGCTTACCTTGCTGTCAGATTACTCCTCTGTGCTTTAACGTGTGATCCAAACAAAAAAACCCAGATCATAGAACCTGCTGCAGAGCAAACACAGACATGTTTACTTACAGAAGTATTAGCAGTAGGAGAAATACCATGAAAAATAGAATAATTCTCCATCTGAGGAAACTGGCAAACTACCCAGAGTTTCACTGGACAGGGCTGGTAGTCTCACCTTAGCCAAGAATCATTACTGAAGCCCTGTTCCATTACAGCCACAAACCTTTCTTCCCATATAGCACTACTGCTACTCAAAGAACTTCCTGGGCAGTAGCTGGTCAGCACAACAGCTCAATGATAAGTGCAAGTATTGTGTCCATTTCCCAGAGGCATAATGGAGTTCAGCAGTACAAATCCAGGCCTGAGCAGGAATTAAAAGTCGGGAGTTCTGGCCTGGCAGTAGTTACTTCTAGTCCCTGTGAATCTAAAAGCAAACATTAAGGAGGAGAACAGTCATTTATTGATGCTGTTATGAGCTACTGTTCATAACATGCATGCTTAATTCCCAACTCTGTGCTCTGCAGAGACCATGAGCACTTAAACCAGAATGTCTCATCGCTTCAGTAATGACATCTCCAGGGATCTCCAGTGTAGGGCAGATGGGCTACAAAATCTGAGAAAGTGACTGATGCTGTCTTTCGAGGTGCGAATGCTGATTCCCTAAAATAGGAGCGCAAGAGAATGCTGCAACACAGTGTTATTAAAATTCTGAAATACATGTTTATGAAAGGATATGTGAGTTTCATTAATTACCTAGACCACTCTGGTTTTGAGAAATCCTTTTTAAAAAAGTGAGACACGGGTGTGACAAATTAAGATGCAGATAATAAAATAAAATCAAATAAAATCGTATGCTCTGCATAGAGAAAGTGCAAGACATGAAGCGCAGATTCATACCACAGAGACGCAGCAAAACCCGCAGATACTTCTCCACATAACCAGTTTGCTAATCCAGTCATCAGGCAGGACTGATGGGCGCTGTCCCTTTTTATGGCACGGCGCTCCGAAATGTGGGTCAGCCGAGCGCTCCCGCCCCGGCCGGGCGGCACTGCCGGCGCCCGCCGCTCCGAGGAGCCACAAGGCAGCAAAACCGCTGCCGAAACGGGGAAAATCCAACACGCAGCCATGGCCATCTTGCCTCTAACACAATCTCTGGGAGCGCTACGAAACTTCCGAAAAGCTTAGAGCCTTTTAGAAATCAGGCGAGAGCGCGTTTATCGCGTCTCAGTAGGGAAACGCCTGACCTGTCCTGGATGCAGGTAGGAAATCATTACGGTGTTTAAAAGCCTGTTTGAAACATTAGGAAGCTGTTTGCCAGCTGCAGTGTGAGCATCCTTCAGCGGGCGGGGAGCGGCGGGACAGCAGCGCCCAGCCCCGGTACCCGCCTCCGGCCGCAGCCCCAGCATCAGCTGCTGGATGCAAAAACACCCGTGGAGGTGCGTTTTTTGCTCCTGCATCTCGCAGCTGAGCGCTGAGGAGGCCACAAGGGCCAGCCGACCAAGCGAGCATTTCAAACGGGATGCGGGGAGGGGGGAGCCGGGCGGGAGCAGGGACCAGCTCTGCCAGCTCCCTCCCGGCACGGCTGTCTGCTGTCTGCCTGGTGCTCAAGGGCCCTGGATCAGGCGGCCAGGATGTTCCGTACAAAGATAAAAACATATACCCGTGTATGCATCACCTGTGACCCTAAACCAAGGGTTTAGGCCGTTGCTGGCCCTCTCCTGAAGGAAATGATAGGATGGGGACCAATCCCTTCAGTGACTCTTGTGTCAAAATCCATATGGCAGCTGTGGATCTCTTGGAAACAGCCTTTCGTCTGAGGAAGTTTCGTCCAGCTTCTGCCAAAGACTTCGGAGGTTCCCCCAGAACTCAGATTTTGAGCTGTGTGAAGGCTCTGCCACAGGTCTGGTCCTCTCAGACGTGTCAGGTCCCTGCTCTGGCCATGGCCCAGGCCCAGACATGCACTGAGGTGCTCGGGGATTCTGTAGCTGTGCCACATAGCTCTGCTTGCCGAGGCTGTTTGCTGGATCTACTGAGAATGAGCTCAGTGTGGGATCCATCCCTGGAACATTATCTTTTCTGTTTGTGCACGGAACAAGGGTTTGGCACATAACTACATGCTTCTGCCTGGGAAATCCCTCGTAGATATAGATGTGTGGAAAACAGAGGGAGCAAGCAGGATAGCAGATGTAGCAGGGAAAACAAAGCTTTGAAGGCAATTTGCTCCAGAGGGATGACTCAAGTACAATACTTCCTCATGTTTTCACAAACACTGTGCATAAAGACACAAACTTGGGCACTGGAGTGCAAGCCCCTCTCCCACAGACACCTGCGTGTCTTCAACACCACATACTTCCTATTATAAGTAACAGCAACACCTTGCTTTTAAGGCAGAATTGCAAATAAAATCTCTCCTAAAATCAGCCAGCACTTGCAGACAGCTTCAACTCCCCGCAATCAATACTTTATGGGTGAGTTAATGCATACACTCTGAAGAAAATGAAACGAAATGTACCGTGTCAGTTTATATAATCCAAGAGCTAGTAGCCTTCATTTTCTGAGCCACCAAAACCAAGATCTAAAATAAGGAGATTTGGAGATTGGAGTTTAATCTCTGCATGTTTTGCATACTTTCTTTTTTTCCGAAGATGTCTCACAACCTTTTTAAGAGGACAAGAAACAACTTAAAGTGTCAGAGTGTTTTAGGTATAGGCTGAGAAAATGATGTAAATTGGGAAGAATGCTGCATAAACACCCTTCTTTCTGTGTCATGCTGACTGCCTGACATATTAGATAAGTCAGAGAAAGGCAAAAGCTTTCAGGATCCGTCATCTGAATTTGCCTCAGGACTTCAGTTTTCAACTTTATTTGGGTTCCAAATAGGAAAGAACACGAGGTGAATCCTCCTGGGCTTGTGGACAACCAGAGCAAAGCCCATGCTGGGAAAGCGTGGTCTCGCAGTACCCTGCTCTCCTTGCCTCTGTGGCAGTGTGGCGACCGCTTGTACGTGAGCAACTGTAAAATGTTTTGGTGAGGAGAGCTCTTCGGGAGCCCTTTGTTTAAGCACCGTGATTTCCACAGGCAGGTGATGGCTTCCTTGGATCCTGTCAGCTTCAGGCACTCGTTACTCATCTGAACATGCACACAGGCACTCTTTTGTGTAGGGTTGGATGCACAAAAAATTGATGGCTGGGTTGGAAACTGTTGTATTAAAGATGGAAACATTCCTTGTTCGTGTTTGTCCTCTGTTGTTTGAAATAAGTTTCTCTCAAGGGTCAGTTTCTTCCCGCGGAATGAGCTCAGTTACTCTGATAATGACTTATCAGATATATGTATGCAACAGAGATAGTTGGCAGCTACATGAAAAATAATTTTTAAAAAGGTATTTTCTATTAATTGTAACAAGTATCATGGCAACTGTCATGTAAGTAGTTGTTTAAAAAGTATGAGACATAACAATTTCATTATTTTCAAGGAAACAAAAACCACAACAAAACAAACCAGATGAGAACTTCCAGAAAAGAAAAATAAATAAGTTGTCCTTTGTGTAGTCACTCATCCCTCTGTTGGAATATTTATGTAAATACCTTTACATTTGCAGATTTTTACATTTACTTTTTGCATTCCTGCACGGTTCTGCCAATTGCCATGATTTCACAAGACGAAATGAAAAGTGTAAAAGATAAGGATAAAGCAAACACTACAAAATCCCTCGGCTTGAACACTGATACAACTGATTATTATTTTAATCTAGGGCTTCTTGGGCAATATTTACTTACCATTTAATATTTTTCATTTAATATTTAATATTTGGTTTTGTTTAACCAGGTAAGGTCTCAAGAGAATGGATGCTGGCTACTCTCCTTCTAACACTGGGCATCAACCAGGTTATTCTAAAGCCCCTAAATTTTCTGCAAAGTGCTGTTAGAAACCACTCCCTGTTAAGTGCCCGAGACTAAAGAGATGGATGTCACTACTTGGGGACCTTGTGGCAAGGGCAGAGGACCTGCCAGGAAAGCAACATCAGAGCCTGCATGGAAAACCCACCTTTCAACTCCATGGAACCAAGGTCTGAGGAAGAAGAAAGTGTTTCAGTGTAAATGGGAATATCAAAACTGACAGGGAAAAGTCAAAACAGAGCCCTCCAAAGCAATCAACGTAGCACCAATTATTCAAGAGCAGAATCTGCTGCTAGGTGCTGGCCAGGGAGAGAATACATGCACTGTCTTTCCTGTTTTCATCTCCCCTGTCAGCTTGCCCCACTAAGTTATTTCTGCACTACTCTGTCTCTCTACTTCAGTCTTCATTCTTGAATTTTCATCACAGTTTCTCCCTAGAGCCTTTTCCTCATCCCGGGCAACTAATCTGTGGGATGATAAACCCAGGAGACAAAGCTTTTTGTGCAGTAAGCTACATTTTGGGCTTTTTTTGTTCTTGCTCTGTCTGTTCTGCCATTCTTACTGATCTCCTCTGAAACACACGGGGCAGAGGACAGTAAAGAAGCACAGAGAGAGAGAAGTGTAAGTGAAGTTATTGCCCAATGCAGAAGAAGGCTCAAGTTGCAACATCTTTAGACGGAAAAACTATCAGAAGTAAGGTTTTAGAAGACGAAATGTCTTCCCTGCTGACAGCACCGTAAGGAATAGCTCCAGGGCAGAATTTTAAAAACAGAGGTTGTCTTGACCTCTCTCCAGCCTTGCATGGTGCTCAGCATGATAGATCAGGGAAAAAAAATATTCTACTGGGTCAGACACAAAGACACATCACATTGCAGCAGAGATGCAACAGCACCCCTGATTTTTCCATGGCTCTGGATGACAAGAGCTAGGATACTGCATTCAATATGACTACAAGAAAGGTTTGGAAAGGGAGAGTTCAGAAAAGAGCAACAAAATAATTAAAAGACTGGAGGGATTTACCTGGGAGGAAGATTAAAAGAACTAAATAAATATGTCTAGTTTGGTGAAGTGATAACTAAGGAGACACATTCTAACCATCTACAAATATTTGACTGACATACACACTAGGGAAGGGAAGGAATTACTTAGCAGGAAACAAGCAGGTATATCGGGGAGTAATGGGATGAAATTAAGAAATAGAAAATTGAGGAATTTAAGGCAAATCCTCCTGACAATGAGTTCTAATAGTCTGCAGAAAACATACCAGCATATATGCAATAGGGAACAGTCTTGCATTGATAAGGAGGGGGACTCAAGTGACTTGCTGGGCCTTTCCAATCTCAAATATTTATGATTCTATAATTAAGCATTATTAAATTTAATGACATATGCCATTTTTTTTTCCAGTAAGTTCTGACTGTTGCCTCAGGTCATAAGTGTGCAATTATTTCCTAACTAAAGGTCTTACATTTTGACTCATGAATCCTTCTGAAATTAACCAGGTTGGTCTCTTTTTTTTTTTTTTTTTTTAACTTAAATTGAATTTCTATTAATGCATTTTCTCTTATTTCCAACTAGCAGCTATCTCCCCCTGCTCACGCCTCGTAATTCCCTCTTTATGCAAGGCAAGCCTGCACACTTAAAGCTTTGTGGCTCAGTGCCTGAACCTGCTCGGCCTCAGGTTGAATGCCTGCTGTGTTCAAGGGAGCTGCTGTTCCCAAGCCCAGATGAGCACAGGGGCTCTTCTTCCTCCAAGGATGAACTAAGTGCAACGAAGGGGAAAAAAAAAATGCTACATGATATTTTCAGCTAAGAGCTGTTTACAGAGCTTTGAAAGCAGATCATGGCCATACGAAAAGCTTCATGTCACCGCTCACCCCGGTGTCACAGCACCACTCAGCAAATGAAAACAGGTGTTTCTGCGCTATAGCCCAAGCTCCTGGCCAGGATTACAGCTGGTGGATAGCAAGTTTCCTCCATTTCACTTTGGCAAACTCCTTGGTTTTGATGCATATGCTTGCTTGTGCCAACATATACTCCAAAATGTCCCCTGAAATGGGGACAAACCTAGGGAGCGATCAGAAGATTGTGGTCTCGTGTGAGCAGTCATTTTGGGGATCCAAGCAGTTTATTCTGCTCTGTCTCAGACAGCGTGTGCTGCCTGAGGTAGTTGTAGCTTTTGCTGATATTTTATCACTGGCTGCGTTACACGCACAGTCCCTCAAGAAAGTCCATACAGTCTAATTCCTTGTGAATTATTATCTAAATATATCCTTTGTCCAGGTAACAGTGCTGCTCACCTCCCACTGTGAAAGGCAATCTGTGATGCCTACTGCTTTTGTGATACTTTCTTTTGGTTTCCCCCTGCAGTGCAGCTGCAGACCAGGCACACCGTATCGTCCATACCTGACACTCGTGCTCCCTTCATTCTCGACTACTTGCTTAAAGCTCCTTTGTAATATGTGTGCTGACCTTCAGCCTCAGCCGAGGCAGTAAATGACAGCAGATTTTCATCTGGCATCGGGATGTGGTGACAGCAGTGCCTGCAAACACTCTGGTGGAGCACAGGCAGCGTGGGCTTCCTCCTGAAGGATGAGATGGATCTTCCCCCCGGCCCCGACAGACACGGAGTCTCCTCTTTGCTACCTGCCACAGGAGTGCCTCTGATCCGTGAGCCCGGAGCTCCTGTCTGCCAGCACGTGTGATACCTGGTCCTCTGAGGAGATCAGAGGATGTGAGAGCCTGGCTATTTCATCCTAGTGCGAGTAAATCCTCAGTGAAAGGTGCTAGGTGCTGGCATTACAATATTCTGAACGCTAATTACCAGAAATCTAGTTTCCAAATCTTTTCACTTTTAAGATAGCACTGCAGCAATCAGGCTGAAGTGGGATAATTAAACAGAGCGCTGTCTCCTCTCGCCTCCTCCCCCAGTCACTCTGCAGCCCTGTCTGTCATTTCCCAGCACGGAACTGCTGAGATGCGGGTGGCTGATAGGAAAGCTCAGTTGCTGTGTGCATTTTACAGGAGGTGTGGCTCCAGCACAGCTTCCTCGCTAGGAAAGAGCCGCGAGGAGCCCTGGCTACTCCTATGGGTGGTTTATCGCTGGACTGAGTCCAGCCAGAAGTAAGTGAAAAGGTGTAGGCAAAGGAAGGGAAGAAGGAATGAGAATATTTACCCCTTTTCCCAAAGCAAGAACAGGCAAAATCTTGCTCTCTTTTCAAAACCCGTAGATTTGGCAGCCGGTGAATAATGTCCTGAAGCATCCAAATACTTGGGGTATAAAAACAGGGTTACTACCTGTCAGAACTTGTCTAGCTTTCGAATATTCTGCCCAAAGCAGCAAAAACATTGAGTAATAACCTGCTACTGACAGCTCTTTGTAAAGGTGCTGCAACTTCAGCCATTGCTTTAGTCCACAGTCCTCTCTCTGCCTCCACAGCTTATTAAAACAAATTTATATTTTGCAGTTTTGGTCTTAAACCAAGAAGAAGGATCGTCTTTTCACATCTGGCCACCAAATAAACGTCCTTCTCCAGATCTGGACTTTTCAGCAACATATATATAGCTTATATATATATATATTTACAGCTTTCACATTTTGGAAAGTCTTTTAGAGTATGTGTTACAGTGAATGCCAGTTTAACCCATGTATTGCTGGATAAGGGGAAAAAAAGATCTTCTGTTTTTAGGTTAAAAATCTAAAGCCAAGACTTGTGGCTTCTGAATACACATTCTTCAGGGATTTGTATGAATTTTATTTTTGTGTGCATTTTTATATTCAATAGCTAGGTATTTTTTTACTTCCCTAACAGTTTTCACTGTTACAAAATGCCTTCTACTAGACAGTCTACATTTTCACCTTAATTTTAGGCCATTTTTGCTTCTTGCACATGTCCAGCCTCTGGGAAAACAAAACACCCAAGCCACGTATTTTTGCATCATTCTGCTTATCACTCACAGGAAACAAAGAGGAAAAAAACCACTCACCATCTTGTATTTTCTCCTGCTAAACTTTTTCATCAGTTAGACTTTTTTGGACTTCTCTGTGGTGGCTATTTTTTCTTGTCTCTTCAGTTTGTTGATTATTTCCGTAGCTCTCAGCATAGACACTGTTTAGAAAAAACAAATAAACAATCAAAACCCAACCCAAACGCCAAATATAAAACAAAGGGTGGTTTTTCTCAGGCTTCTAAACTGTAAGTCAGGAACTCTGCATAGTTACTTTACAGAGGTAGAGGTAGTTTATGTATTTGCTTTCACTCAGAATTTCTATTGAGCAGGAAACAAAATACACAGTTCTGGAAGTGCAAAAAAGGAAATAGCAGCTTACTTATGCATAGGAAACAAATTACCTTTGGGTAGAATAAGAATGTTACAGTCCCGAATTGATGCGGTTTTCGTGTTATCTTAAAGAATGATGTAAAATCTTTCCTCGCTGCAATTTTTAAAATGAAGATGAGCTATAACTGCACCACTGAGGCACTTGGATTCAGGACATTTGCACACTCTGTGACTCCTAGCAGACTCCTGGCTCACTTCCCTGAAGGTAATTTCACTGTGACAGCCGTGAGATATCATCTATAGATTGTCCTGCAAAATGTAACTTTCCCTTAGGAGCTGGGGGGGACCATTCTCTAGCAATCAGAACTCTTTGATAAACATTTATTTTTGTCTTCTTCACCTAGACAAGACTCTGCTACAGTGCTTGGAACACCTGCCAGAGCAGATCTAGCTGCATTTCTTGTAGCTACTGGAAATCCATATAGTGGCAGTTGTTAGCAGTGATAACAGTGGTCAGACAAGCATCACCATTCCTTAGTGTCCTGCTTATATATCCCATTTCAGAGTGAAGATCTTGTCTCCTGACTGCTCAGGCCTGGCTGGCAAGGAGCTGGCCAAGGACAAGGGGACTTTTGTTTGGTGTTTTACATGTCTTCCTTGCTAATCTCCAGGTTTACCATGACAGCAATATTTTTTTATTTTTATTTTTAAATTTTGTGGGGTTTCAAACTCCATAATTTCTATTCTTCCACTGCTGTTGCCTTTTTGCAGAGGAGCTAATTTTCATTCCAAGGATGGCGTACAGAGCAGCCCACTAGTTAACACAAGAGGCAGCCATCTGACAAAGGACTGGGAAAGGACTCGGGCTTTCTGTTCTGATAATCACTAGTGCCAGTAACAGGACAGGACGAGAGGCTCAAACAAAAATAAATTAATTAGCAAGGACATTATTTATGCACTGGGAATTCCTGGTGTATGCGGTGTCTGCTCTAATAACCCGTGGACAAATCACCTCCCTTTGCTGTAACACCTTAGGGAGACAGCCAGCAGAGGAAGACAAATGTAAGTTCCCATCTAAAGGGAAAAGGGTAAGAAGCAGCTGGAAAATCTGCAGGGAAATGCCTTGCATATGCATAAAGAGCAGAGAGATCCGTTTGGACACCTGCCCCTCACCACAGCTCCTCTTGCTCCTGGCTAGACATGTTCCAGAGTGATCTGTGCTTAATACCAATGGAATCGTGGCCCATGGGGTTCTGAGCATTCTGAGCTTGCTGTTCCCAGTGTGGTGGAACAGAGGTGAGCACGGAGCTTTTAGGAGAAAAGAAAAAAAGGAAAGAAATTTAAAAAACCCACCTTTTCACAACATTTTTTTTAAAAAAACCGTAACCGTATAATTTGTCTTACCTTGTAATTACTTCCCTGTTTGAGATGTTCACTATTTTCTGCCATTGTAATTTCCCATACTGGATAATTAGTATCCTCTGCACAGAAACAACAGGAATGGCTGGTCGGCAGGAGAACAGTTTCTGGATGCTGCTACAATAAACTATTGTCTCATTTCTTCTCAGCGCATGACTCAAATCCAGGTGTGCAGAGGAGTAAAACTGAAAGGCCAGAATATTAAGCTAAAAACTAAAGAAAGATGGTTTGTTGAAAAGTCCAGCAGAGCAAAGAAAAGCCATACTGTATAAAATTGATATGAACGTGAACATCGGTTCAAGAACTGATATGAACATGAGCATGAAATTGGTGTTTTGAAACAATCCCCTGCAGATGACCCTTAGAGTACAGCCATTGACTCCGTATGGAGGTAAAAGTCTGCCTCTTTTTGTTTCTGAAGGATCAGACACAGAACTTGAAATAACAAATCTGTGTAGACTATTGCCTGAAATTTTAAAGCGATTTTTAAACACTATCTAAAGACTCAGTGAAAGAATATCACAGCTGTATCCAAAGTCCATTTCAGTTCTACAGAAGCAGAGTATGATGTGCTAGGAACCAAATATGCAGTTTTCCTTCTAAAATAAATCAATTTATTGAGAATTATATCACAGGATTTTGAAACTCTGCAGGGAACACCTGGATATTAATTTAGTGGCGACTTCTTTAAAGCATTTGTTAAACTATCCTTTGTACCAGGCTTTAAATGATCTCACAAAACTCTGGATTAAAAGGTGTTACACGTATTCTTCGAAATCACTGTAAGTTTTAGTTTGGAATAGGATAAGGAATTTAGATTTATATGCTGTGCCATTGCTTCCCTGTGTTACAGAATTGGTATAACTGTATCCAGTGTGAACATGGCAAATATTGCCAACAGAAGGTAAAAATGCTTCAACAGGACCTGAGCTTACTACGATGATAGAAAAATGGATGCCAAGATATGCTTAGGGGAAAAAAAGTTTCCATAACTTTTGAGTGATAAAATTTGCATTTACAGATCTGAATGGATGCCTCAATTCTCTGACAAAGGTGCCTTTCACTGAAGTTTTTATCATGTTACTCATTTTAAATGGAGACAAACACCTTTCCTCATGGAGTGTCCAGTCTGCTAAAAAATGGCGAGGAAAATCGAAAACAGGCTATTCCTAAACAACGTTATTGTTGGGTAAAAAACTACTTTTACAGTGAGTTTTCCAAAAGTAATATACAACTCCAGGCACAGGGAGGCAACAGGCTAGAACAGTAATTACAGCTGATCTCAGCCAAATTTGAGAAATAGTTTCTTGCATATAGCCAAGAGGAAATAAACATTCCTCAAATCATACCAGCCAAAAAAAGGTATAATGTAGTCCCATATGTTGTAGAATCCAAATAGTTATATTTAAATGCAGTGCCACTATCCTGTTTCTAGGAAAGAATAATTTCTAGAGTTCATTAGAACGTTATGAATTTCACTATATTGAAAATCATTTTGAATTTAAACTGCAATCTAATTCTCAATACAAAGATAAAACCAAAGAAGAAAAATAAATCTTACAGAATCCTCCTAGAATTAATATTGGATTCTCCAAGTTCAAATTACAATAATACCATCATCAAGAGGGTCCTCAATTAACCTCATCTGACACTCCAAGCAGAATATTTTAAGGATTGTGAAGCACGCAAATAGAAACTTCAATTAAAGACTGACTTCATACATTGGACAGCCTGTGAGAATAACGTGAAAAATTATGTAACCAACCCAGTGCTTCGGTAAACACCCACAGATGATGGAGAGGAGACTGACAAAATTGAGGATCAGCATCCTAAATCCTTTCTCAGGTAGAGCCTAGAAGGATTAAGAACTTGTTTACACGGGGGAGAAGGGACTCCCTTCGCATTCTTCCCATTTCGGTTTCTGCACGTTCGGATGACCTGCATTCGCACAGCGCAAATCTCAGCATGCATTAACTGCTGAGAGAAAATATATTCTGTGCTTCTTTTGGAACCGTGGTAGATTCAGAGTGCATGAAGTGAAAGCATTCTAATATTCCTCGGGTGCAGCTGGGCCACAGGCAGCTCCTGCCTATGTCTCCCCATCAGGAGCTGCTCCCTCTGGAATGCTGGAAATCGGCCAGGGCGAGCCCTTGGCTGGGGGAAACACAACCCAGAGGTCACCTTGGTGACACTCCCCATTGACTGTGCTTTGGCACAAGAGCATTGCCTGCCTGCAGTGGGACAGCCACCCCAGAAGGGAAAAGGTGAAGGTTCAGGCCACTGGGTGAAGAAATGTGGCTACGGGGCTCTCTCGTCACGGGGCTGATTGGATGAGGGGTCAGTGCAGGGTTTTCCTGCTCTTCTGCACTCAAGTGAGAGCCCAGCACGAATCTTTTTACACCACTGGTATAAAACCTGTCAGCACTTTGCATAGGCAGCTTGTTAGTACTGAGAAACTGATCTGGGCTTGTGACTATTTTTTTCCTCTACTATTCTTTCAACTTTCCTTTTGCTTCTATTAGATGTAACAAATATTATATATTTTTACACACCTCCAGGACCTGTTTTTCCATGTATCTGCTGGAGACTTGTAGTGGTTTGAAGTTTTAACCTTTCCTTGGTGACTGTGGCAGAGAAAACACTACTTAGACTTGCTGCTTGTCGTGTGCATTTAAAATTTCCTGCACCTACTCTGACTGTCAAATGGGTGTTTGTATGGATTTGCACAAACCCTATTTTATTTCATGCATGATGATAACCCTTTCCCCTGAGTATTCAAAGGGGTAAGTATTTTCCCTGTTCAAACCCAGAAATACTGGTTAAAAAAGATTGTGGGAATGTAGTAGTTCACTGTATCTCAGCTATCCATCCCTCAACTCTTCTGCTCCCCCTTCTGCCATCTGACGTCTATTTTCTCCTTCCACTCTTGTTTGGCTTCTCCCAGCAGGAAATCTTCCCTTACCAGAACATTCTCAAAATGTGACTGCTGGCTCCTGCCTTTTCATGCAATTAAAAAAAAAAAAAAAATAGATAAACACTGTCTCCCTACCCCCCAAAAACTATTAATAGAAGTGTACTTACTGTGCACAGTTCAAACTAAGAATAGTGTTAAGTACTATATCCTAATTAGCAGTGTACAGTAATGCTCTCATTTTAATCAATGGGTTTTGAAGTTCCAGCTCTCATGGTATGCAATGAAGTACATTTCAGAATGCAGCACCATAGAGCTCTGTGGCATATTTCATAGGCATTTTCTTCCCCAATTACAAAGGGCAGAATTGCTGTAGCAGAAACATATTTTTGAGGCTTTTTCCCAGGATAAAACTTAGCAGTGCAGCTGCAAATCAGCTCTGCATAAGAAATGCACAGACTTAGGGAGCAGTGAGGCAGGAGGCTCTGGGCATCATTAACCCCTGGTGGTCTGACAGTTATTTCAAATCACAGTTGCTGCCTCTGTGTCCTTTGTGCCTGTCCTTGAGAGGTGTGACATGAACTGTCTTGGACAGCAAATCCAAGGTGAGAAGGAGAAGAGTTCATGGCAACAGGAGGCGTAAAGGCTGCACCTTTTTTCTCTTTTCTTTGTGAATTGATCATTTTGAAATGTTGCACCATCATGGTCCTTGCGATCCTTTCTTACCTTCAGTGGTTTCCTTTGGAAAGGAGGCTCATACAAGGAAATTTCATTTCCACCTCCATGTCTGTCTTTCCTCCTTCCCTTTCCACAATCTTTGAACTGACAGCAGCATTGCAGCCAAATTTGACAAAGAACACGAGGTTTCAAAAATGCAGAAACTTTGGGAAAATGCAGAGCTGGTGGAAGACTGAAACATGCTGAAGGACAGGCAAGGGTGGCTCAGCCCACAGCCTTCGTGCTTGGCTGTCCCAGGGTGGGCAGGGTCCCCAGGCAGAGCTCCAAACCCCTGCCTCTTGCACACCTCCTGTGTGGAGGAGACAGCTCATTGCAGTTGGGAATACTGGGAACAGAGAGGGGAAAAGAGAGGGACCTAGGGATAACAGAGGGCTATTGCTGTGATGTGGCATGTGCAGGAGGGGTAATTGTAGGAGGAAATATGGGGTTATTGGAGATGTGGGGAGTGCAAGGTGAAGGGTTGTAGAGCACAGATCTTTGGGAAACACAGCTTCATTTCTACCCGTGGATGTGGAACAACACAGTGGTTGCAACCTCTGTAATTTTGCACGGTTTCTTGACGCAGTTATATCTTCTATATAGTTATATCTTCCTACTTGCGTTTTGCAAAAATAAATATTTTGTTTATTCATCTGAGATATGTTTTTTATGAGGCTCATAATACTAGCTACATAAAAGAAAACGTACATTTCTCATTCTTTAGATTTTTTCATGGTTCAATAGGCTAATATTAAAACAAAATGGGATAACAGTGGGAACATAGCCACATCACACACAATAAAAGCAGTATTCCCCCACTTTAAAAGATAATTTTTCAATACCCCTGCACATTCAAAAAACAGTCTGTGAACTCCTTAAGAAATAATGTACTAAAAGGTTGAAGAAATGCACAAGAAAATGCTACACCCCACCCCCCGTCCCGCCCCCCAAAAAAGGAAGGGAAATCATATAGCTCTGAATTTTTATAATAATTTTTGGATTTATCCTCCACATACCCCACAAAAGTCTTCTCTGATTAAGTGCCCCGGGAAAACGTGATTTTAAGGAATGAGTTTCCTCTTCATTTCTCTGCTCTCTTAGCTGTTCAAATGATAGGATGCAATTATGTGAGAAGGGCAGGTACTGCCCAGCAGCTGGTAGCCTGCTTACAGCGCCCTGTCACCTGCCCTCAGCTTCCAAAACCTTCCATCATCCTCCACTAGTTTAATTGATGGTAAGATTGCTCTTGCTTGTGATTTTTATTATTGAGCAAAAGGCAGGAAAGAGTCAGCAGAGTCTCCTGGGATAAAGATTCACTCATCTCTATTAATGTGATCAAGGTGGTGGGAACACTGCTATCTGTTTCACTAAAGGAACAGGTCTGGCTTAGCAGCCAGCGGTGCGTCTTGTGCTCCTGCTAATCATCCCCTCGTGATTGTGAGAAACTACAAGGCCACAATAACGTACGAGGCCAGAATTCTTACCCAAGCTGGTCTGACTCCGAGCTCTGAATTGCAGAGCCGAGGCCAGCACATGGCAAGATGTAGAATACATCCCGTCCTCCCTGCCTGACATGCATTGGTAGAGGCCAGCAATGCAATGCTGGACAGTTTTTAGTCAAAGTAGCTTGCAAAAAGACCCAAATCATCAAATGGGCAGATCTAGGAATGGATATGTGCAAATTTTGTCCCAGAATTGCAGTTGCAGAGAGGAGGATTTGCAGCACACCAAAAAAAAAAAAAGAAAAGAAAATCACAATGCTTGTCGCCTACACACAAAAAATAGATCAGAGTGGGTGGGGAGGTGGAAGCAAGTGCACTGAGACAGATATAGTGCAGTACTGAATATGCAACTGCTAAAGGGGTCACACTTGTGCAAACTAAGCAGGCCACGTAGGCAGGCATGAGAGAAGCTATTTCTGCTGCTATTCAAAGCCAACTATCCCTTTCTGAGCATTCTTCCCTTGCTCTTCCTTATACCTGCTTGCACAGTGACTGTTCTCCCATATTTTGTACCTGTAATTGTTTACAGTTTGACATCATCAGCTACTCACTAGAAATGATAATAAATTGAATGCGTAGATTAAAAAAAATCCAGACTCTAAAATCTGCCAGTTTAAATTAGGCTGAGAAGAAGTGTTCAAGGTAAGCTAAAAGCAAATTAGATGAAAACCAAGATGAAATCTCTGCCCAAGAGATTGCCTCTACACACGAGAGAAAGCAGAGCCAACTCTCTTTCCCAAGTGAGGAATCAGGTCTTATGCAGTGGCCAATATCACAGAACTTTTATTTTCTGTCTTGTTCTTAGGAAGTTCCTCACTGCATCCCACCAGGCACAGAAGTAATCAGACAAGTTTTAATCTTTTCTTGTAAGCCAGTCCCCTCAGCACTCACCAGCATTGCATTTCTTTGATTTTCTTTCCAACTTCTCTGCAACATCATGGCTAGGGTTTGTCCAGCCCCATACTCTGTGTTCTAAGGGCCAGCTCCCTTCTGCATCAGAGGAACCCATAGGCATTTAGTAGGAAACATTAAACATCTTGCAGGATCAATCAAGATTTTCCATTCCATTTCACTATTCTCGAACAGAACAAGATTATAGTTCTTTCTTATAGTGATGGTTCTTCATATGCAGACTGAAAAAATAAAAACAAAATAAAATGCAAAAATGGCTGTTTTGCTGTGATACTGCATTGCAGATTCACATCTAATTTCTGCCAATATTATCCACTCAGTCTTTTTCAACATTGCTGTTTTCCAAATTTTTCCTCCCACTGAATCTGTATGTTTGATTAATGTTTTCCCAGATGTCTGAACCTGGGGAAAAAAAGAACTTTTGGTCTCATTTTGCTAAGTGCTAGGAATCTCTTTGATGATCCATAACTAATCTTACCGTACTTGTCACAAAGCAGATGTGCGGCAATAGTCCCCTAAGCAAGCTGCATTCAATCATTACAAACTCCAGAGTTCTCCTTTCTATTTCCCCCCCTTTTTTGTGTTTATTTTTTCATTAGTAATTAACCTTCACAATTTATCATATTTTCTTTCACTGGCTTATTGAACACATCTGACACAGGAGTTATATGTTTGATCCAAGCACATTTTATCCTCTCTTTTTAGTTTCATCTCTTTGTAGAATGTCAGATTAGGATGCAGTTTCAGGAACACAATTCTTCATTTTGGCTATTTTGTCTCAATCATTTAGTGCATTAACTCTCCCTATTTCTAATTTACCTGGATGATTTTTGCATTCAGAGGAAGGAGAGTCTTTAAACACCAAGAAAAAGAACTACTAACATGAAAGATTGCAAATAATTCCCACTTAAAGAAGGTGTACTCTGTTATCTCTAACTCAGCATCCATAATTTGCAATAGCTTCACAGCTAATCTTTATTTCAGCCCTCTCTCCTGGAAAGGTAGAAATCACCTCTGAATTGTCCCTCTTATTTCTGATAAGCTTCAGCTATCACAACAACAGAGAGATGACTGATGCTATTGAATCTGACAATCTGGGAGGAATTTATGCAACTATCTAAAAAGAAACTATCCCCTTTGTGACTGTACAGAAAACACAACTATTTAGATTCACAGAGCAGCTGAGGCTGGAAGGCATCTCTGGAAACTGTCAAGTCCAACCCTCTGCTCAAAGCAGTGTCACCTACAGACGTGTCGCTCGGGGTCGTGCCCAGTTGGGGTTTGAATATCTCCAATGATGGAGACTGAACAGCCTCTCTGGGCAACCTGTGGCACTTTATAAGCACTCTCACAAATGAAAAAAAATCCCAGAAGTGACTTTCTTTTTCTTTTGTTTAAAAAGAATGTTTTATATTTCAAATTGTGCCCATTTACTACTTTTGAAAGTCACATCTCATTGCACTCACAAAACAGATTTCTTGCCAAGGTATATTCTGCAGGAAAAATAAATCAGCTACACAAAGTGCACCTGTTTTCCTGCAGAAGCTGACAAAGTGCACTTGTAACACCAACCTAGATGTTTGTGCTACCGGACATATCGAAGTCCTTATGAGACAAGAGTAGTATCTTATTCAGTTTAATGCATATGACAAATACACTGGCTATGTACAGAAATAAAGGAATTATTTGCCAGTGAAGGTTGGAATACAAGCCATAGAATAATTTATATTGTAGTAATATCAGTGGATATTGATCCATATAAGAGAGAAGTTATTGTATTGTTCTTGTGCCTTCTAAAACTTCAGGAGAATTTGTTTGGTTCCTACTCTTAGATTCCTTTTCAGTGAGAGGTGTGGATACACATGTGTATGGTTGCATGCACATTAGGTCTCTGGAGAAAACATATGTGAAGCCTAGAAGAATTTTGTGTTCAGTCTCAAAACTGAACGTGGGAGAATCCAGGAGGACTCTCTGGTGCAGCATTTGAGCAGGAGCATTGAGCTAACTACCAAAATATTATCACACTCAAATAATTGCAAAACTGAAACTCGGTGAACTTCCATGCTGTCACACCCATTGCTTCTGGTCCCTTCCTCACAAAGTCCTTAGGGCCTAGCTGACCATTTACATTGTGTGCAAGAGGGTTCTTCTTCCTTTAACCTGGATTCAAAGGGGCTCTTCTTCCTTTAAAGAAGATGAAATACAAGATACCGACCATCTGTCTAATGAAGGGAATTGTACCAGAATTTTTATCAAGCATCATTCTGTTAAACTTCAGCAGGTGGATTGCATTGGGCAGATCTTTTGCAATAAATGCCCAGAGATCCTACCTGGTCAGCAGGTAAAGTTGGTTTTTATGTTTAAGGTGCACATGAGTTAATAACTCACTGGCCTCTCTGGAACTGAATACTAATGATATTTGCTTCTGTTGCCTGCAAAGATTTCCTTACTATGACTTGTAAAGCTGTGTCCAACCTGGGGAGCACTGCAGCCTTTCCAGCCCTTGGGGCTGACTACTCCTAGCCTCTCATTTGGGTAATCCAACCCATCCTCTACACACAGTGATGCTTTGTAGGAAAGCAGCCAAGGAGTACTGGCTGTGTTTCCCATCTGGATGACCGGGCAGGAGCTGGACTTTGAAATATGCTAACATATATACCTTCCCCTCAGCCCATGGCACATAGCTGGAAATGAGTAATTGGTGTAATGGTGTAATGGGCGATTTACAAATGGCAGCTAAATTTGGTGCTCTGACAGGGACCAAGGTATCACCTTCACTTTGGAGGTTAGTCAGGTGCAGGATGAAATTTCTGTTCCAAAAAGGAAAGGCAAGCCCACAGAAATGCAAGTGGCTGGCTAATAGATGCTACCTTTTGCCAGAGAGACACTTGAATTTTACCCTCCTGATGTAAAATGTGGTTCTTCATGATATTTCAGAAACTATGGTCCTCAGTTGTGCTCTGAACCTTTTGGACAAAAAACACCTTAGGAGGACATGTAGAAACAGGAAGTCTTACCAGTTTTTGCTGGTTTTCTTATTTTTGTCTGTGGAGTTTGTTTTGATATTTTTTGTTGTTGTTTATTTTTTTTTTACAGTGGATTTGACAGTGGGTGGAAAATGGTGACTCCAACATTGTCACAATGTTGAAACTCATCTGTCTGGAAGGGTGTAACACCATGTGCTGTGAGAGAAGGAGATGGCATGAGGGAGGGAAGAGGAGAGAATGAGGTGCCATTTCTTGGATTAGAGCTTTTATAAGCTTCCAGAAAAGAGGAAATTCAGATGTTTAGCTGGCAGCAGTTGGTGATGAGGGAAGAGCCCTGGCTCAGTTCCTTGTTGGGCTCAGGGAGCAGTTTCCCTCCATCTGTCAGGAGCTTCTGATTAGATGAGGTAGGTTAAATCTTTTTTCCCTCTGCTCTCCCTTCCCAATGGTTGTGAAATCACTTATTTGTGTTGCTGGGAGCAAAGGGAAGAGAAATGAAACCACAAAGCCGGTGCAGGGCTTTCTGTGCTCTTTGCAGGTTGCAGAGGCTGGAAAGAGATGATTAGAGTGATTGAAGATTGATGGAAGTGATAAGATTGGTGAAAGGGTACGGAAGGGAGCAAGGAATGACGTGTTTGCTTAATGGGATATCTTAAATTTCTCTGTCAGGCTGCCTTGTTTGCAATCTGTTTAATATTTGCTCTTATCTTCTAAAAAAGGTGGCTTATTGTACGTACACTTTCTAAAACTGTTTTCAGAAAGGGCAAATTTATATCTCCAAGTGTATGAATTGGTACAGAGAAAGAGGAGCTACTACACACATTCCATGGGCCAGTGTGGCTTGTCTCAAGGCTATGCTGAAGTAAAATCAACTGCATCATGTTACAGGGATGTTTTCCACCTACAGGCACTTCTGAGCTGACTGCCACAGTGATTAAACTGAGATTGTACAGGATTGGAAATAGAGGCCAGTACAAGCTCTTTGGGCAGCAATGCTCTGACATCAAGCTCTGGCAGGTTTTAGAGCAATAAAGGAGACACACGATTACAAAGATTAAAAAAACCCAAAACAAACAAAAAAAGACACTGGCAAAAGCCTTCCAACAAATCCCAAATATATACAGGCACACAGACCAAATCGAAAATAAAACAAAAAAATAAAAATAATATTATTTCTGAAGGAGAGGAGGAACCTTTCTTCACTCCTCTTCTAGCTTCTTCTCTCTCTTCACCTTTTGTGACTATTCTTGGATTCCTTACCTCTCCTGCTATGATATTGATCCATCTCCTGTTAGGGCATTAAATTGCATAATACACAATACAACAGGCTGCTCTATTTGTGTGGCAGCCCCCTGTTAATTCTCCAACAGTTGTCTGGCCTGGCACAAAACAGCAAAAGAAAAGACAGCCACAAGCATCCCACAGCCCAGGGCAGCATCCTTTCACCAGGGGTTGCCTCCCTGCCTCCCTCTGCTTTGCCAGCCCAGCAATTTGCATTGCTGACTCTACCTGCTTCATCCAGGTGTCATCTCAGGAGCAGAAGTGACAGCAGCCTCTTTTCTGTAAGAGGGGAAATGAATTTTGTGATGTGGATTCTACATCACTAAACCAGCAGCTTTCCCACTGGGGTTGACCAGAAATTAGGCTGAGATCATGCAAGATCCAGTTAAAGTTGGTTGCTTTTGGCAATCCAAATTTGCAAGGTTATTACAGTCACAAGTTTTCTTAAATGGAAACTAAAATGTACATTTTTTTCTGTCTTAATCAGTGGAAAGAAGCAGCTATGAAAAGCCAAACATTACTTTCATACTATCACAGAATCAAAAAAAGCTTTGGGTTAGAAGGAACCTCAAAGAGCATCCAGTTCCAACCCTCCTGCCATTGGCAGGGACACCTCCCATTAAACCAGGTTGCTCAGACCTCCATCCACCCTGGCCTTGAACACTTCCAGGGATGGGGCATCCACAGCTTCTTTGGTCAACCTGTTCCAGTGCCTCACCACTCTCACAGTAAAAAATTTCTTTATAATATCTTATATATCTTTATAATATCTTACCCTATTTCAATTTAAACTTCTTACCTCTTTTCCTATCAACAGCCTTCCTGATCAACCATCTCTCCCCATCTTTCCTGCAGGCCCCTGTTAAATACTGGAAGGCCACCGCAAGGCTTCACAAGGTTTTCACAGTTAAATACTCCTCTCCCCCCAGGACTGGAAAACCAAGATGGCCAAGAAAGCTCCCATGAAGCATATTTCTAACATGCTCATTTATAACCCCAACTAGCTGATTTACACCTCAATTTACATATATCCCACAGTGCTTCACTCCATTGATTAGACATCAGTGCATTTACATTTCCATCACTTCCACATAACAGCAGTGGTAGGTCGCAGTGACCTTACAAATATCTTGTCAAAGCCTTTTGTGTCAAAACAGCACAACCTCAGAAAGGCACTATCAAAACATCCCCATCATCCAATGTCAAAACAGCTTCATCACGGAGCCTAAGCACATTCAGATCCAACAAATTAACATATCAAGGCTTTACTGCTGTAATATCCAAGTAAAAAACAAAAACCTAATGCCTTCCCTGTGAGAAGAAAATTGTTCTTACTCCCATTTCCCACTGCTAATTAACAAAGTTCCTACCTACTGGGGTGTCTCTGGAGTGATTTTTTTTTTCTTTTCCTGACAATGTCACCACAGTGACCAACATTTTCATTAAGTCAAACTGGCAAAATTGTCTGGAAGGGGTTTCTGAGAACTTGGCCTCAGTGATTGTCAAGGCAGTAACATTCCCGCCTAGGTATAAGGCTATTCAACAAAGTGAACAGCACAACTGAAAAATTTTGCAAACAAAGCCAACACACAGTTCTGGACCATCTCCTGTTGCATTTAAATTATCTCATTGTTCAGTTTTTGGGCCAGATCTATCTTAGTGCTTGGTTTCACTGCAAGTGACTAAATAAATTGGGAAAGGAGCAGCACACACTACATTTTTAAATTTTTTTTTTGTAATTTAAAGGAAATAAGATAAATAACCCCCAAAGATTAAATCTAACTGTGTATAAATCACAGTCTCAGTGCTTCCCTTGCCCTCCTGCCCATCTGCATACGAGGCAGAAAAAGTATGCATAACCACACAGTTTCACGCCAGCGCAACTGAATCCATGTGAATCCCATAATTTGAATTTTAAAGCCTCTCAGTCTCTGCTTTGTTTATAAGGGAGGTTTTCAGGGACTCATCCCATCACAGGACAACGTTCTTGAGCGTAATTGTAAGTAGCACCCAAATACATGGGCAGTCAGGTCAGCAATGTTTCGTGTATTCTTGAATTAGGACATGCATAGACAGTCCACTGAAGATGCAATATTACACTCAGCTAATCTGGTGTGCCAGCACTGCAAATATTCGTGTTCAGGCAACACTCACAATTTCAGGCAACGACTTTCTTAATAGGTAAAACATTCGAATGCAGAATAAATAAATATAGATCAGCTGGTTACATCCTTTCCATTATTTTTCCTTCGGGACATTAGCTAACAACAAAAGCAATTAAATTTACAAGCAAGAAGAAGGTCGTAGGCACTCAGCTCTTAACTGACTGACCTTGTAGTGGAGACACTGTGTCACAGCCATTAGCACTGGGGCAGGATCTGTTGCATTTTGCTCTGTTTCCCACGAGTCATCTCTGTGGCAGCACAGGGTGAGACCATGAATTCAGATTGATTATATCAAGGCGGAACAAATCAGAAGCAGCAGCTGCAAATTTGTAGAAACAGACCTGACTGGTGCATTACTGTAATCCCCAAGAAAAGCAACTAGGGGCATGACCACATACCTTGATCTTGTATAAACACCTTTTACTTAACTTTTCAGATTTGGTTAATTCCAAAAGTCATTCTTTTAAAATATGTGATTTATTTTTTTCATTATAGATGTACAGCAGCTCTCATGTAAGCTCTCCCCTTAAAAATAATGTCTCAGTATACAGGAGATATTCCTTCTATTTTAAATCAGAAGACTGCTTCAAAATTCACGAACTTTGTGTGTGACAGATGTGATGAGATAGAAAAACAATCTGCTCTGCTATAATAGTGGCCTTTAGTTTATACTTAACTATGCTTTAATGGATTGTTACATTTATTCGTACTTTACTTCCATTTTCTAAACAGTAAAATACTGACTTGCAATCTGTAGTCTGAAGACTAATCCCAGTATTTCAATGACCAGTACAATAGCAGTAAAGTCTCTTAACGTTAATGCTTATTTTCATCTGCTTTACCAAGTTCTTCACCGAAAATGAGACGTGCAAAACCAAATTTAAGTCGAGCGGGGAAGTTCTTCAGATCTCTCTGTCAGAAGCTTCTGCTGCCTGAGAGATGGAAAGGGAATGGGAGTTGTTTCCATAGGTCGATATGACCTGAGAGAATCAGATGAAGTGACACACAGATGTATAAAAATCTATGTTGAGGAAGAAGAGCACAGTGGGGCGCTACAATTACACGAGAGAGTAGAGAAAAAAAGAAGTGAAGTGGTTTGGGTGAAGAGTCAGAAGGGAGTCATATGTACGAAGGAATAAAAGGACCTCATGAAATATAAAACAGGGCCAATTTGTTCCTATGGAGCTTTGATTCCACTCCATTTTTGCTATCCAAAGAAGGATGGCTGAGAGACCTGAGCAGGCCTGGCAGGAGGGATGAGAGGAGCCCATAGGGCTGCATTCCCAGGACTTCCAAAGAAGGTGGCTGCAATGGCTGCTAATGGTGAAATGGTGAAAAGCTGCTGATACCATGGAGCATCCCAGAAAAGCACTGAGAGAAAAGCTGCCTCAGCTGGACAAAAACTCTAGTATTAGTAGATTCAAGGGAGAAAGGATATCAGGGACAGCAGAGGATTACATAGTTAAAATGTACTTGATCACCTAAATCCTCTGCAAATACACAGCAGGAGCACCAGTACCCCTCTGTGGCTGAATCACCTGGGCCTAAGGTTTCAGCACTGTGGGAGTCACTCTGCCATAGCTCTGAGGCTGCTGCAGAAACATCAGCTACTCACAGCGATGTGCCAGTGTGCAGAAAGAGTCCTTGACATAAGAAATCCTCTTGGCAGCAAGGAACCTGGCAAACTGAAGAGATGTTTTCTGCATCCTTGCAGTTCATGGCACAAATTACTTCTACCAGAATCCATTCCAAGCAGTTGAGGGGCTCTATACACCGGTCACCTGCATGTTGCCCAGGGTGAACATCAACGCTGCCACTAAACACTTTGGGATTCACTTTCCAATCAGAGAGCAGCTGCCTCCGTGACATAATCACCATGACCAGAAAGTGGGAAGTGACTCTCAGAATAAATGGACTTTCAGGATCTAGTTTAGATATGTTGGTGCAAATTACAATGGCTCCTTGATTTGATCATTAAACTGGAAACATAACTGAGAAACGTGGTGTCAGCTCTCTGCGCACGCCATGGGGATTACTCCAGTGGAATACAAAGTTGAGCAGAATTCCAGATGGTTGGCCTTATGGCAGTAGACCACAGTCCTCTTGTTTAAAGGTGTGCAATGAGCTGTTTGCTCTGGCCACCATTTGGAAGTAGCAGTGACATGATGACATTTCCACAGGGCAGTCCCCAGCACATGGAGCTGTGCTTGTCTGTGCCAGTCTTGGAGAGCAAAGCACACTACGAGGCCTTCATAGAGCCAGAATGTCCCAAAACACTGGCAATGGCAGCGAGGGACAGAGCTAAACTCTTTGGACTGAGGTAACAAAAAAGGGAAAAACCCACAAAAACCTAAATCCTGAACATGTTCCAGTGACATTCAGCCAGCATAGCTTTTGCAGGCAATTTCTCATCTCGTTCGATATTTCAGCTCAGCCTGCTTAAGCCTTCAGAGGCTGCACTGACAAGCAAAAAGTCTAATTACCATGTTCAGTTTGCTCCTTTTAGCATGCTCTGCAGGCTCTGTCATCATTTCACTGTGACAAGACGCTGGGTGGTTTTTTCCTTGTAGCAAGTTCTTCACTATTCTTGTTAAAGAAATACTGCACCAGAGATTCCTTTGATTGCTTGGTTATGTTTAACTTGCCATTAATGCTGTTCTCCTTTGAAACTTCTTCCTATGTGTTTACTTTCATACATCTGGCGGAGAAAAGTATTTTCTTTTTGTGTTTGTTTGTTATCACACACAAGAGAAGCATCCATAAATCAAATGCTTTGTCCCTCGGGCTTTACTTGTCTTGTCTTTATGCTGTATCAAAATTTCAATAAAAACAGTTAAGTCATAATCCCATAAAGACATGAAAGTGGAATGTGGCACAGTGATGAATTGCTGTGAGTTGTATATAAAAATAATCTTTTGGGAAAAGAGATAAATTCTCATTTTAGTTAATTTCTTCTTTCTTTATTTCTTTTTCCGACTTGAAGCTTAAATAATTTTGATTTACAGAATCATATATTTGTTAAGCAAAATCTCTTGCACCACAGTAAAGATGAATAAAACTCATAAGCAATGTAAGACACCCAGTTGTATCTAACATGTCCTCATTTTGAATCTGATTTCAGTTATTATTTCTTCTTATTGTTATAAAAGATATATCTCAACAAACATGGATGCTTGCAGTGGCAGTAGACAAAAATCACCATAAGACAGATATCTTACTACCAAAAAAGGAGTAAAAGGTCCCCTAATTGTATATTATTGCAGATTACACATCAGTGGGGCAGTGAACCGCAGTATGCAAAATATTGTTCATGGAGAAAGGTATGATAAAGAGGGGAAGGAAGTAAAACAATCCTAAACTTGTAAAGACGTGAAGTGAGAAAGGTGGGAAATGAGAAGCACAGAAATAACTTTGCATTTTCTGCTGTGAAATCAAAAGTCCAAAAGCCTAATCACATTGTCAGTCAGTAACCAGTCTAGTGCAACAGGGAAAAAGCAGAGATGAGAATGGAAATTTTAACAATGACACAATCTCTTATAATATTTTGGATAATTTCAATTCATCCAACTTTCACCTGCCTCGCTTCCCTCTAGTGTCTCTCTTTTTTGGGGGGTGTTTTTTGTGTTTGTATGCATGGCTTTACGTCATCCCGAGCATTTTTGGCAGAAATGTGACATGGCTTTTCTACTCCTCTGTTGTCTTCTCCATCCACTGCCTGTCTCCCGTCTGTACAGCTCCAAACCAAATCCATTCCCATTTTCATGCAGCACCGTGGCAAGGGCTGCCTGTGACTGAATAATCACACAGCAGATATGGCAATAGTGACACTGGCGTTGGCATTTGGGATAACAGAAATAAACCCTGCAGAGTTCCTACAGATAAAACCAGCCTCTTTGCTCTGATATTAAAACCAGAGTTGATCACCTAGACCCTCTTTGGTTTTGTGGTCAGAGGTTAAGAACTGCTCCAAAGACATTAAACCCTATACTGGAAATTATGGAAACAATGGCTTCTTATCACTTCAGCCATGCCTTTGATCAAAACACTTATATCTGCCTCATTATAGAGCTTATTATAAACACCACATCTATTGCTTCACTGCCATGCTATACACTTTAAAAAAAGCACTGAGATAGCCAACCAAAAAAAGAAGTTTTGTATGAAAATGTGTTGCACTAACTACATAAACAAGCCAAATGCAACGAGAAGCTTCTAATGAAAGTCAAAGCACTGAGTAATCAGCACCAGTAATGGCCAAAAAGTTCTTACAAAACTTCACTCAGATGCCTGTAATGAGTTTTCACTGCTTTATGTATCCTTCTTTTTTCTTCTCACTAGCAGGTAGGTGACATCTTTTTGTTTGTTTGTTTGTTTGTTTTTAAACTACCAGGGATGTCTGCAGAGAAGAGAACTCCCAAGTCCTCTGTGCACTGTTTGATGCAGTTATTTATGGATTTGCTGTTTTGGATGTTTGTGCTTGGAGCGCTTGGTTGGCCATCCAGTTGTCACCAAAAATAAAGTAGGAGTAAAGTGTCAAATTCTCAGAAAGACTCCTCTGTGTGTGTGTGTATTTTAAAAGGCCTGAAATCTTATTTTTAAGCTTTCAGCTTCAAAGATCCACTTACCATTCACTGGTTGCATTCCTATAAGCAGAGTTTTAAGCAGAAGAGTTCATTCCTTATTTTGATGTAGGATCAGTCCTGCTGTTTCATCCAAACCTTATCCGCTGTCATGTAGTAGAGCTGACAGGATGACAAAAAGAAAGGCTTTAGTGCTAACAAACTTTGTTTGTTCTCCCTCTTGACTTCCCAAGTGCCACTGCTATTTATTTAAAATGAGAAGAGCTCAAGCACATACATGATATTTAAAAATAACAAGCCACAAAGAAAAAGAAAACATACAAATAAACCAACGAACCAAAACTCAAAAAAAAGTAGTATTTACAGCACTGCTAAAGAACAGGGATTCAGTTGGGGTGACCCTGTGCTGCTTGCAAACATCTTTACCCCATGAGCTATGAGCCTTGGCCTCAAAGGACAGCAAGAAATTATGTGCAGTGATGGTGATGTATATGGAAGGAATCAATCCCTGTTCACCTCACCACTGGAGGCTGGGGGGTACCTTTGGGAGCATTTGCTCTGCTCTGTTCTAGGTTGGTCCGGGCTGTGCAGGCAGACAGTTTTAACAGAAGGAAAACATAATATCATTTGTAATGTTACCTGTGATCTTAGGCACTGCTTTCAAGTTGGAAGGTTGATGGCAGGAGCTGATGGATGCAAGAAACTGCCCTCAGAGGGGAATGGAGCAGCTGGCCTTCCGTGTCTGGCTGGTGCAGCAATTTCTCAGGCCCCATTTTTCTGTACTTTACAGTATTTGGAAAGAGAATATAAACACTGGCTTCTCGGAAGTTAACAGAAGTTTTGCTATTGACTTTAACAGAGCCAAGACTTCATAAATATGTTCCTTTCTTCTGTTGGCTAAAGTGTTATTACCACTTTCAAGATGGCATCTTAAGGTTGATGCCTCCACCTCATAAGATTAAACTGGCCTCTGCATTGTACCGAGTATAACTTCTCCCCTCTAGCCACTCTGTCTGCTCTCTCACATCGATGATCAGAGCAGCAAGTCCTGCTATAGCAAGTTATTTTGCCCAGAGTACCCTTAAAGTGGCAGGATCTTATGGGAGAGGGGATGTGTTTTATTGGGGAAAGTGCTGTAGCATAAAAGGGATCAGATTTTGAAGTGCATAAGCTTTTCTGCTCTGATGAGAGCAGGCACTTCTCATATTCTTAAAAAAAGATCACAGGTATTTACAAAATCACAGCATATAGGACTACACTTAGGATGGAGATGGTCCTATTAAAAAGTCCTATAATCAAATCACTGTAGATCTGTTGGACGAATAAAGGGGGCAAAGCAGGCTTAAGATTGTGGAATAGCCTTGCAGTCACAGAAGTCTTAGACTTAAATCTGTGAGCTGAATTTGGAGATCATCTTAAAGACAGGCAACAGACAAGGCAGATTAACCCTTAAATTACTGCTTGCTGTGAGCAGCAGTCTGCAGATCAAAGACTTCAAGTTGTCAGAGAAGTTTCTTTTACACACAGGCAGAGACTGAGACAGAGGTGAGCTGGTACTGGCCCTAGTTAGCTCCAATCCACCAAGAAAATTGCTCAGTCCTGAGGACTGAGAGGTACTTGGCAGCAGCAATCAACATGATGCAGCAGTTCTTTGATTGCCAGACAAAAGTTCAACGACTAAACTTTAACGCAGAATCTCAGAGCAAATGTTTTAGAAATTTCAATTGTGTTAAAGAGGATTAACTAGAAACATTGCCTTAAATTTTAAAAGCACAGGTATATAGTAGTAGGCTGGAATGTAGCTAAGTCAATTTTATTAAAGCTGCACTTATAGGCCACTCATTTATTTGAAAAGTCTTTTGTGGTGGGACAATGTCTTAAGGCACACAGTTTAATTACCAAGCCACAATAGAAGTGTTCAATTTGCTTTTGTCTCCTATTACTCGTATTATGTATAGAACACAAATTGATTTGGCATCAGTATCAATTCCTGGAAAGGCTCAGATTCCCAATGCAGTCAGATTTGTTTAGCAGACAATTTATTACTTTACCTATACTAAACATTAATATTGTATTTTTACATCTGTGCATACCAAAGGAAGTCCTATCTTTTGTTCCTTTTACTTACTGGGCTGTCAATTATTTTAATGTACATCCTTAACTTTTAATAAATCAAAGACAATTGTTTGCAACCACTAAGCCCAGAACAAAGGGATCAACTTGGCAGTTTCACCACCCATGCTGCACATTTCAACTCCATTCACTTCACATTTGTTTCCCTGGAACTCTCCCATAAGGAGAATGAAAAATTTCAAGGAAGTAATAAAGTAATAATTTATCAATAGTAAAAATTAAAATTTCCATCTATGGCACTGTGCATGTCATGAAGTACTATAATACCCAGTAAGTGTAATCTGATTATATTGTAAAGTAATTATACTTAAAACTTTTCATCTTTTTTACCATCCTTACATGCTGCTGCTATCTATTCTCTTCATAGCATGGAATATATAATGACAGAAATTATGGCAGTTCTAACTGATAATGATGCCAGCCTCAAAATCAAGCATGACTTCCTGCAAACCCAGGCTGAAATTCAGAGCTGGATCTGTGCAAATGTTTCTGCTGAAAGTCGATAGAAACTTCTTACAAAATACTTATCCAAAGGCAGATATTAGCCTCGGTATCAGTAGCTGTGCAGTTTTCACTATCTAGATTCTAATTAAAAGTTCTGCCTTTAGTTTCAGCCAATCTTAAAGCTGCACAACTTTTCTCATTTTAGGATGTTGTCATCATCCTGTCACTCAACATGAAATTTTCCAAACTGTTTGTGTCTCCTTTGGACTAATTTTTGATGTGGATTGGCATCTTTGGGATAAGGGACAGGAGATTTTCAGACAAATTGTTTTAGCTGTTTTGAGGGGCAGGATAAGGCTTTCTTATTTTTGGGTTGAAAATCTCTAACTTTTATTTGCTCTGCAGAAAATTGGCAAAGCGACAGCAGTAGCAGATGGTACAAGAGACAGTCACCTTCATGTAATGGACACTTCAATGTTATTCCATAAAAAAGATTCACAACCAGACAAGTTTTAACTTCTGAAAAATCTCATTTTCATATGCTAAATGAGCAGTTTTTAAGGGGAGACAAGGAAAAGAAGGCAGCAATAGAGACAGAAAGCACAAAATACCTTCAGAGGAGACAGCAGTTTTTGGGTAACAGCAGAAGACAGCAACAGAGGCTGACAGCATAATATCAGCACAGCAAGGGAGCTCATAAACGTTTTGAGGATCATCTAGTAGTTTTCCTTAAAATCCCCTCCACAGATAATGAGAATGAGAAAACCAGAGAGGTGGGTCATGAAAGGATCTACTGAGTGAACTGCCTGATGGAGGAAGGCGTGAATGAGATCACGTTTTATGGCCACAACCACTTTGTCCACGACTGATAAACCAAGTCATGCAGAAGTTCTCAGCATGGGCAAAAGCAACGCTCCTGAAACACCTTATCAAAACCCAAACTTTCCTGTCTGAGTGGAAGAGAGATGTTCTCTGGAGTGTTTCAGTGCCTGATGACTGTCCTCAGCACGCTTGCTCAATCCCCATGCCCACTACATCTCTCCCTGAAGCATAAGCCCCTCTTTACTCCAGACCAGGGGACTGAGAGCTCCTGAAAAGAAGCTGGAGGCAGTTCCAACACCTCACTTTTTGGGCTGTGAACTTCTGTCCAGAGGGCTCTCATCAGGAGCCCACACATCTTAACAGGGTTCAACACTCTCAGGAAAGAGGTCTGACCTCTCGGGTCAAAAATGTTGGAAAGGCTCCAGAAAGGTTTCTGAGCTTCTGCAAGAGATACAAGCTCTTTATCCTGTGTTAACAAAAGTGATAATGTAGGGACTAACCTTGGCAGCTTGATAACAATGCTGTACAGCACTACAGGACCAGCGATTGCCTGGGACAACGGAGCAGCTCCCATCAGCATCTGATCAGCTCTTCCCCATGGTGTTTGCACTGCTGGAAAACTCTGAAAGACACAAGGCAGAAATGCAGGGCTTTTTCTGCTTCATTTCCCTCAGTACCTTATAAGACATCCTAGGATGTTCTCACATGCACAGGCACCTGTCTCTCCCTCAGAAATCTTGCTGAAGACACAGATGTAGCACCGTGAGATCCAAATGGCAACAATGCTTAAAGTCAGGTCCAAAGTTCTCCTGAAGCTCCTGTTCTTGAAGTCAAAACTGATCATCTGCTGGCAAGAGTACTCGATGTGCACTCAATTTTTGTAGTATCAGGAATCACACAACAAAATTTGGTTGTCTTCTATTAGCTGTTGATGTGAGGGATTTTGATTACACAAACTACTATCATCATGCTGAAACTGGATATCTAAGTAAATCAAATAAAATATTCTTTCTATTGTCTCTTGAAATGCAGGTTTTCCATTGCTAATTTTTGCCATTTCTGCTCTCTGCTATTTTAATTTCCCCAAAAGACAGTTTCTTGTAAGTGTAGTTCTTTGAGGTTATTAAAGTGGGACTCACCATTTGCAAATATTAGAGTTAGAGGCCTTACAATAATATTTTCCAAAATTATGGCTATCACACAGACTCAAGTAGACTGAAATGGCTCCAAAAGAGTCCAATTTACTTCCAAAAGAAGTCTAAAGTACATTTTAAAAGAATTGTCTGTGATTTTGTTTGCAGAATATAGCAATAAAACCACGCAACTATGAAAAAGAGACACAGAATCACAAAGCAGTCTACATTAAACTAAAACAGTTTTGAAGATCAACACAGTAAATTTCTTCCTGACTTCGAGTCCCAAACACGTCTCAGTGTGATAACTTTGATAACTCCTATCCACAGTTTGACTGTCATTCTTTGATAAAATGTTAGTGTTGTAGTGTCATTACAGCTCTGTGACAAGGAATCACACGTTGAAAGAGAGAGAAAAATGACATTATCAGGAGCCACTATCTCAGAATCTGTTTCAAATTTGTATACGAAGCCATTATGACACCCTGCTCTGGCTGGTGCAGTAATGTTTTACAGCACGATGCCATCTGCAGATGTTGCCAAAGGACAATATTCTGCTACATTGGTTAATGCATTTCCCTGTAAATAACTCTCTGATTTTTGTGGGACTTGATGCTGCCTAAGATGCCATTCAGCACGAATAAAGGTGTCAAAATATGGCCTAGAGTTATTATCTGCATAACCTAAACCTTAGTAAAGCAATGAGATACCCAGATTAATGGCTAATGCCTGGGATGATATTCCTATCTTAACCCGTGCTGTCTGACCAGAGTGAATAATAACATGTGCATGGTATGTCATCAGCCTCTGAAATACAGTTGCAATAGTATGAAACTTCAGAATAAATATCTGCCTTCGTTCTTTTTTATTCCCCTTGTGGATTTAAGTCAGTTCCCTAAAATATTGTTTAATATGATTGTAGAGATTTAATAGCGTCTATTGACCAAGAGAGGACAAAAGTCAGTTCTCTCCCCAGCTTTTTCTCTGTGGGATAAATTTGTTTGAGAGTGCTTTTTCTTTTTAGTCTTACATTAAGAAACTTCTTCTCAATTATCTTTGAAGCCACCAAACAGCTTTTCCTAGTTAATGGAAGGTCTTTAATGATACCTAACAACAACATATTCTGTATCGTAGTTTGGGATGCTTCGAATACAAAAAGCATTACAACAACGTGGAGTCTATTTTTATGTTGTCTTGTATAATTTTCCACACCAGCTGAATTACTAATAACAAAGCAAAGTTGAGCTCACATATACACAACATGAAAAAAAATTAATAATGACTGACAATTATGTTATTACATAATTTTGAATGGTGTATGGACATAAAATAAGCATGTATTTTACTGATCCCATAAAGCACTCCAGAATATTTCTGAATATTCTAATAGAAAAGAGAATGAAATTAATTTTCATTGCTTTGCAACTTTGAGGTCTTTGACTGTTGTCTTTATGGCTAATTTTTCATGCCTGCATAATTATTTAATACAGCACAAGCAAGTCTGGTAGAAATGATGGCTATGTCCACAGTTAAGCAATCTGAGTTTCTTACTCCATATACAGTTAATGTGTGCAAATAAACAGCCAGAGCAACCTAGTGCCACATTTCGTGTTCATAAATCCAGCTTGGGGCCAAAATTCTCTCCTAAGTGAACAGAGACAACAAGACTTCCACCTATTAGTGAGATTCACAACACCCCAACAAGTGCAAGTGTTCCCAAAAGAAAAGTGCATTTGAAATGCTGATTTAGGGCTATAATCTTTATAATCCTTACAGGAAATATTTTCCTGCATGCAGGCACACAGTGAATTTTTGAGGAGGATGACTGGGTTTTAGGACAGTAGGATAAGAAGGCAACTTATTATTGCTAAGATTATGCCAAGATAAAATTACCTGATAGTAGAAGTACAACTCTTGGTCTTCCTTGGTCAGAAGTAGTTTAAGCTCACAGCTTTGCCCTTCCTGTGTGATGTCCTATGCAGACAGATGTTCCCTAGTCTGAGGCAAAGAAACACTTCATTGCCACCTTACTGCAAAAATATCCAAGATTCAGAAGGCCAAATGGACAATAAAGTGGAAGTGAAGACGACTGTGAGTCTAATTGTTAATGAAAATTATTATCTTGTAGGAAAATAATATAAGGTGATATCTAAGAAAGGAAGTCTTCCATTTCCCAGATGGGAGATGTGTTATTAAGTTGTTCAAAAATTAGAGACTGATATAATTTCCTCTGGTTATGGTTTTGAAGTGCCCGTCACTGCTGTGATTGCAAAGGCAATACACTGAATTTGCCCAGCAGAACAAACTTCTCAAAGCGTAGAAAATGGTCTTAAGGCAGGGAATTGTTGCCATTAGCTCAGGCATGATGGCTTTGCTGCTGGGTATTCACAGAACTCAAACAGCTTAGATGATAAAAGTTTGGGTGCCAAGGGGGTCTCCAGACTGAAATGGACATTTGAGGATTTATGGCTCAGGCTGGAGCTTGCAAATATTCTTCTTATATGGCACTTGAGGGTGTCCAGCAGGGCACGTGGCCAAAGCCAAAAGTATATGAAAAAAATTGTGAAGAACTCGAGAGAGAAAAAATTAATTTACCTTTGAAGAAATGCACGTGTTGACACCTTTTCTTCTGCCACAAGTTTATCACAGGAGTATGGCTCATGCAGATGCACTGGGATGTTTCCTTTACACTGGCTTAAAACCTGGGAGAGTTGCACTCAAGGACTGAGAGGTTCTTCTTGAAATGTGCCAAAATACCCTGCAATAGGGTAAGCAAAGTGATATACCTAGTCAAGAGATGTGCTGGAAGCAGAACTGCAAACCTCACAGATAAATAAATATACTACATAACTACAAAATATAAGCAACTCCATGAAAAAGTCTAAAATTTTCTGAATGTTTTTGATGCTGGCAACAAACACTTGAAGTCGCTCTTCAACTGAACACGACAGTAGAAAAAAGAAATGCTCTTACACTGCAGATTGTAGCTACATCTGAGAAGATCTGTGAATCCTGAGGTGTATTGACAACTCAATGCCCTTAATTTGGTGGGAAAGTAACTCAAGGCAGTCTTCATTGACTTTTGCTCTAACACATTAATCACAGAAAGGAATATTTGGGGTATCTGGGATCAATTTTTATGACTCCTCCAACTAGCTGGGATCACTGATTTGTTAGGGAATATTTCAAGGTTTTGGCTCCTTCTTGTTTTGGATTTTGAGTTGTTTGTTTGTTTGTTTTTTCTTTAATTGACTGTTTGACAAGTTAGACTATTTCTTGCAACTGAGATACAGAATGAGCTTTTGACATGCAGAACATCATCATGAAACGCTGAGGTCTTGTTTTAAAGTAATTATTTAGCTTTTCCTTGAATGACACTCTGTGAGGGATTATGGAAGAAAATCATTATAAGGTTGCACATCAGTCAGGATACTTTCTGCCCCCTCTCTTTGATTTAGACATACACTGCCAAGCAAATCAAAGATTGCACTTGGGAGCTGCATGTTGCTGTGATGGATCTCTGGAGAGGAAGAGAGAAAAATGAAGTTAAAAAAAAAAGGTGAAAAGAAACGTGAGGAATGAAAAGAAAGTTTCAGCAAGTGTTGGCTCTGCTGTCAGTCAAATGAAAGAGAAGGGACAACTTGATCTATTGCAAGATCATAGCCAAGGATAAAAAACCAGAAGCACTCCCTGACAGAAACAAACATACACACACACACATTCATTTTTATTCACTCAATTTTTTGGGTTTCATTGTTCTTTGATAGACAAGAGCTTTCTCCCTGTGCTGGTGACATGCCAATGCACCAGTACAGCCTCTTGAAGACATAATGCACACATTCCATGACACCAAATTATATCCTGATATCGGTAAAGCTGAGAAATGAGAAGCAAATAAGGATGTTTTTCATTAATTTCAGAGCTATGAAAGGATATAATCTCTTAATGCCTCAAAAGACTTGGCTATTGAACTTTAACTATAAGTACCACTAATTAGAGGTCTGCAATGCTTGATATGTCTTCAGAGAAAAAAAGAAATAAAATTTCCACAAACCAGCTCATTAAAACTGTGATGCTGGCTTACTGCAAACAGCTGCCAGCACTGGTAATTTGGGAGTGCATGTGGAATGAGAGGGGAAAAGCTGATGTAAATGCAGTCAAAAGCAGGGGATGCATCAAAGCAAGCACAATGATTTACAAGAGGGTGAGTCTGGGAAACCTCCATAGCTGGAAAGGATGAAAGTAGGCAGGACACCTTGCTTCAGGAGTCACCTCTGATAATCCCACGACATTCTCCCCTTGGGTACAGTTTTCTCTAGTGACAGGACAAGCATTACTTCGAGCTGTGCTCTCACAATTAGCTGACTTAATTGCATTAAAACTGTTTTTAACTAGGGCTGTACACAGCCTACCTTGTACAAGCTTCACCACTAAATGTTTTAGGCTGGAGTGAAGGGGCTGAGAGCAATATGTGGGACAAATACACATACAAATCATCACAGTAGAGTGTAGACTGAAAGCAAAGTTTTCTTCAAGGTATCTAAAGAACCTTTACAAGATCAAAACATTGTCATTAAATTGCATTCCAAAACCCATGCAAAAATTAAATGTTGCTTAAAAAAAAATCTCTAAAAGTTTACTTTGCCCTAGTGGAGTTGTGATGTTCCAGTATGTTCAGATTTATGGTGGAAGCATCTCAATTTCATTTTTAACAGGCTGCCTTATGTAAATCTCTATCTAAGTGAGAGAACTCATTAAAAAGTGTAGCAGAGAAAACTGTGGGATTAATCTATGAACTTTTATTCATGACTATCTGGCCCTAGAAAATTATTTGACATTGCATATGGATGTCAAATACTTGCAGACTGAACTCTGCTGGCTACAGCTCTTACTCCCAGCTTGCAGCAATGACAGGCTTACACTTGAACTTAACTAGTTCATTACATTTGTTCATTACATCTAATACCCCTGAAAAGTGATACATGCTCAAAAATATGCGTCTATTATAAAAATTTACCTGCAAGTGTTTTCCTTAACTTGGAGATTTCAGTCTTTTAGGTGAGATCTGTAGGATCCCTGCACGTGAATCTGCAGGATTTTGTCCCTGCAAAAACTAGAAAGTGGGAAAGGACAAAATCATTGGTGGTTATGAGACATTCTGCATTTCTTGTGCTCCTGTTTCTCCTGCTCCCTCAGGAAGCCTCCCACCAGCTGCAGTCTCTGAGGAGTAGTGAGAACTCTTGCTGTCACACATCCTCTGAGATGATGCATGAAGGGAATTCTGCCTTGAAGCTGCTCTTACTGGAGTTACTGTCACCACAGAGCTGGATAGCCACTTAAATGTAACCAGAATTTACTTTCTTGAACACAGAAAATATATTTCTCCTTTTAAAATGAAAATGAAAACTAATTTTAAAAGTTTCCCTTAAAAAATATCAACTTGCAACTAACTCCCATCCTCTCCCCTTTTTCTTTTACATTAAAAAGTGAAGATGTCAAGAAGAATTTATGAACTTACATAATGTGCATTGTAGTCTGAGGAAAAAACTAACCCTCCTTTTTCTTAGACCTAGTCTTTATTCCTTGTCTCCTCAGAGGCATACCATTGCACAGATTGGCTTTCTTTTGAATTTATAGTAATCTACAAAACTCAAATAAGGCTGGTAGGAGCCTTCTAGGAACTTGATTGGGATTTTCAAACAAGTTAATTATTAATTGGCTGGTGTTTTGTTTTCATTTTTGGAGAGTAGATTGGGAAATACAATCTTAATATTTCTCCTGCATCTAAAAACATAAAGCTTTTAGATATATGTGGACTTAACATTCTATTTGTTCCAACTACATCAGTAATGTGCAATCTGACAAAATTTATTTTATGTATTTATATACATGCAGTCCCATCTCTTAAGATAAATTTTACTGTGAATTATGAGTCTTTTCATTTTTAATCTAGTTTGCATGGAATAAAAAAGAACATTAGCTATTGATAAACAGAGATTCAGTCACATAAACATTTTCTCTAAAAAAGCAGACAATTGGGAGCATTTTATTTACCCAATAACCCTATATGGCTTCATTCCCAAAAGAAAACATTTTTCTAAAGATATCTGCATTGATTTTAATTAGATCATATCAGCATAAAACAGTTCATTTTCAATAGATACTGACATTCCAATATTCCACGTCATATTGATTTGAAATTGTTTTTTGGGCAGTTATAAAGAGAAAAAAAAAATGCAACAGAGGCTTGCAATAGAGCCTGCTCTATGGAACCAGGTAAATCACACTTTGTGAAATCATTTACCCCTCTAATAGAGTCAAAAAATGGTTATTATTCTTTAGGGCTGCTGCACTTTAATTTATTCTTCAATTCCCAACCGCCTAAGCAGTTTTTTCAGACATCGCACAGTCCATCATGTGTTGCATCTATTTTCTGTTTGAGAGAAATTGTCTGGATTTCCATAACAAAATAATAACACTTTGTGCTATTGTGGTAAAAATACTGCAACAATCTGAGATACCCACTAACGTTTCCATCTCTGCCTTTGCGCCCAATAAACTGAGATTTCAGCAACACCATCCTGATCCAGTAAACCTGGACTGAAGCACTGATCAAGCAGCATTTTACATATCAGCTATGATATTCATATGGTAATAAGGCTTCTGTACAGAAGGATCTCTTTCCTTTTTGCACCAATAATATCTTAGATCAGAAAGGTGTGACAACGGAACTTGTAGAATGTGGCTACTGCTCACCAGCCTAGAACAGCCTAAGCAAATTGTTCAGGTAGAAAGTCCAGTTGTTTTTCTCAATATTGCAAGGAACCTGCACCATTAGCTGGCAGCAAAGTATTTTTCTGGGTTTGGTATTGCATCAAAGCTCGAGTTTTTGTTGGGAACTGTAATTCCTAAAAGGGCCATCTCTATCTCCCTAGCCAGACCTCTCCTTTGTACTCTGCCAGCCAGACATTTTCACTCTTTTACTTCTATTTATTTCTGCTAAAACCTCCAGCCTCCAAAACTCCAGTACCTTCTTAGGAACATCAAGTCACTTGGCAGGCTAATTGCTTTTCTGCTCGAAGAAGTTATCAAGTAAGTACACTATTTTCTATAGTAATTACAGAATGACCCCGGGGCAGAATGAGTACAACAGCACACCTCAGAAAGAAGGCAGATCTTTGCTATTGTAGGTGGATAAAACTCCTCTAGTGTCAATGGGGTTGTATCTATTTCTATGGGCAGATAATTTGGCTTGCAATAGCTGGCTCTTGGTGGATACTTCCTTTGCCTTTTTAGGAAGTATTCCTATATGAACTGCACCTGTAATTGCAGGAAAGCAATTACACCTCTCTTACCTTCAAGGTTATGGTGACCAATACTGTCTTAGAACCCAGAGTAGCAAATTTAATGCGAGTCATTCTCTCCTTTGCCAACACATGGATCAGGCTGCTCACTTTCATTTTAGAATATTTCAAAGTGCTGCTCGATAAAATCCCCAGATGGCAGAGCATTTAGCTTTCCTTCCCCAGTCAATAACAAATGTATGCTCCTTTCATTGTCTCTATTAAAAAGCTCAGGTGCAATTACATCGCGGAAAATTTGGTTCTCTTTCCCACGCATTCGGTTAAAGATGAAACTTCTCTATGTCCGTTGCTATAGGACAAGGACTTTAAGGACGAGGACTACAAGGACAAGGACTACAAGGAATGGATCAGTCTGCTACTTGTTCAGACCTGACTGCTTGTACCAGTGTGAAGCATTTGTTGTTACTGGTCATGAATATAGAAGGAATTAAAGAAAAAAAAAAGGCAGAGGCTAGAGGGAAATATTTTAAACAATTAGCCATGAGCTCACAGCAGGACATGTATCTGAAGACAAAGCAGAAATGTGTTTTTATCAAACAAGGTCTCAATTGTTTCACAGCTATTACCTGCTGTGTATCATGCCTTGTTTAAAGATGCTTGTTTAATCATCTTGTTCTTAGCCTCACTGTTTCTTTCCTTGTAGTTATTTTGTCTACAGGAAAAACACTGATGTGTTTTATGAAGGCTGCCATTAACTCTGTCAGCCCTGAGAGACAACAGCAACTGCAAGCAGTAACTTAAATTCGGAGTTGTTAAGCTGATTATGGCAAGGGGCTTAATTCAGAAACCCATCTTCACAGCAAGGGATGAAGGCCACAGGGATAAAGGAGATTGCTGGTGGTCAGATGCCTAAGTGAGATACCTTGGAATAAACACTGTGGGCAGTCAAACATACAGTTAACCCTGAAATTGCAAAAAGTTTTTCTTTGGACTGGTCCTATTTTTAAAATTCTTAGAAAAAAGCATCACCTGGCAAAATAAATGATGACAGAGTTGGATCTCCAAACCTCAAAGTCATAACAATCAAATTAAACTTGTCATAAGAAATAATCAAATTAGCTTACATGTGTCTGTCTAGTTTATCTCCAGAAAACCCAGGAGTGTTTGAAAATCCCATGAGTAAAAACAGAGGAAGATCTGCTGTGTGAGCTCCTAGACCTATAAACAATCAAATCAACTCCCTGAAGAAATAGTAACCAAGGTTTTTTAAGGGAATCTGTGTTGACTGAGAGATATGATGTGGCAATATTATCACATCTTTTTGGCAAGCATTTTTACAAGATTATAACACTGCCGAGACAGGTCCCTGTACTCACTGTCAGAACTCTGACACATTCATATTTTGATGCTTTTTTTTTCCTAAGTAACAGAGGTACAAAATAATTCCAAGGAAGACCCATGGCAATATGTGAGGGTTAACTCAAGAGGTAAAAGAATCTTGGCTACATGTATTAAAAAAAATATTAAAACTGCACTCACATATGTTCAAACCCGTGTTCTTCCAATTCTAGATTCAATGTATAACTCCCACTGTTAAAGAAAAAGTCAAAAATTTCCTATATGTCAAAGAAAAAGAAATATTACTCCTGGGTGCTTGCCATTATATCTCAATATTAAAAAAAAAAATTGTTTCTAATTATTAAGAGTAATGATTCTAACCATTGCTTCTGAACATATTTGTTGTAGTCAGCTATCTGCGTTTTCATTTCTCTAAAAACAAGCCAAAAATAATCCTGTCAGATTAATTTGTTTATGTTCAAACAAGGGTTTTTTTTCTGTTCCACAAGTCAGGTAATACTTTGTTAGTTTTATCTGCAGCATGTGTGATCCAATACTTCAAATATACTATGTCTTTGTTTCCTTTTAGTTTTTAATTGGGATTTTTAAGTGACAATGCATTTTTATGCCGTGCTTGTTTTTTTAAAGGTTCTCATGTCATTTTAGCTCCTTTAATGCTGTTTTGCTCAAAGAAAGCTGGCATTTATTTGGAAAGAATTGAGTCTCTGTCAGCTACCTGGGACACAAGTACGAATCTGCCATCAGTCTGACCAGACTTACTTGTTTATTTGTTTATGCTTCGGTTTCTGTCAGAAGTTCTAGGTAAACTTACAGTAAAAACACAGCCATGGTCACCAGGAGTGGCAGGGTTTTAACAAGCACAAGTGAACACCACCAGCAGACACGGCCACGACTTGAGAAACAAAAAAAAAGAGGTGAGGAGAGAGACTTGGCAGGTTACCCAAAGAGTCAAATCCATATAGGAGGAAAATTCAGACTGGTAGCCCTGGAGCTCTCCATGGGAATGACTGGTTTCTTCCCTTGGAAAGATAAATACATTTACCTCAGCATTCCAGCTGCCTGTAGTGAAGTAGAGAAGTTAAAATTTGGGGAATGATTTGGTTGTCAACACCAAAGACTACAGCAGAAAATAAGAACAAAAAATGTGCTTACCAGAAATCCTGATGGGCCATCTTTGGAAGTGTGTTTCCATCATTTTTACATCTCCTTGAAAGTGATATTTATAACAGCTTGATCAAGTCCATCTAGTCAGCATGCACGTGCATTCGTTGTTCATTATCCTGAGATCACCTCCTAAACTCCAGGTCCTTCACAGTCCTGGCTATTCCGCAATGATGAGATGTTTTGAAAGAAAGACAGCAGAGTATTTACCATTTTTATTTTGATTTGCTAAGTGAATTTATTCATAAATAATAACCATTTTCTCTAAGGTATAAATACATGGCTAATAAAACCTATATTGAAGCAAGGAAAAATTTCCAACTTGCCAAAAATCTTCCAAGTTTTCAAACATCTTGTGTAGGAGTATCCTCAGACATTTTACTCCATAGAGAATGTATCTGTAAGCAGTATCTGAATTCCTAAGCAGAGCTTTTTTTCTTCTCCAGGGTACTGAAGTTTCACTTCAGAACAGCAATAAGTCCTTTAATCTTAATAAACAAAATAATAATAAAAAGGAATGGTCTAAATGGTTGCCTGCTATTTACATTAACCTTTGAAAAGGTCTTTTGTGTTCTATATTAGTCAATACAATTTTTACCCTTTATCTGAAAAATTCAGATTGATGCTAAAAGCTGCATGTTTCCAAAACGGCACCGCTCCTCATAAATTATCCTTTTCCAACTACACAGTTTTTTTAAGAGAGCTGAAATTGCGGGAACCTTGCCATTTACACATACCCCAAAAGACCATTAAAAAAAAAAAAAAAAGAAAAGAAACTGAGACACTACAGTTACCAATATGTATATTATTATAAATTACTCTTTGTCTCACCATCTACATTTAGATACAAAAGTTCCTAACAAAAATGCACTGGGCATGAGTTGCTTTTAGACTCCTGGGTTTAGAATATGTCTGAGAGCAAATGTTCCAGAAGAAGAGTATAAAATTCAATTCAGTGTAGTCTAGCATTCTGAAACCTGGGAATAAGATGCTTTTGAAAATTTTATCCATACTTTTGTGTTTCCATACTGGCCCTAATTTTGTGTCCGTACTTTTTTGATAGATTCTTATTTCATACTTTTTTTTCTCATCCCATACATTCTTTACTTTTTAAAAATATTCTTCCTGTTTTGTGTGGTCAGGTTCGGTTTTCAGTAGAGGCTTTAGAAAATGCTCCTTCAAATACCAGAGACAAAGGAATGTGGCCTTAGTCAGCTTACATATGTATGTATACACACACACACACACACATATATAGTTACACTGAAGTCTGTAAAATGATGCCCTGGTACAAGCACATGAATTAATTAACATTGCCTCATTATTGATTAGCCTAACTGCTTCTGAGAGAGTGGACTCCCGACTTATCAAAGCCTTGTAAAGAATTTAATCTGTATTCTAGTGCTTTCCCTACATGTCTAGAAGCAATTTCAACTTTTCCCTCTTATATCAAGAAGGAAACTCGAGCCAGGAAGTGAAGAGTGTTCAGAGTGAAAGGCATTACATTCAACACCACTTTAAAAACATTACACATGCAGTGAAAATGAAGCTTGGAGAGAGAATGCACGCTTTGAGCAATTATAGGTGAGAGATTTTTTTTCAGATTGCACTTTATTTGTGATGTCTCATTAAACTGACAGTTTCTTAGGAGGGGAGAGTAATTTGAATTAATATGGTATGCATTACATATTGCCATTTGGATACTGTAATTCTTTAATGAAATAGAATTAAAAACATGGATTTATTTGTGGGCATAGCCAAAAGTGCATTTCCACAGAGATGACTATGTAACAAATCCCTGTAAATTAATGAGACATCACTGTAGATATCTGCAAGAAAAAAACCACACGTTACCAGTAAACGGAAATATTTTGGCCCACTAGTAGTTAACTAAATCTTTTCATAGACTTCCAAGTGTCTAATGCGAAATTGCAAGTATCCAAGTGAAATTTCGGTAATTAACTTGTTTGTTTTAAGAATGAAAGTAGCTTCTGTGGCCAGCACAAAACTGAAGTATTTAGACACATCTTCCAAAACATGAGAATTAATTCCTGCTTGATTTCCTTGTCTGAATATACAACCTTCACAAAAATTGTCATACGTCATGTCAATGTCTTATCTAATATATGTTTATGCCCTCGTTTATTTATTTTTTTATTCATTCCTCGTTTTTCCCTTCTGTAATAAACTTTTGTGCAATGCAATAAATTCCTGAGAAAAAGAGGAAGGTTCATTGTTACTTTAACTACAATGTTAAATGATTTCATAAGGTGTATGTCTCTCATTATTCAAATTAAACAGTTTTTAATTAGAAAAAACCCAATAGTAGCGTATATAATAGGCTAGAGGAAGAAGTTTATATTTTAAGAGGATGGATTCACTGAATCTGTTAGAATTCTAGGATGAAATATGCTTTTTACTTATTAAAGTTAATTTTTTTAAAGCAACCTCGACCTTCAGGAATAAAAGTTTAGGAAAAGGCCCAGAGAATCACAAAATGATGATGATGCTTCAAAAAAAACCTGTGTGCAAGTTATCTTTTAGTCTCAATATTTCAAGGCTTAAGCTGAGATGAATGCATATTTATAAAGAAGATCAGCCATGTTATCCTTACATTCCTGCACACTCTTAACATGGAAATATTTTTAATGTCTCTGGAGAAGTCTAACATCTTTTTTAGGGGAAAAAGTTAATTGATGTCTTTTCCTTTGTCAATCGTGTTGGTTTTGCCAATGCTCTTTTTTACGAGAGAGATTCCTCAGCAGAACATTGCAAGTCATTGCTGAGCGGGCCCTGCACACCCAGAAATTGTATGAGAGGTTTTGGAGAAGATCTTTCCCTTCTTAAAAGCATTATTTTCCCCATCTAGGCACATGCAAACTAAGTATTTTCACTGTTTTCACTTTGTCTCCTCTGTTCTTTTCTCTTCCATTCTTACATCTCATTTTTCAGTGCTGTGATTCCACTGTCTGCACTTCCCTCCCTACTCGCTTTCTTTATTACTCCCTCTTCCCATTTATTCTAAACCAAGGCAGGTGCTACGTAACCCCCCAGGAGCACATTTCTCACTCTCCCTGAGTACTCTAATAGATGTTTCTATCAATGCCTTATTTTCTGTGCTAGACTTTCCCTGTGTGAACAGTCCCACTGAGTCTAGTGCAGCCACACACCCAAGTGAAGTCACTGAAAAAGTATTTGAAGCATTTGCCAGATGGGAACCTGCAACCAGACCAAGCATTTTTGTGGAAATTCTCAGGATGTGTTCCAGTCACTGCTTAAATATCAGGAGAGCCCCCCCCTCCAAAATCAGGTTTTTTGGGCTGAAGGGATGCACAGGCCTGTCCCAGACTCTGTCTCCTTACTAAGGAGAATGGCAGGAACTGCTGAGCTCTGAACTGTGCTCGGTCATATTGGAGTGAAAGCGATAACGACTCCAACATTCTTGGGCAAAATTTGTGAGGATTAATTCAGGACATCGAACGCTCATTTATCAAAATCATAAAAAGTATCAAAAATTACAGAAGTATCTGGTATTTCTCTTTCTGTGCACTTCTGACACACAGCATTATAGCAGAAAAGTGAAAAAGAAAGGGATATGTTTTGCCCTTGAGAGCAATAATATGATTACAAGAAGACAGTTTCAGACCTATTGAATATTTCAAACCATACATTTTAATGTGTGTTTCATTAACTTTGGGGTGGGAATGAAAAGAAGGCTCCTTCATGTTTTTTTTCATACTGTTCCACTTCATTATTAAGCAATGATGCCAAGCTGTTCACCAGGATTGCTGCTAGCAGGCTCAAACAGCTTCTGCCAAGTGTGATTAATGCAGATCAAACAGAGTTTATTCAGTGGAAGAGATTGGCAGATAACATTTATCATCTCTTAAGAAAGTTGGGATTTCCAGACTGACGTCAGGCTGGTGATAAACGTAGAGGCTGAAGGATGTTTGACCAACTAGTTTGCATATCCTTTAGAAGAAAGTTGAATTCCACTTTGATTAGATTTGAAACCTGAAGAGAACCTCATTTACATGCAAAGCCTCCTCCGCTGGTTAACTTTGTTGTTAGAAGGACAAGGCATATCGAGACTCTTATCAGTGACTGTACTTTTTTCCATGAGTATAAAGACTATGTGTCACTCACTAATACAGAGTAGCCTGGTACCGGCCAAATCAGCATCCTCAGGCTGTATGTAGGGTGGGGGAATAAAAACAGCCTGGATTTAATTCCTGGGTGTGCTTTTTTACCTTGAGCAGGCAGTTCCTTCCATTTTTTTTGCTTTTTCTGTCTGTTTAACAGTATAAACCTTTCAGAGGCCCAAGTTCAAAGGAAGCCTGAAATACAAAACAGCAACTTGCTGTCTTAGGTGAATATCTTTTTAAATAATGAGAAGATTTTAATGAGAAAACCGAAAGTTATTTAGTCTTTACCTTTCTCAAAAGCCATTATCCTTAGGTTGTTTTCCTGGCTGCTGAGCAACACAAAAGCTGTGTTGAGAAACTCATTCCGTTTCTAAGATCTATTGCTTGGCCTTGAACCTCTAACACAGACCTCTGCACAAAGATCTTCTTAGAATAACAGTTTTCCACTTCCTCCACCTTCCTCAGCCAAACACAGCCCTAATAGCAGTCAGCATAATAAAAAGTCTCCAGCACAAGAAAGCAAGTTCCTAACTGTAGTCAGCGAATCTCTGAGACACCCTGTGCAGTCTCACCTGTTTGGAGGCAGCAGAAAGCTCATTAGCACCAGATGAATCACGTCCCCAGGCTCAGCCAGCTCATCCAGGGGAGGTTATTGTCTATATGAAACTGTCTTGGGCACCAAGACCTTTGCCTCCCTCCCATTTCGCCTTACGCTGGCATAACCTATTCTGCCTGAGCAAGAACTTCTCTGCAATGACAAAAGTCTGTTTTTGACATCACTGTGACCTAAGCCCTCTGATTGTCACCACCAATTTCTATAGACTTATTCCTTTGAAAGTGTTGCAGTTCCCAAGGCTTCAAATTAGAAAGTTTACTTGGTTTATCTTTCTACAGAAAGTATACTTCATAAAAACAAGAATAATTGTTTATAACAAGCAGTTTCTTCTCCATACAAGAAAAGTAAACAGAGACAAGCCTATTTTTAAAATCTCACTCTATAGCTACTTTTAGCTATTACAGGTAGTTTTTTGGCACGGTGGTTTCCTCAATATGGCTGAGGCCATGGCTCAGATATTTCATTCCTTAATAAAAACCTTTTATAGGTGCCCTTTTATTTATTTGTTTATTTTCTGAAGCATTCTGAACACCTTAGTGCTTTTTAGAAAAATCTGCTATTGCTAACTCACTTTCATATTCATAACTCAAGTTTGGAAATATGCTGTCTCAGAGACCCTGTGCTAGACACGATTTCTTTATGTGCATCCTCACCCTCAGCACTGTCTTTGGCAAAGATTCACGGCTTTATCTGAGACCAAACAGCAATTTAAAAAGAAAATAGCAGCAAAACCCAACAGCCCAACACACACAATCTAACGCCGCAGCTTATGCCATGGCTCATCTGGCAGATGTTCTGAAGCGAGTGCCTCTGACTCTCACAACTCTGGTTTCTGTTCTGCTTGCAAATGATCATTTCTGCTTTCAGTGGTGGTTCCATGCCAGATCCCTGAGGGCAGTGGCAATATGTTCCACTTAATTTCAGCTTTCACTAGACCAATATATTTTTAAAGTAATAGTAATTCTGAGTTATGACCACAGTAATAAGGCTGTGCCCAATCTATCCTTGGGGTTGTTTGCGGACGGCTTAGTCTTGTGCTTACTGCTGGAGAACATTGGCTCTGAGGCCTCCTTAACATCTTCCTCTGTGCCAAACTGGAGGATTTTCAAGCCTTGTCCTTTGCCTGCCCAGCACAGCAGCAGCTTCAGGTTGCTGGCTCAGGCAGCATCAAAGTTACTCAAGTTGCTGTGCAAAGTTCATCATTCTGTTTTACTTCTTCGGACATGCTCCAGAGGCAGGAGGTGTGACACTGGACTGCCTCAGGGGCTCAGAATACAGCAATGCCAGCCCCCCCTCCAGCAATAAACATCTACTTCTGCCTCACTTTGTGAGGTTCTTTCACAACTTCCAAATTAAATTTGCTTCCTTTTAGCTCCCTACAATGCCGCTCTTAGAATTGCTGCGTCTCCTCTCTCCTCTGGCAAGCGCCCGATGGGGGGACAACTGTCCCCCTGTATCGCTGTCAGCTGCAGGAAAACAGCTCAAGGATGTTCTGTTTACATCTCAAGATACAACCGGAACCAATCCAGTTCAAGGCTTTCCAGCAGTACAGGCAAAGTCACTTTTGTCACCTGAAGAATGAGGGGCACGAGCCACATGAAGCAGCTCCTGTTCCTGGTAAGAACAACTCAAAAGGCTTGGGCAGGGAGGAGGTGGTGTTTTTTTCTGTGTTATCTCCAGGGGTTAGGGCATGACTGCCCCTCAGTCACATCCCCCCTCTGCCCACCACACCACTGCCAGGGCTGCCGGAGCCACACCCTCCTTAAAGGAGGCAGCTGAGACCATGCACAAGGATTTGCCCCTTCCCTGCTCACACTCACCCTCGGAGAAGGCCTGGCTCCTGTGACAACAGCCGAGCCAAAGAACGAGCCCCTCGCTTCCATCTCTAAACCTGCCCTCAGCCAGGAATGGCTGCAGCCCCTCGTAATGATAAACCTGTGCTGAAACGCAATTTGATTCATAATCTCCTATATCAGGTTCTCATACCATTAATGCCACCAGTGCTGTGACCTTTTAGCAAAATATCAGGTACTAGCAGCAGGCTCAGAATTGCAAACTTTAATTAAAAACTGTATTTTAAAATAAAACTTGGTTTAGATGCACTGATAAGTGATTTTCACTATGTGAAATTTCAGAGTGCTTTACTAAGAAAAAAAAATCATTGCAAGCTTCCTATTAATTTCTGGCTAGCTGGGTTTCAAGGACAATTTTATTAAAAATGAGCAGAGCCTTCTGTAATAAAACCTTTGCAGTTGTTATGACCACCTGTGCTACCTCCCACCTCGATCCACCACATGACATAGCACAGCTAATTTTCCCACATCCTAGCAAGGAAATTGAGCTGTTACAATTTCAGACGATGGGGCTCACATAGACATATTTTAGACTTCATTATTTTTCTGTGTGACACGTCTGAAGCTGGCAGAGGTTGTCTAAACAGCTTTAAGATCTCTTTCTCTATGCAGCACAGTATAAAAGTTCAGATAAAATCATTAAAGTTTCTGAATTTGTGCTAAACAAGAAACAAGAGGAAAATAAAACTGGGTTCCTCGCTGAAGTGCAGAGCACTGACTGTACAGGAAAGGTCTCAAAGGAGATGATTTTAATGGATTACTGTTAATAAACATTACAGTTTATTAAACAGTTTATAAAACAAACAACAGGATGGCACTCATCTGAACCGAAACAAACAGGGAAATTATGGCTCTTGAGGCTTACTCACCACAGATATATTGCTTCCTGCTCTCTTCTCAGCCCTAGGTCTAAGTTTTATGAAAGCGCTAATTGTTCCCCACTGTCACTCTTAACCACCGAAGACTCAGCAAAAAGGAAAAGCAAGCAAACAACAGAAAAGCACACACCAGCCTGGCTGGTTCCCCATAGACCAGCTTTTTTCAGCTGTGCCCATCTGCTTTTCATTTCAGGGGGCAAAACCTCCTAATCTTAGCCACAAAGGAAGGGCAGGAGAATTCATTTTGGGGAGAGAGTTGGCGAGCTGAAAAATGGAAGGTAGGGGAGGAGATTATAATTAATGCATATGGGTAGTTCACATGCTGTCTCCTCTCCATGGTGAGAATGTAGCAAGCTGTCTAATTGGAGCCTGGTTTCTGGCTCCATTTAAATTCCTCGGAAAGCATTGCACTCCACAGGCTGCATAGTTAGATTTTGTAGGTTTTGGCCACAGCAGAAGCCTAATAAAAAATACTGGGATGAAGAGGGCAAGCTATTTCAGGCATAACATTCTGGAGCAACGGAAAGAGGTCACAACTGGTGAGAATCTGCATGAAATTGCATTAGGCATAGATGAAGTGTCCTATCATCTTTCTGCCCAAATTCATAAATATATTAGCACACACAACCATCACAGTCACATCTTGTTTTTATATCCAGCGACCATCCTCTTCACTGGTCTCTGACAATTCTGATAAGTTGCTACTGCCCTTCAAAAGAACTTTTGATTTCGATCTCAAATCCTGCCCTGGGTGTTGCCAGTATATATCTGTTTAAAACAGTGCAGTGACACTCCGGAAAGAGAGTGGGTGAAGATCTTTCTTGCATTTTCTCAGAGCCTTTGCAAGACCTACAAGTGCAAGCTTTACTACCTAAACATTTTCAGTTCAATAGGTTATTAAGGTTTTTCTTTTTTTTTTTTTTTTTTAAAAAGTTTTTAAAAATGTAATTCCCATTATACAAAAAATGATGTTAAACAGCCTGCTAGTTTAGCCAAATAAAGTAGATACCTAGCCAGTAAATTATGCACCAAATTGCAAGCTATGTGAGCCAGCTCTCAAAGGTGCAAGTCTGGAAACCCCAAAAGTTTCATAGCTGACATTCAGGAGAGTGAATTTATTGAGTGAGGACAACACAGACACCCGGCAGGGAAATAGAAACACTAGTCTTGAGTGGGGCATCAGCCTCATGACTCTATGCTTAGGTGCTCCTGTGGCCTCTAGCCACTGAATAAGAAGAATTTAAGCAAAATATAGACTAAATGAAAACTTCATATTTTAGTAAAATGCAGTTAGTGATATATTTCAACTTCAAATGGATGGTTTAGCTAAATGATGAGAGTTACCACTTTCGAGTGAAGTTGGAAAGTGCAATTACTAATGAGGTTTAAGGAAAGACAATTTAAAATAAAATGGTGCACACAGAAGGGCAAAGCTACAGCTTCTAACACTTATCTAGAAGCCTGTGTGCTCAGAAACTGTTTACTGAAGTCACAACACTTATTAACTGCATCCCATACCTCCTAAAAGAGAAAATTCAACTATAAATTATTTGGAAAGGCCAGAGTCTCTACATTAATTTACTGAGGCTTTCATCCTTCTGCACAGTAGTGTATTTTTAATACTGCTCAAAAGATATCAAGTACCTTCTTTCCAACCTCTTCACCAGCTCTAAATGGGATTTGACATTACGAGGTCAGCTTTGCTTTGCCTCTTAGATGACTTACAAATTTGCAGAGACACAGGTTCACTGTTCTCACATGGATCAATGTTCAACAGACCACTGGTTTTGATGGCAAACATTTAACTTTCAGCCATTAAGCAGAAGAGGAAATTCAGGTTGTAACAAATTACCTGGCATCTAAACAATGTTAAAGTTGTCCATTACGAGTGCCTGTAGACAGTGCAACAGCACATTAGTTTTAAATTGCAAAGTTCAGTCAATGGAGTGATAGAGTTCAGATCTGAAAGGTTTTACCGAGCTAGTGAAAGGCACGAACAGTGAAATGTATTTAAAGTGAACAAGAGAAGAATGGAAATACTTTTCGATGGTCAGAAGAAGATTGCAATCCCTCCTGTCCTCCCCACCCTCACAAAAGTAAACAAAAATACTGAAAAAACACTGTAAAACATGATGGTAATTGTAGGTGATTTTTCTACAAAATTGCCATATGAAACTGATTTCATTGTGTTTTAAACGGTGGAGAAATCCTGAACAAAATACATTTTTTACCATTATATTACACTATGCTTTTCCTACCTGCTACAGCTCTTTTCTTCTGTATAGTCATGTCACCTCTATGTCTGTTCACATCAGCTTCCCAGTTAGGAGTGTTTTCCACCTTGAATAGGACTGGAAACCTAAATAAGGCAGAGAAATGCAAAGAAGGAATATATAAAAAAGAAAGAGAGACAGTGGTACTGTTTGGGACAGAGGTGTAGAAATATTTTAATACTTTTTAGTTTGAAAATGCTTCATTGGAAACTATTTCGAACTGTGTGGCAAGCTCTATTTACCAGCTGCTTTTTACTGCATCATGGAAGAGAAAGCACAAAAAAGTATATTTCTCATGAAAGGTTGGTTTGAAAAAAGGTAAAGATGCTGGTGAGAACAAGCTCCCATTCCAGATGAGATGTATGTGTTAGTGAACTATCTGGAAATGCAGCCACAGGCTTGATGCAGGGAACTCTCAAACCTTTCCATCAGACAATTTATCGGTTTTTGGTTGGTTCTTGGTGTTTGCCCCTGCAGCCTGACTCCCTGCTTCGAATTTCTCTACCCTATACTTTCTTGGCCCTCAACAGAAATCTTTTGTGTTTCTCTCCACTCTTAACCTGAATTGCAATTCCTTGAATAATCACATTCTTCTGCTGTACCAGGGGTCCTAAAAGGAAGCAGAGCTGCGTGGAGAAGGTTCCGAGGGGTTTTAAAACATAAATGACAATGTGAAAATGGAACTCATATAGCCTGCAGAGAGAGTGAGGGTAAATTATGCTTTTCTGTTTCTTGATGTACGTGTTGAGAGCGTGTGCCTTGAACAAAGGATGGCTCAGCACAGGAAAGCTGTTCTTGGAGGAAACCTGAGAGAGGCAAAGGAGAAGAGAGACTGGTGGAGAAAGCCTCAAATAATTGGAAGGAAAAAGAAATGAAGGAATGAACCTCATGGAACTGGAAAGAGAGGGGCAGCAGGAAGCGGAAACAGATTAAAGAAATCTATGCAATTATTTATTTTATACAGTTTATTTGGTCAGCCTATCTAAGCTCTCTTTAAATGATTCCACTTTGCTCACAGTGATAGCTGTAAATTCACCAGTTTACCTGGGCAATATTTGGCATAATATGGCTGATTACAGAGTTTTTTGGTACTAACTACCAGAGATGTTGGTTGTAAATGTACGAGACAACAAAAGGTATTTCATTCATCCATGAGTGCATGGATAAACAAATATCAGGCAGAAAATTCTGTCAGCTTGGAAGAGCAGGGGAACTTCCCCTATGTGACCCTTGTCACTTGCTGAGACTGTTACTTCTCAAGAGTGCAGGAAGATGTTATTTGGAACTCAGTGAAGAAATTTATTCAGCTTCACAAGTCTAAAAGCCAAAGGAAATAAGTACCACTAATACAATCTCTCAATTTATAGACCTCGTAATCAATTTCTGCAACTGTTGTGGCAATCAATGCATTAATACTGAAGACATCTCATCACTTTATATATCCAGTATAAATGTTTATCTTTTTGGAAATCAATTGAAAGAAACTGCATAAGAAAAAGTAAATTCTTAGACAAAGAAAAGCCAAATGAGCAAACTCCAAGCCTGTGACAAAAACCCAAAACATTAAAATTTAGCACTGTATAACACCTTTCAAAATGAGTCAAATTAAATTCAAAAATGTCAAAAAAGTGCAGCTATTAGTTAGTCACTGTGCTTGCCTGATGCATTATCTTGGAGCATGAAACACTTCACAATGGATGGCCACAAAAATATACCTACAGGAAGAGTTCTGGCTCCTCACTGTTTGTGTGTGGAATTGTGACAGACGGTTCTGCTCTTTGCTTGTAACTACTGAGGCAGTCAGTGCTGTTGAATTAGTGCTCTTACTTTTTATGAAAACAAAAATATTGTTTAACTCTTTTTTTCAGGACTGAGGGCACAATTTCAAATTTAGTATCTGTTAGTGCTGACCTCCAACTGACAGAGTAGAAGAAAAGGAAAATAGACATCCTAAAACCACAAAACTTCATTGCTATACGTGAAGTCATTAGTATTTTTGCTTCATTTTTGACATTAAAAGAAGATTAAGACATTCTTATTAAGATTATTCTGTGCAATTAAAACAAAACCCATCTAACCTGAATGAGGCACTTCAAAGACTTTAGAATTGTTAGCACAATAATGCCTAGAATAAAATATAATCATGCTGTGGACCAAACCAATGATTTCTCTGTTTTTATTTTCTATATATCAAGTATTTTAAATAAAGGCATAAAATTTTTTTCTTCTCTTGAAGCATGAAGCCAGAGAGTCTCCATAGAAATTTATGCTACTATAAGCAGAAAACAACAACATGCCATCTAAATGGAGAACTGCCTGTATATTTTTATACTTGCTTCTGCATCGATATCTCTCTGTTTATTCATCCTGTGGCAATGAAAACCAAGGTCAGTTTAGCATTATGATAAAAAAACCCCAAACCTGCATAAATTTGTATTAAATTTTATCTCGTAATTCTACTTTACTGTGTGTGACTTTTGTTCATTCCCCAATGAAGTTTTTTCTTTCTACAGCTGTTTTTTAACAGGTAGCATGAAGAACACACAGCGTTCGAGGTGAATAGCCAGCATTCACTGAGGGCATTAAACACTTTTTTCTGTGTTACCAGTTCTGTTTTGCTTTCCATACTGCCTAAGCCTTCTTATGATTGAGCTGTTCAGAAGAGCACTGAGGTCTTTTGCTTCAGGGGAACAAGAAAGCTTAGAAGATTCTTGACTGTTCTAGGATGTTCAGCAGAGATCAGCTTGGCAAGACCTGTAGGACAACTGTTTCACACTTGTCAAGGTCAGGACTTCAGTACCCTAATTTTCAGTGTCTTATTGTTAACAACTTTCAGTTATACTTCTGCTTTCACATACCAGATAATGACACCATTTTCTCCAGGAATCCTCCAGCAACCTATGGGAAAGTGCCCGGTCTCACTACTGTTAGGATTCTTTTCTCCATCTCTCCCTGCTCCGCAAATGGAATTAGCATCAGTTCGGTGCAGAGGGTGGGAGCAATGAGGTTCTGGACTATATTTTCACAGGTGATATCAGTGATGAAGGAGAATGATGGCAACAGAAGTGTCATCGTGATATTTTTCCTGTGCTGTTTTCCAGCATACCTCACACAGGTTGCATAAATTAGAGCTGTTTGACAGTGTGTTGTGTTGGGACTGGGTAGTTGATGGACTGGGTAGTTTACAGCCTGGGTACTGGATCAGTTTTTACCTCCAGCTGTAAAATTCTAAGTTCAATCTACTGGAAAATGTTGCCCTAGAAGTTGAGAAATCACAGTTTGATATACGATTGAAAAAACTCCAACAACAACAAAAAACCAAACACTTCTAGTGTACATTAAAAAAATGAGGTTAAAAAAAGACGTCAGTAGTCAAAATCAATCAACACCCAATAGGTGGGTTAAAGAAATAGCATATTTTCAATAATACCTCAAGAAAATCTTATTTTTGCAAAGGCAGGGACATCTTACCTGGACACCCATTCCACTTCAAAAGTGTCACTAGCTAGGCTCAAAAGAAATAAGTGTTATAATCGCCTCTAGTGACCTTGGTATTTGCATTTTAAAAAGAAAAGTTGTCTCATATAAGAAACCCATTTTCTTCCTTCTCTTAAACTTTACTTCCCCAGTGGAAGCATTGCATCATAACCCACTTTAACAAAATTTTCGACAGATATTTCAGCAAAGTATCAAACACCAGGATATCTTAGTGAAAAGTGGCAAGGCATCAGTTTGCAAAAGCCAAGGCACGAGCAACTGACTGAATAACATTAGCAGAACCCAAATCTCTCCATGACCCCAGGAAAAATGTCTGTACTTGAATTTCTTTGTGAAATTTCTTATTTAAGCCAGTTGTTAATAGATTTCATGCGAGTTGGAGTGGGTTTTGTGCAGTGCTAACTTTTACACATAACATGAGGCCATATGTCACCTGCTATGACAGCCCAGTGGGAAATACAACTTTTAAGAAACCTTCTCTATAATACATGCATTTCCCACAGATTTAGAGTCAACCGACTGAAATAAAGCACTAGGGAATGTAATTTACTGCAGAGGTCTTTAGAGGTCAAAACTGACAACATTATTAATTGTATTACCAAAGAACCCAAGTGCATAAGTAACATAAACACCACCAAGCACTAAGTAAGGAAGAAGAACATGTACAGCCACTATCTATTCATCATGCATCATCTTGAGAGGACAGGTGATGCTTCCAGAAAAGCCTGCCAGGCTGTCACCTGTGTTTATAACACTCTTGGTTGCCTCACATATGCACTTTAGCATGGCGCATTATAGTTCTGCTGTTCAGCTTTAGAGAAATTCATCTAGTACACAGTGGTGCTGTCTCATCTGAGCTGAAGCCATATGGTGTTTCCTTACAGATAATACGTTGTACTGTCAGGAAGATAACCGTATGTAGAGTGGCGATGCACATCCATTCCGTGAAGTCTCTTAAAACTTACCTGGATATCAATTTAAACCCACCGGGTTAAAACATCTGTGAGAAATTACAATTGTAATCGATTGTCTTGGCTAACGTGCTGCTGTCATGAAATCCTATCGCTCCTTTCCAGTGGAGTAATGCTTCCCAAAGAGAAGCAGAAGGTTGTAATGAATGACGTGACAAAACTATCAATGTTAAAAAACCGAAGCCGGCAAATAATGGTTTTCAGATTCCTTGAGTAGAAATGCAGTAAGTTAAACCTGGGTAATGCCAGTATACTGGGAGAATATGTACAAAAGGAACATTTGACACGGCTATCTAATATTTAAACAGCATGCATTTTTGTCCTTCTGAAAAATGCCTGTGTTCAGAGATACAGAATAGTTTTATTTGTACGCAATGTTAATCCAATCAAAAATGTCAGGAAAAAGTATAGTATGCCTCTCATTCTTTAAACCAGGACCTATACCTCAGCATGAAGTCAGCTGCAGTTTTAAATCCAATTCATAGAATAATGCATCTCCAAGCCTGAAATTTTTTCAGCTTCTGAATAAGTGTTTGAATAAATAACTCCTTAAACTGATTAGGTGGCTTGTCAAAGAAACACAAATGCAGGCATTTTTATGTCAACTACCATTCATGTTTGTATACCGATGTATTCGCCAGCTTTGAGATGCAATAGCGTAAAAATAATTTCTAAAAAACTTTTAGATGAAATGTCCTGTTTTGACCTGTAATAAAATAAATGTTTTTCCATAATGTCTCACAGGTTCATGAGAAAACTAGCCTAGGTATCATATCTTTCCTTTTCCCTGAAGGAGATGCCTAAGGAATGTGAAATGATACTAGAAAATGGTCTCAGTAACCCCTTAGGTTGTCAAACCTTTGGCTGCACAAGACTAACAGCTCTTTATAAAGCATCTGTCTTAGCAACACTCCTCAAGCCTGAAGGCTCAGATCACAAACTTTTCAAAGAAAAAGCTTATCATTAACATCGATAAGCTCCATTTTGATCCTGAAGCAAGTCACAGAACTCATTAGCAGGTAGAATTATAAAGATAATGGATGAGGACTCCTACAGCTTGGTCATAGGTAAGCCTGAAGTATTTAAGTTCATTTTGCTTTATTACAGGTTTTATGGTAGTTTGCAGGCATGGTCTGTAGTTTTCTTCTCAATGCTGTTTGTCTGCAAAGAAATTAAAGAGAAGCACAAAGCGACAGAGGATTTATTTTAGCTCTCTAAGTTTAAAGCAGGAGTGACCATTCTATGTCTCACACACCACAAGGGATGCTATACAAGCTCATCTGTGACAGAGCTCATGTCTCAAAGAGAGAAAATTATAAACCAGTGTGGCACTCCCAGAAAACAAACTTGTAAAGCAACAGAATTCAAGTAGAAAAACGAAACTAAAAATTACCAATTTGCACTCAGGAAGACACCCAGTAATGAAAAGTTCTGCATTTAGTCACAGCAGCAGAAATCCCTGAGAGCTGCCTGCAGGTCTGGCACTGTGGAGTGCAAGGTTCACCTCATCTGTGACTGAGGATGCTGCAGAAAATTATAAAAGGCAAAAAGCCCTTGGAGAATGTAGCTGGGGTCTTACCTTCCTAAGTATATGAAATAAGTCCAAAAGTTAGCTCAAATTTTTTTAGAAGTGGCTATATCATAATCATGAACATAAAGACCAATACATCACCAAAATCAAAAAAAGGAAATAAAAAAAAGATGATGTCACAGCAAGGAGCAAAATTAATACAGTATGTGAAAGCCATGTCTTATTTACAGCATTTTTCAACCTGTTTGGTTTGTAAGAATACACTCACAAAGAGGTTTAACACAGGGAAGCATGTCATAGAACCCACAAAGAAATTTTTCCACAGCATCTTGGGAAATGTGTTATGTGGTCATCCCTCGTGCCAGAAAGAACAACGACCACACCATAAAACATTAATTTGAGGTTCATTCACTCTGTACACACAGATCTCTCTCTCTCTATATGTACTTTTACACACACGCACGCGCACACATATTTGGATGTAGATATATAATGCATAGGGTACACACACACAAAGACATAACCGTATGCATAATGTATAAGAAAATAAAATGCAATATATGATGATGATGACATGAATAATGTACATTGCAGTGACCAAGAAAAGCAGATAACAATTGATGGGACTGTACTTTCACATAATATAATGATGAAAAGGATTTCATGAGGTGCCAGATGATATACTAACCTAAATTACTTTTCAAGAAACTGTACATAAATAATTTTCCCTTCCAAGTTATGAGATTTGTAAATCTATTGTTACCACACAGCTGAGCGGTTTTGCTTGCCATATGCACGGAAACTTTATTATTATTGAAGAACTGGGTTTGCTCACTTTCTTCTACCAGCACTGCCCACAGTTTGTTCAAAGAGTTGAAAAAATATCCTAAATGTCTCACAGCTATTGGAAATGCTAGGCTTGATTTGGCAGTGTATGTTCAAATGGGGCCCATGCCTTCACTGGTGAGGGGAACTATTGTGCTGTCATGCTAGAACATGCAAGAAGGAATATTGGAGCTGCCAGTAAAAGTTTTTCAGATATTATTCACCTAAAAGCCCCATCTGAGTCAAAGACTTGACGCCATTTGTCCATGATAAAAATTCAGCTCTTCACTGCATCAACCAGATACGTGCTCCTTAAATCACCAAAGCTCTCATAACTGGTTCAGTGAAGAAACATGAGGCAATATTTTATTAAAGTGCTCTTTGGCTGTGACAAAGCAAAGCCTTTCAGAGGTTTGGAAACTAAAGCGTTTGTATGAGATGTGCAAAGACTTGTTCATTAACACTGCAATTAATTCAAAGACAAGGACTGGCGAAGCTTTTCTAAGAAACTCATCTCAGCAGTTTTACACAGCTATTGCAGCTTGGACATCATCACAAACACAAAAATCCTTTACTCCATTGATTTCTCTATACTGTAAAACCTTAAGTGGAGAAGCCCTGAACAATTCTTACTTTCTCTTCTATCTAATTTGTCTTCCACAGCATTAACATGTCTTTGGAAGATTCATTGCTTTTCTTTCCTTCGCTGTACTGCATTTTTGGAGCAATTTATGTCCATACCCAAGTCTTTTTTTGACAGTATTAAAGAAAAGAAAAACCTCAAATCAGTACATCTTTCCTTCTCTAAAGGGAGGCATGGCTGGACATTGTAAAACAAAAAAAGAGGGAAGATAATGGGAGCATTTTGGAAGGAATTCCAGAACTGTGTCATGGGTCACCTCTCCCACATAGAAGTTAGGCTGTAGATTCTGGCTTGAAAGTGCAGAAAGGTGAAATTGTCCAAACTGCTCTCCAGGCTCGGAGTGATTTTGAATGTATTTTACAGAATGTCTTACATTAGCATTTCAGTTCAGGCCAGCAATTAAATTTTGGCTGCTGTCATTCACCGTGCCTTGGTCTGCATACCAAAGCAGACTCAGTGTGCACAAACTGGTTCCTTCTGGATCAAACCAAACCGAAGGATGTGCTTTGTGAGCTCTCCTTGGTGTTCAGTCCATGGGATCAACCTAGAGCCAGACCAAAGGGAAACACAAGAGTGCCGAGAGCTGCGTCTGCTAGGTCTTCAGCAACATCTGCTTTTCTACACTGAACTTTTCCATTGCGTAGCTTATCCTGATAAGATACACTCAATTTTTGGGAGGCCTGTAATTTTCTGCTGAGCCTAAATGTATCTGCAGAGAAATAGGACCAGCTCCCAGCTGCACCCTGAATGCAATCCAGACTATAACTACAAATCAGTGGGACAGCACTGGCTAGAATGGTTTAGGATCACCAAGGAAAAAAGATAGACTTAATTCTGAAATATTGTTTAATTCTGAAATAATCGGTGGACTAAATAAGGACATCATAATGAAATAAATGGAGTTAAAGTTGGCTACACCATCTGTGAAGTTGGCTCACAGACTCATATGTTGATGTTGGAAATAAAATTGCAATGCACTAATTACCTGCTTCTTAGGATCCCCATAAATACACTGATTTTAGCTACAATATGTTTAAGCTCTTAGTCCATAGATACTATTAAGATAAAATGTTTTCAGTCAGCTCTGGCCCATTATGTGTGTAAAATAGTCATCAGCCCTGACAACCACACTACATTTAAAATTTATGCCAAATGCGTGTGTTTTGACTATGCACAAAATTTCTTCATGTGACCTTTTTCAGATTATTACTATTTTCCATAATCTTTTCAGAAGATCTAATAAAACTATTTATCAATTAAAGTCTGTGATCATGACTTTTTTTCCCTGTGTACACTTAATTTACAACCTTGGCAATTTTAACTTACATTTTAATAATTTAAATTATAAATTAGTTTTTGTCAAAAAGTTCCAAGATTGGTAACTGTAGAGTTAAAAACAAATCCTGTCACTTGTTTTATTGTCAATAAACAGACAGTACAGACAAAATCATACTGTGGATCCCATTACAACGTTTGCAATGCCTCTAAAAAATAATTAGTATTACTATAGAATTCAAGGAATTCCAGACTGTTGAAGTTACAGTGACTGTTTGCCTTGAAAAGTGAAGAGCTTTGTGGCTAACCCTGTACAACAGAAGGGTCTCACGTTATCTTGTGGATCCAGCCAGCTCTTTCCTCCCTTCCTCATGTATTTCAAGCCAGAATACTCATACACTTCTCCATATTTGGTCTCCAAACCTTTATAGTGCCTGTGATGTTTCAAATGCATAGTTTCCATTCCATGGGGCCAAGGTTGCTCTGCCAGGCTGAAGGTCCAGGGTAAACACATTTCCAGTTTCAAAGCTGTTTGTTTTGGTAATTCGAGATAGAGAGGTTCTGAAATTGGTATACACTCATTTTTGTATTTACCAGAAGGCTATTTCACATCAGAATTGCTCCCACAGCTGTCAGCTTGCCAGAGCCCACATGTGTAGCATAATATCTAACAAAGAACCAGAATGAGGGACTCCAAACATTTACTAAAAAATAATAAATAACTGAAAAAAATAGCACTGCAAATTCACAGACTTCATCCCACTTAAGAAATAGCTGTTACTACATAACCATTTAAAAGAAGTGAGGGGGAAAGTGTTGTCTCAAAGGTAATTGCAGCAAGAAAATTGAGAGGAAAAGGAGCTTTTGAGCTATGTAGAATGGCGATGGCTTTGACTATCTTTTACACGAGGAGAGCCCTCAAACTGAAGGACGTTTGAGATACACAGCTTTCACGATCCTGTGGTAAACTAAACTGCAATCGAGAAGATACCTCGGGTTAGATATTTTGGTTACAAATTTGCAGCACCTTGTCACAAGTTCTCTGAGGTTATTAACATCATTATTAACTTACCTGTGTAAGAGTGGTGCCTCGAAGGCTCCGATGAGATCGAATCTACTGAAGGCGTTTGATGAGTGCTCTTGTTCTCGCTGTCACATAAACACCAACAAAATAAAATGAATGACGAAAAAAGAAGGAAAATTACAAAGACTTGGAGCCAGAGTTGCTCTGAGCCAAAGAGCAAATCTGTTCTGCAGAGTAGACCTGGGGAGGCTGCACTCCTGTGCCCCCCATGCGCTGTCAGGACACAGACTGTAGCCATGGCAAGAAGTGGCACACTTTGGGCGACTGGTCAAGGCTTCCCTCTCACCAAGCTCCAGGACACCAGCAAGGTCTGCAGCTTGAAATGGGCTTCTATCCAAAAAACCATGGATTTGAGTATCTTCTAGGTCAACCATCTATTTCTGGGAGAACAGCCGGAATGAATAAACCCAGATCCGTCTCAGCCTAATGAGTAACTGTCCAGAGCACATTTTTTCCCCCCAATAAATACATAATCCACAGAAATTATTATCATAGCTCAATAACTTTATCATTACAAAGGAGTGAATTAACTCCCCTTCCAACAGTTTTGTATTATCATAAGTTCATGCAAGCAGCTGTATTTTAGAGCTAGCAACATGAAATCTTCAGTGGGACCACTATCTTTATAAAAGTTATGTACAATAGAAGGAAGTTTCATTCTCCAGGTAATTCATTTGTGACTTATAGTTTTTGTCATCTCTTGGTAATTTTTTTCCCTCATCAGGATAAGTTTCACTGGGTATATCACATATCATATTTTAAATAACAAGTTTTAATACATGATATCCAATATGATATTCATTATTCTAAGTAAGACTAGGGAATCTGAAACAACAGAAAGTTTTATTTACATCTGACCTTAACACAGCCCTTCTTAGATGTGAAAAACCCCATCTGGTATGTGAGGGCACATATAGGATTACTCATATTTGCATGAAGTACACAACTGCATGCAATAATTGTGTAAAAATATTCAGCTTTTCTAAGGTTACCCAGTTCAGCCAATACATACATTTGCCATCAGCTGTGATCAAGACATAGTGCAAAATTTAAAGATGTTCCGTTCCTGGATCCTAACACACTGTCTGAAATATTTTATTTTGCTTAGATAATAATCCAGCTAGTTTTGTCTGCAATACTTATCTCCATTACTGGAATAACTGAGCTCCTCATTGTCTTTTAGTGTGGACATCCATTAAGAAAAGTCATTTTTGCTTGCTGTTCATAGACTGTGAAGCTCGGAGCAGAGCTGCACGAGTCATTTGGTGAGCTGCTGTCAAAGTCCTCTTCTACCAAAAGATGAAAGGTGGAACACAGCTTCCAAAAGCACCTGACAGATATCAAAGTTGTGTATGAAGGAGGGAAAAGTGAGCTCACTTCCTTTTGGATGCAAGGCACAAGATTGACCCAACCACCCATAACACCACAGCTTCCAACCCTAGGCTGCATTTCCCAGCCTTTAGATTCTTTTCTGTGTACTGCAATCCCTTGCTCGGGGTGAGGAGTACATGCAGAACATTGTAACAGATTGGTGTAAATATATGGGATTTCACCAACCTCAGTGTGCTGAAGGAGTCATCGAAACCACCCAAATCACACAGTTATGCTTTTTCAAGACATGCAGGTGCATTATAATGAGCTTCAGAGAGGTGCCCCTCCAGGATTAAGACTCTTTCCCTCATCTTGGAATTACAGGTGTCCAGATCTGCTGTTTGTCACAAGGCTAAGGCTGTGGTAATGGCTGCCCTGTATTTAATGACTTCATTTCTCTGCCAAAGTCCACCATACCGTCTGTCAGAGTCTTACACATACTTGACTCCTTGCATATGCAAAGTGAGGCTTTTGGCATGCCCAGAATAATTCTCCCTTTGAGTCAAACTACTCGAGTTTTTTTCAGATAAATTATTTTTCCACCCGGCAGAACCTGAGGATTTTGAACATCTGAGCGATAAGTCTGGATGCCCCAAAGTGCCAGACAAATGCCACTGTAGATTCAGGATCAACTTAGAGCAAATGTGCTCTGAGTTCAGCATGTCTTAGACACGCTGGATACCACACAGATTAAATCTGACACATTCTGGGATTGCTGGGCTCAGCAGATGCACAGCCTGGTGGGTCTGCAGACATTTTCAAGTTTATAAACAGAAATATGGCGGGAATGCCATTTAAGATTGTTTGAACCTATATTCTCTGGCTTCAAGGAAGGTGTTCTGGCAGTGAGTGACAGGTATTCAGGAGTGATCAGAGGCGCTCACTTTCAGTGCTAGAAATAGTTCAGTTTGTATTGAATAAATAACTGGTAACTGGGGCTGAAAAAGGGAGAGAAGAAGCCTGAGAGGATGTTGCTTTTTAGCCTGATAGTAAGGGAAAACAAAAAAGGAATAGTATGTCTGCCATGATCTTCCATCTTTTGTGTAAGAATGCCTCATGCAGATTTGCTTTGACACACAGTGGATTTGGCCACTAAGGTAAGACAGTGAGGAAACGTTTCTTTGTTGATTGCAACACAGCCGATCAGAGTTAAATCCTCATCAGGATTAGGTTCTGTGAGGCACACTTTTTAATAATCTAGACCTTCAATGAGCTATTCAATGCTTTCTGAAGGGCTCTCTAGGCAGCTTGCTCTTACAAAAATAAATATGAATACAGGGATGCCACATATCCTGGTGGCTCTATTCACTCACCTGAAAGGACAGGAAATTTCTACAGCTGGGACAGAGCACTGAGCTCAAGTGACTTGAATGCCAAAACAGCCATTGAAAAACAGACCTGAATCATGGATCATCTTTAACTTTGTAAATGGAGAAATAAACTCCAGGAACAAACAAGAACAATTCAGATTATATGAAAAATATTTTAAAAATCACGCGATTTACATGAAGTGACAGCTATCTTAGAGTGTCCATATTCTCTGCAGATGTACTCTGAGCATTTAAAGACAAAAAAATTCAATTGGAATTAGGTGCTAATGATATTCTTGGTCTCTGATCCATGAAAGCGCTGAAGCACCTGCTGCAGCCCATATTTGTTTTACCATAAACTTAAGTATTTGTGTAAACATTGTATTGAATAAAGATATTTTCCTAGAATGGGGCATTGGCTTCCCAGGGACACTTTGAAGCTGGCCAAATCTTCCAACTGTATTTGGTTGTATATCACTTTTTGATCCTTTCAGCTGTACTCTACACCAGGCAAAAAACGCTGTTTAAGGAATATTAGGGGTAGCAATGTGAAAAAAAAGGAAAGTCAAAGAGAATAACCTTGGGCCAGTCCTCCTTCCAGTTTTCCACAGTCATGTGACAGCTGGCATTCATACAGCTGCCCACTGTACTTTGCATATTTAGCAAAAGCAGATCCACCCCAAGCCCTAAATCCAAGGGAAGAAATACAGCAAGGGTAAAGGGCATTTTTATTCCCTTTCGTCTGTCACATTTCTTCTCCTGTGAACCGACTACAAATTTCTTCCATGATAAAAACAGCTTGAGGAGTAGGTTCTATATTGTATGTCAGTGTCCTGATGAGACATCTCTGTAATTAGAATAGGTAAGTGGATTTTAGCAAGGGGATTTAACACATTATTCTTTTGGCTTTGAGCTACCAGCTGAGATCTCCAAGTTTTATTCCACACCCCACTTAAGACATTTCTGCAAAACTTATTTCACATATGAATCACTAAAAGCTGGATTTCGAATCTGATTCTTCCCTCAGCTTCTTTTATAGATGGGAAAGCCCAAGGCTTCTCAGCTACAAATTCAGTTGTGTCCTTCCAAAGATCCTTCAAGCAAATTCAATTCAGCAGCATAAGCAACAGTCCAGATTTGAAGGAGTCGCCTGCTGACAGGTGCGCGTGTTGTGGTGAAGGGCAGTGCTTGGAGGGCCAGGAAGGGCAAAAGGAGCTGGAAAATAATGTTTGTGTGGTAACAGGAATGCAGTAAAATTTGAGTCTCTCCATGTGGCAGAAAGGACAATGCGTGAGTGAGAGCTGTAGTGTTACTGGATAAAGGAGAGGGATTTGCAGGTGAGGTGGAAAGGGAGAGTTGGGGGTCCGTGTGTAGAAGAGTGAAGAGAGTAGGGAAGGGATAAAGGGTTGTTGGTGGAAGAACCAGATAAGTGAGGGGAGAAGAAAGAGCAGCTTGGGGATTTCACCTTCATCTGCTGTTGTTCTCCCCTCTGTTCTGTTGCTCTTACTCAAAACCCAAATAAACCTCTCACAGTCCCTTGCTTACTGCTCCTGTTGCCTCTGTGCCTGTGAGGAGGTGCAGAGCAGAGGCTTTAGGGTAGTAAAGCACAAGCTGCCCTCAAACGTTGTGTAAGTTAGTGCCACCAGAGCCTGAGACTGTAGGAGCACACCCTCCACATCCTCTAACACAGGCACAACAGCCTTTTCCTGCTCCAGCCTGCCTCCTCAAACTGGTGCCTGATTCCCGTGCCTTTGCTGGCTCTGCTCCCAGGTGTAAGCTCCAGCATCCACAAATAGACCCTCTGCAATCAGTGAGACTACTCATGTGAGTAATGGCTCACAGCTGGATGCAAACAGAGTCATGAGCTCCCTACATTTTTAGTTTTTGAACGTTAGTATTTTTCTTGTGCTTTTTTTTTTTTCCCCTGAGAAATTGGATAAGAAAATTGCTTTTCCTAAGATCTTCTACATTCAGGATCACAGTGATCAGCACAGTTAGACAAGCAAAAAGGAATCTTCTTAAGTGAAGTTATTCCAAAGCTTCTGCAACTCACAGCTTTTTTGTTGTCATTCTATCAAGCTCTTTTGCTGATATGGTCTTTAAAAGCAGTGAACAACTCTCCTGTGATTTCAAAGCATCCCCAGTTCTAGTAAATCCAGTTGAGTTGTTCAGAGTTTATCAGTTCAGGTGACTTTTGTGAGATCACACTGAATTTACTTTTTACCGGGTATCCTTCACATTTCTGGTAGTATGTGGTTTTGGGTATGTAACAATAATCTATAATGATAGTGTTATTGGCCAAAGTCACTGGAAAAATGGATGATATTTCCTTACATTCTTCTATTTTAATATATTTGAAGAAAAAAAGACAAAAATATCAGGAGAAAAGGAGATTTTTTTGGTGAGGAGCTGATTTTTAAATGGTGTGACTACTGTAGGACACACTTTCAAAAACTCTTCAGTGCGCAACCATTACATCGGCAAAAATGATGCTTGGGTTTTGAGAGAATTCAAACAGCGTGCTACTGGCTAGTATTGATGTCTTAAAACCTTTCAGATTCTCTTGAGACCTTGACAGTAAACAGGCAAACTATCTTCTGAAAATCCTTGTACTTCCTACTGAATGTCACAACACTGCTCTCTCAGAAGGATGGTGCAAAGAGCTTCCTCATTCATCCTTAAAATAAAGCAAATATCTAAAGTGACTCTATCCAAGCTGAAATATACCTGGAAATGCATTTAAAAAAATATTACTCTTTACTGAATTCCTACTTAAATTCTTTATACAGACATACTGCTTTGTGATTTACTTCTCTGTAATTATCTCTCCATCTTCCTTCCCCTGTAGCCATCCTCTGCTTAACAGCTCTCCCTCTCTCTGGGTTGTACAGCTGATCATTCATCACTATTCCTACTGCTAAGCCTCTTCTTCATTATGCAACGGCTACAATTCCTAGTCCTACTTTCTCTGCTGCTCTTCTCTCCCTGCCTCCAGGACAAGTCCATCTTCCTTTCTTGCTGTAGCTGCAGCAAGGTCATAGCCCTTTTCTCATGCTCTCCCTCTCACCTGTCCAGTTTATACACTCTTACCTCACGTCTCTGTGAAGCTCGTCCTCTGTCCAGACTTCACCTCTTCTTTCCTTCTAGTCTCTCACTACACTTGAAGTTCAATGAAGGACAAAGAAAGCCACAAAGGCTGCATGGGACAGTCCCACACTGATTTTCAACCCCATTTTTGCTGGCATCTCCTACTTCAGTGACTCCCTAATTCTGTTCAAAATCTCTTTGTGTCATGAGAAGTTTTACCAGTAAAATTTTTATCCCAGAAGCCCACATGAACCATTTTATTTGAAATGTTGCTTACGCCAATAAATCTATAAAATCCAAAAACCATCTCTTAACAAGTTTCTGAGCAAATGGACTTTCTGGCAAAATATTTATATAATGATGACTTTTAGATTGACAAGGCAGAAAGATGACAATTTGAAAGTCTTGTGTCTGTCTGAAGAGGGAACAAGTTTGAGGATGGGAGAGGATGTCCATCCACCTGGAGGCAGAGGTAGTAGTGTGTTATAAATCCACATTTATAGCAGCCTTGCCATGTAACAAATAGGTAAGGGTAGGCACATTGGCAGGATGATATCTGCCTTCTTTCAGAATTTGCCTGTGCATATCAGGACTGTATTGCTGATGAGACAATAAGTAAGCACAAGCTGCAAAGTTCTGTCCACTGCCTCAGCTGAAATAACTTCATTTACCAGTGCTTGGGGAACTTCAAAAAACACATCAAAAGTATTAACACACACATGCAAAGATCAGTTGTACTTATAAACTTGAGTCGTTTTCTCTCGACTGTTGGGTTTTTTTCTTCATTTTGTTCAGACACAGCAAATAGATGTGTCAGCTTTTTGTTGGTTCAGTAACAGAAAAATCTCTAGAATCCGATTATCCCTATTCATATATAGTCTGCAGTTATTTAAAAATAAGTAGTTTGGAGATTTAGCTTTGCTTCAGAAGGTAAAGTAATCTCACTGTTTTCTAATAAGTATGGCATGAGTCACTCCACTGCAATAGTACCTCCACATTCCAGTCTTAATTGTCTCCAAATTAAGGAAACTGTTAGATGCATCTTACTGTGAGGAAATGAATATTTCTGATCCCTGCTGCTAAAAAACACGGCAGAAAATTCCTCTGAATGTACACCAGACCAGTTTGCTAATCTGAAAACTGTCCCTTGAATGCATTATTCAATCATTTTTCATTTCAGCAATTATTTATAATTTGTTAAACCTGTAGACTAATCTCACAAACAAAAAGTGAATGTTACTTCTTCATGGAGAGGGGTCCCCGTGAGCTCCCAGCCTTTCTTAGTTCTTGATAGAAACTTGATTGTGATAATGAAGAATTATAACCACAGCTCTCTTAAAAGCCCTGCTTTTGTTTTTGAAACAAGTTGTGACAATTGCCTCCCATTTGAATCAATTTTACACAATCCTCACAACAATTTTTTACCCTGTGATCATTTATTACGCATTATTACCTGAGTGCTCAGTGACTCCCAGCGCTGCGAAGGACTCGCCCAGCTGAGAGCAACAGACAAATTGATGGGCAAACAGCCTCTGCTCCTAAACAGTCTCAGTTAAGGCTCTGAAATGTGTGTGGTGAGGAGAGAGGTGCTCCACCACCCTGCACAGCAGCCGAGGGACATCAGGGCCATGGGCGTGGCACAGCCCTGGCAGTGCCCGTGCTCTGGCGCTGACCCAGAGGAGCAGAGGTAGGAGCGCTTACCCTGAGCACCAAAGGAGCCCATTTACACCTTCCACTAATAATTAGATTAGGCAGACGAGCCTAGCAAGGGTGATTCACTGCACTGGGAGCAGGATCTCCATCCCACACCGCCCTAAGATCAGACTCAGATGCACAAAGACTTTCACTTGTTTCAATGGTGCAGGAGGGAGACCTAGATCTTTATGCAAATCCCTCTCTTCACTGCAAATAACCGTATTTTTTGACAGGTTTTGAAGAAGAGACATGTTTGTCTTACATTAATGCAGCTTGCACCTCAGCAAAGCAAAGTAGTTTAAGAAACATCTTATTAAAAACAGGTTCTGTCTTTGTATATCTAAGAAACCCTGCCTAACAAAGCTGTGCTGTATGCAGTTTCTTGTTTTCTTAGCTTATTCTGCATTATCTAACCTACCAAACATTTCAGAAAGAGTCTTTTTATGTAAAACCTGCCAACAAAAATCAGTGCATAAGTAGTAGAAAAATAATTTTGACTAGTGCCTGCATTATCTCCAACACATGAAATTTAACCAGCAGAGCTTGAATTCAATGAAAAACATACATATTAAAAATTAAAAATAGCAAGTACAGAAAATTGAATTGAATCAGGATTCTCCTATCACTTGAGAAAGCATATGGAAAATCTTTTATTGCACAGGAGAGTCCAGACAATATTGACCAAGCCCCTCTTGACTTTCTCTAAAACATTTTTTGCATTAAAAACAACCAGTAATAGCAGTGATTTATTTCTAAATTCCCTGGGCATGCAGAGAGACACAAAGGTCCTAAAACTGCTGACTAAGATAAATTGCGGGTTGGAATGTATTTAGCAAATGATAATGCAAAATGCAGAAAAATATACAGAGGAACAGGAGATAGCAGTGGAATGGAGTACATGACCTGCCTGAGAAGTTACTACACACAGCCAAAGAGCAGATTCAACTGCAGATGAATTCCCCCAGATATCAACACCTACAGAATTAAACTGCTATTAAGAGAACACAGTGAATCCTTCAGCTGCTTAGCAAAGATGACCAGGAAACTGGTATTACAGTAGGAGAATCAAACCCTTTTTTGAGGCAAATTTAGGAGGAAAGAATGTGCTGAAATTAACTTATTGAGGTAAGCCCCCAAGAGAAGAAGTAAAAAAAAAATATATATATAAGCAAGTGAGTATTAATAGTCACACCTCCTGCCAGCATGGCTGCCTGCTGCACTGTGCCGTGTTTCACACTTTGGAGCATCTGGCGCTGGCTGGGATTTGAGGCTGGACACGGGACGCAACGGACCAGTGGTCTAATAGGGCATGGCAATTCCTGCCGTCCTCTTTTGTCCACAGGTGCAGCCAGCCCTGGGGTTGGTTGGTTGGTTTGCTTTTTAAAGCTCCTCTCCCTGTTTCTCTCTGCACGTAATGGCTGAAGAAGCAGCTCATCAAGCTGTCACTGCAAGGCTCTGGCAGAGCAGGTCCTGCCCTGGGCCAGGGCTCAGCAGCAACTGCAGAGACACGAGAGCAGCTCATGGAGCAGAGCAGGTGAGAGAAAACAGAACCTGCCACCGCCCTGCACTCAGTATTTTCACTTTCCCTGCTTCCAGACCCTCAAGACTTAAATGAGATGCACCAAAAAAATCCCTCTGTCCACTCAAGAAAGAGCTAATGTCAGAAAAGTCCAGTCCAATACCAGAAAATTGACATAGAGAATTAAGAGGGGATATTAAAGGGGAACTTGTCTTTGGTGAATGGGAAATAAGTTTAATAAAAAAAAAATCATGCTTATAAATTAATCTTCTCCTGCTGAGACTCCTTCACAGGCTTAACGTTGTATTGTTTGTACGACACTACCATAGTGTGGTGCACAAACACTGGAGATGGAAATACTCCACAGGGAATTTAAGGAATTGTTCTGGAGTACAGACCTCAATTTGTAACCACCGAATCCATGGTAAAGTAGGACTAACATCATTAAAAAAAAAAATAAAAAAAGAAACAGAAATATAATTTTATCTCCATATGGGAACTGGCTTTACCATCTGGGCTGAAAAGAAAGGGAAGGCACAACTAGCTCCATAACAAGCAGATCTTTCTGGAGACAGGTTTCAATATCCCTCTGTTACCTGCACACTCCTAACTCTGCATATGACCTAAACCCCTATTCCCTGTGTCAACAGGGCCTTATTATTTTCCTTCTCTGCAAAGTCAGCCTGAGCACTTAGCTCCTAAGTCCTGGATTTACTTTGAGAAGAGGCCATCAGGCCAATCAACTATTGACCCGGTGCTGTGAATTTTCCTCCACAGAAGCAATGACTCTAGTTTTCCTCCTGAATGAGTTTTCACAAAATAGAATTTTCATCTTTGAGATCCTCTAATCCATCTAAGTCTTGGCTGAACCAGGTAACAGTTTCAGAAATAAGTGGAAGCAGCACTGAGACAGAACAAGATCATATACTCTTGCTTGCCTGGAAAATCAGGACTAAATTACGAGGCTCTAAGCAAAATATATATTCTGAAATAGAACTATTTTGCCAAATATTACTGTATTGATGTCTCCATTCATTTTTCTATTTTTTCTAACTTTAGCAGTATATACATATAATCTGTCTTCTCACCCTAGGAAGGTCTGCTTTTCCCAAGAAAATCAGATGAGGAAAGGCTTTCTGATATCTCATCAAGGAGGAAAACAAAACCAAACTGAAACCAATCCTCTATACCTAGCTGGATATTGCTACTGACTCATAGGAATGTGTTCCATTAATCCTCCTCTTTTCTTTCCCACCAGCTCATATACTTTTTTATCGTGCTAGAAGAACTAATATTTTTAGCTAATTAAAGTCCCCATTTAGACGTGTCTATCATCAGATGGGAACATTCGCTCCCACCTCACGATTTATATTTGCCAGGCTCTTCACCCACCCACCCAGCAGACTGCCAGCCCTGCAGCCTGCCACAAATACACAGATCACAATTTCTGACTTCTGCAGTGACCCACTACACTCCTGAAACACAGCAACCACAGAAACTGCTGGATCCCAGGACAACTCTACCTCTCTGACACATAAGCATACGGAAATATTAAAGGCCAAGCTTTAGATGTGCCTTGGTTCTGGCGCACACCTGTATTTAGCAGAGCATTCAGTCATTTAAATCACGTTTATCTTTCTGCACTAAATGCCTTGTGATATAGTCCCCTCATATTACCCTGCTTAAGCTGAGCTTAATATCAGCAGTCCTATCTTGGTAGTCGGAAGGGCATCCCGTGGTGACATTAAGCTTTGCTTTTCAGGGACGGCACTAACAGGGATTTATACCAACTCTTGGCTGTGCAAAGCACAGTGGTGATGCTGTAGCCCACCAGCAGCCTCCAAAGAGTCTTGTCAGGGTGCTTGGCAAATACAGCAGACACAAGCTGATGTGTGATGGGGAAAGAGAGAGAAATTTGCAAGGATGCAATGGACTCGATGATCTCAAAGGTCTTTTCCAACTTAGTTAGTTCTGTGATTCTGTGACTCTGTCTGTTTTCAGCCTACAAGCTCTTCCAGAGCTGCCACTCGATGAGTCCTTTTGCAGGGGAGAGAATGGGGTGGGGTTGGTGTGTGAAAATTTTGTATTTTAAACCATGTCTCTGTTTTGGAAGAGACAGAGACCAGGTTGCTCATTGTTACACAGGACAACTACAAGAGCTGTGCATTGTCAGCTGTAACACACAGAAAAGCAGCTGGCCTGCTGAAGATGGGATACCTGAAAGCAACAGGATGAAGAAAAACAACTCCAGAAAATTCTGAGCTAAAAAAAAATAAAATTAAAAAAAGAGGTGGTGAGATTGCTCCTGATTTTTTTTTTAAATTTGAGTTTTACAGCCAAGCAGTTTTCCCTGCTGCTTGTGTCTTGTTTATAGATGAGTCATCTTTGTGCTCTCAGCTCCTTCCTTCCCTGTCTGTGGCATTTCTTCCATCCACATTAATATCTTCTATAAAGTCTGACCAGTCCCAGCAGCTGATCAAATGACAGATTATGAAAAATAATCTATAACCAAAAAGAAGATGCTAAAAATTACCTTGATTTTACTCTTCCCTCCTCTTTTCTTCAAGCATGTTTACCTAACACGTACACCAAGGCTTCCAGTGCTTTATGTAAAAGACCAGATCCCGGCTGCCTTTGGCAACATGCTAAAGAAGCACTCATTATTTATTGGGTATGACATAGCCTTTCCTACATCCCTGACTCATTCTTTGATCTCTCCTGACAATTTATTTTAAAGAATTTTGCTATCTTAAAGGATTATAACTGGTACATGGTTTCCTTTCAAAAGGATTTTATAAAAGAAAAAAAGGCCTGAAACATCATCTATGTTTTTCCTACTTTTAAAAAGTTCAACTAAGTTCACATTTACCAGTTGAGAAATATTTTCATTTGTTTCCTTTCCTTTCAGCAGCAAACCACTAGTGCCTCATGACACCATTATTACAGCATTTGTGTGTGGATTGCTCCTTTCATTTCTTTGATCATGAGGTAGCAAAGACTCTCAGTGTGTCACCTTGGTGCCACCACATGCACCCTAAGCAAGGCCAGTACTTCCATTTTTCTGTACAAAGTCAGAAGGAAATAGGATCCTAAAGAGGAGCGGAGTCTGAGATAGGACCCGTATCCTAATGAGATTTTTTCCCCCTATGACTACATAAACAGGAAAGCTGTTAATTTTATTCAAATATGTAAGAGCCTGTCTCAAGTGGGAACATTTCACTGAATCGCTGTGCTGGCTGGTCAAAAGTGGTGCATAACACCACCTTTGTATCCTTAGAAACATAAGTCATTTTCAGAAGATGCAAGTGAGAATCTTCCTTTCTGGCCCAAGTTCTCCACATTTCCAGAATTGCAATATCAAGGGCAATTTTATACCTTGCTTCTCTCATTTTTAGGCCCGTAAAGGAGATATCTGAATAGTACTACAAAGATTCAAAGATTTAAGAACAGGCACAGATCAGATTTAATATATTTTTAGCTTTCTGAAAAGATATTTTAATGTATCTTGAGTCAGACTGATATTAGCAAAGTTAATGTTTCTGATTGCTACGTACAGTGCCGTGAATCATCTCTGTAAGCTGAGGTGACGATTAGCAGCAGAGGTTAAAAGTACATTAAAATTAGAAAATCTGCTTGTTAATTTTCAACATCCAGATACAAGGGCATTCATGAAAATCTACCAAGAGACATCTCAAAATACAGAGACCCTACAAGATCTTAACAGTACATCTGGTACTGAATTGCCCACTTTTTTACAGTGTGATGGCTAGAATATTGCCATCAATTGTCGTATATAAGAAATTATATTAAGAGTTTGGGAGAGAAGAGTGCTGTTTGGATACCCACAATCTGCTATTAAATTTCGTAATAAATGTAGGTATTTCAGTGAATGTGAGCATCAGAGGAGGAAGTGGTGTAAGCACTCCACAACAAACAGGAAAAAATCGATATATTTTGCAGATAGTCATTCATGACCTTACTGAGGAGAACACAGCGCTTGTGCAGCATGATTTAGGGATATAGGGAACGTCATGGTTTTCCTGATTTTTCACTGCCATCCATTTGAAATAGGGAAGGATGATAGACATATATGTCTGTCACAGTAGGAGTAGTACAACCCAAAAAGTGGTGAGATAATGGCTTTAGCTGATTTTAGCCCATAATAATCTGCGGTACTACTATCCAACACTTAAGAATTCAACATTGTTTTTGCCCCTTACCATTCTTCCCTCTCAGGTCAGCAACAGCCTTTTTCATAAGCAGCCTGTGGGCAGTACAGATCCTCTGGCTCTGTAGAAAATAGGGGAGTTATTCCCCCGCCAGCCCAAGCCGGTAGAGAAAACAAAAATTTTTAGATTTCCGTGGAAAGAAAGCAACCCCTAAAGTATTTTCTGAGAAATTATTTGGAGAGAAAGCGTTTCATGGAATGTACCTCGGGAGTCTGTCGTGTCAGAGCGATCCCAGAGGAAGGCCAAACGTGCAGAGAAAAAGAAAACTTCTTGAGGGGGCTTGGGTTATAGGGGGGAACAGAAGAGAGGATGCCACTAAATCACTCCAGACGTGCTGGCTGTGCCTGACATATTGCTCTGGAGGTTGAAAAGGGCCTGAGGAAGGTACAAGGGCCTCCCTTCTACTCGGTTATTTGTGTGAAGGCCCATAGGAGCTGAGGGAAGGATGCAGGAAGATAGCTGATCAGGATGAAAAAAACAAAACCTTTCTTCCCTGAAACCTCAGGAAGGGCTTTTGAGCTATTCCTGGGAAAAGCTGATTTTTAACATGAAGCATAAAAATGACATCCCTGTACACAGGAACACGGCTATCTCGCAAAGAAAGACGAGCTGTCCTTGGCACATAACACCACAAGACAAGAAAGCAGAAGGCGTGTATCAAGTACACTGATATTACAACTGCTCCTTTACCCCTGTGAAAGTACAGTGCAGGTGGGAGACATCTGAAACTGGCAAAATTGAATTTCTAAATGGGACTACACCTTTCTGCAATTTCACGTTTTCTGTGTATGACTGGTTTATGAGAATTATTCTTAAAAGCTGGGACCTCAGACTGAATCATCACTGCTGTTTGTGAAGCATGTCTTGATACAGCCTGTTTTGTTTTGATTACCTAGAGCTGTAGATTTGTCTTTGTTGCCACAATCTTCATTTTCTGATATTGTGGCTTTATGACAGCTGAAATTCTACCACTGATGTTAAGATGTGGTGCATAACTAATGGCTCTAATATTCTCTTCCTTTATTGCTAGGCCTTTAAATGAAAAAGTTATTTTCAAAATCTATCCCTATACCTTTTGGTCATGAAGTGAATACCATCTTTTGAAAAGTGTTTCCAATCTATTTTTGCTTGGGAAAATAATCATATATTTTATCTCTACCTTCACTTCCTCTTTTATTGGGCTTTTTCTGGCTTCCCTGTGTCTGATCCTTTCAAATTTTCCTCTTCAATCCTTGCAGAGCACTGCAAGTGCTTAAGAGATCCATTGCATATATCCTTTTTCCTGGTCTCTGGTGAAGTTACCTTTTTGTGGTACATTGGTGTTTTTATAGCTGTGTCCAAGAGAAAGCATGCTCCTCCTTTTGCACGTGCAAATATGTGTAGAGTTATGTGTAACATATGCAAACACCCTTGTTCACCTCTTTATTTTTATGTATATATATTTGGTAGGCCTGCCGGAGACCTTTCACTTCAACTTGCTGCTACACCTCATATCTTTCATGGCCCTTGACTACTGTCTCTGCAATGCCATTGACCTGAATATTCCTGTTTTCATTTCTGCCTCGTGGAAACATCTGCTCAGCCCCTTAAGCCATGCAGGGAGTCTGGTTTTATTCAGGTGTCAGAAAGGCAGTAGGATTAAACCACTTCAATGGGTGCATGCAAGCACTGACAACTTTTAGTAGAATAGAATAGGGAATAGGAATTAGTGCTTGGATCATAATGCTTTCTGTGCAGGCAACCACAGACCTCACTACCAAAAGAAAAGTATTTGATATCGGGCACCAACTGTGCGTTCAAAATAGAAAAGGCAGCAGGCCCTCTCTTGATGAGTTTAAGCATTCAGGGACACATTCTGTCTCCTTTTGTGCTCACTCTGATTAGTCTCTCACTCCCTTTATATTCCTGCTGTAACTGGGAGGGCAGAATGTGAGTTATACAGTAGTGATATGGATGGCAGAATGCAGTCTGCAATAAGCCACAGAAAGTACAATACCCCAAAAGAAAACAAAATTACTAGTATGGCAGTGAAGAACATCGACACTGCGTAATTAAATGGCTGGGTATTGGTTAAAAAAAAAAAAAGGCCATGATTAGGTTACTATATTTACCATTTATTTGCACTCCATTATTTCACCGCACCTCCCAGACACATTTTATTTCTTAGGATTTTTGGTAGAAAGAGTGGATAAATAATCTGGATTTTATCACTAAATAATAGAGACCTGAATACCCTTTCCTTATCTTCAGTGGGTGGTATAGACAGTTTCCAAAGCTCATCTTCTCCGCTGTGTCCGGTGCATTTTCAATGCTAAATGTTTTGTTTTAAGCACACAGAGCTGCATTGCCCAGCTCCTGCACTGAGACACTAATGTGCTTTAGGTCTTATGAAGAAAGAATTCTCCAGACTTACTTAAGATGAAAAGCCACTTGTCTGAGTCTTCCCCAAATCTGTTATGACATCATTAGATCAAAATGGATTAATGCGACAAGAACGTGAATATTCAGGTCAGGAGGTGAGTTCAAATAATTTTTAAAGCTCACTCCAATTTAAAATGATATGAAACTAGGTTACTCTTACAGTGACTAAAGCTATGAAATACTGCTGTCTTTTCAAGCATCACGGGGGATGGATGCCAGCATGGCATCCCAAGGAATGGCAAATTCTTAATGCGAGGAATTGGATAATACATCACTTCCAAAGGTTGGAGGAAGCGATATGAAAGATTGAAAAGCCTTAAAGGACACAGTTGAAAACCGGCTGCTGCATATCCTTGAGATGTTCATGCAAGGACTCTGTGATGTACAATGCTAAAAGAAGAGGCAACTGTGGGGTCTGTGGAGACGAGGTGCCTCTATCAGTGCTAATAAGAAGTGAGGTTATCTGACTGCTATGTTTGGGTCAGAAAAACACTGAAGTTTCTCTGAAGACACATGGCTAAAGAGATAATGAAAGAGCTGAAGAGCTACCACTTTTCATGTAACCTTTCCTCAGTGTGGGAAGATTAATGATAGACTGATATCACTCTGGAAGCTATGCTAAGGCACATGGAAAATAAGGAAGTGATTGGTGACTGCCAACATGGCTTCACTAAGGGCAAATCATACCTGCCAGATTTAGTGGCCCAAAATCATTGGAGGATAAGAGAAGAACAAGCAACATCATTTACCTGGACTTATGCAAAGCATTTGACAGTGTCCTACATGACATTTTTGTCTATAAACTGTGGAGGCATGGATTTGACGAATGGACCACCCTGTGGAGAAGGAATTGGCTGGATGGTTGCATCGGTTCATACTTGGATAATCAGTAACTGAATAGTAAAGAGAGTGCCTTCGCCTTACAAAAGAAAGATGGTAATGAAGAAATCTCACAAGAGAAAGAGAGAGAGCTCCTTGCTGCAGTCACAGTCCTAATTCTCTTACTATCCCAGCCAAAGCCCATGATGGATATAAAAAGCATATTCCCTGTTCCCTCTTCAATCTCTCCTCCCAACCTTTATTTTTAACCTCTCTTCTCTCCAGCCAACCAAAGAGTCAGAAACATTTTGTTTGCATCAGTCAGATATGGTTTTGCTTTTTGAGTTTTTTGGGGTTTTTTTTTATCCCTCGTATTTTTCTGGTTTGCTTTGACAGTGCAACCTGAGGTTTTGTTTTCACCTCCTGACTTTGGTATTTGCTCTAATACATGCCAAGACACAGATTGTGATTTTTGAGTGGGATATAAACTAAAGATGACATTTGCCTGGTCCTCCATTTCTGCCCAGGAGGACTGGCCTTCCCCACAGGGGACATCTACAAAGCAGAACAAAGGTGCAATGGTGCTAAGTGTCAACATGCATACCATTGTACAGTGACGACTTTTTTTCAATAGGAAGTAAAGTAAAAGCTGCCAGAGACCGGTCTAGTCCCTCCTGAGTGTCTTCAAGCCCCTAAAACTTCAAAAGCAGCACATTAATTCCTTGTCTTTAAAACAGGGAGAAGTTCAAAACATGCCTCCACATAAACCTTTCATGTTTGCAATATAGCAATATTCCTTCCTTAGCTGAGTTTCTTCTTCCTCTGTAAATAATCTGCCTTTTATTTTTCTAGCTTTCCAGGTTAATTTAACATAACAGGTTGCTCCATGGCACGTTTTCCTTCCTGTCACATTCCAAATTGCCAATACCCATATTCTACACATCAGCGGAACTATATCTGGAACTTTTATACACCTGGGAAAGATGGAGATTAATCATCCCACCTTCTTGATTGCCAGTGGCATTATGCTACCTTTCACCTGATAATCCAAGCAATTCCTAATCCTCATTTACACAGTCAATAAACTCCTAAACTCTTCCTCTTCTCGGGGTCCTCCTTATACTTCTGCATCTTCCAGTAAATTGTGCTTCTACTGATATGGTTGTAGCCCACTACAGGCTGGGAGTTTTAGCCCATAAGCAGGGAGAAGAGATCCATTTTTCCTTCATTCCAGAAATTTTGATAGTTTTGAAAAATATTATGTGCTCCCTCCATCTTCCTCCCTTTTTTTTTTTTTTTTTTTTTTTTGGCTATGCAATTTCAATTCGGTCTCTGATCTCAGACGACAGTTTCTGGGAATCTAATCAGTCTTGGAACTTCTTGTTAAAATATCTCCAACTGACCAGATCTTTCTTTAAGTGAGTGCCCCAAATTCAGTATAACCCTTTAGCCTTGAGGCCCTGGGATCTTTATCAAAGTTGAGCAGAATGGAAATAGTCCCTCAAGTGCCCTGCTGCCTCCCAGTATGGTATTTGGATTCACCACAGCAGTGTGACATTTTTAACTCATGACTCAGACGTATTTGCTCGTGGTTCAGCACAACCCCTGACCCTTTTCTGTATAACAGCTTCCCAGCCAGCTGCTCCTCATTCTTTATTTATGCAGTTGACTCAGCTTGCCTACGTGAAGGATCATGCACTTCCCCCTCTTCCATTTCAGCTCATCTTCCCCAGGTTGCAAAGATCATTTCGAATTCTGCTCTCGTTGCCCAGTGCGCACAGCTTCCTCCCTCTCAACTTGCCAACACCTTGAGGGTGGGGATCATTAATGAACAACCAGCAGCACAGGGCAGCTCCAACACCATTTTTTTCATGGGAAAGCCTATAATTGCCTTCTGTGTAGAAGTTTCAAACAATTTTACACACACAGACGCTGTCACAGATCTCTGCAGACTATGCTTTCTTTGCTTTTGAGGATATCGGGAGAGACAGAGTCAGAAGACTTCCCAAAGTCAGGACACAAGGGATTTAGTGCTTCTTCCCTGACATGCTGTAGAAGTGAAGTAGGTTGGTTGACACAATTGTTTCCCCCCAAAAAATCCATTCCTTAAATGCAACTTTGGTCTAACATATTTCTGAAAAATTTTTCACTGGCTCCTTCAGTTTCTAAAATAGGGATCTTGGTATCCTTCATGAAAACCACCACCTCTGACAACACCGCACTAACCTCTTGTCCTACAAGTGGATTCAGATCTTGGATACTCTGTGTGTATTCACTAAGAGAGAGATTATTGGCAACATCAACTTGAATTATGTAGGGTAACAAAATAAACAAGTCTCCAAAATTACAATTCTGACCTGTCAGTAGTAATAGAAAATGGTGGGAAAAATCTTGCCTCCATATTCCCATATGATTTATAATCTTTTAAAATTAAAATCCCTTCAATTGAAGCTGTACAAATCATCTCCATTTTTCCTAGTGGGCCCCAAATCCATTATTATTATCTCTGCATAATAAAATAAAGGGTTTTTAAGAAAGTCTACCTTTGAGAAAAGAAAAAAAAGAAAAAAAAGAGTAGCTACTTTTACTCTATCCTGCCCAGTCTCAGCACACATATAACTTAATTCAGCGTGGATCCATTCCAGACCCATCAAGACAACTTTGCTCATAATGTGATTTTCAGTGTTTGTGAGAATAGGTTATTGGTTAAACAGATGGGGGAAGAAGGGAGCGAGGAGAGCTTTTGAAGTTATGAGATCATAGAAAATTTATTCTGATGGTCGAATCAAGGGACTTGAAAACTGGTGATAAAAAAAAGGATTTTGCAATTTCTCATGTCTAGTTAAATTTGTATCTACTCAGGGCATTGCCCTTATACTGCAGCTGAAAAACCTGTAAGACATCCAAGGTTATACTGCAGCAGGGCACCTTCTCTGGCTTCTAATAAATTTAAACTAAGAGAGCCCTGAGTTATTGAGACAAAAGCTGAAATAGTCTTCTGTCTGACAGGCTAAGGAAAAGCAAATGATCTCACCCGAAAGGATGTATTTTGCTGAATGGGCACTCTGGAGTCACTCTGCTAAAATACACTTAAAGTGATGTCAAGACAAATATCCTTATTTGTGTTTGCAATTATAATTTATACTCAATATACAGCACCCGATAGAAGAGAAGAAAATTGAACTTTAGAACATGAGGTATTCAGAAACAGCAGCACCAGAGGATAACTAAAAGGTTCCAGTCAGTTAGCAAACAGCTACAAAGAAAGAAATTTCTTCGGTTTTGAGTCAGCCAGGTGGTAATAACGATTTACTGAGGCTATCTCAGATCCCTGCATCTAAAAGCCTTTGCAGGGGTCAGCCCCCAGCTCTGTGTCCTGGCAAACGTCAAATGACCAGAGCAAGAGACATGGGCATCACCACCTGCCCCAAGATGCTTCTGTTTCAGCTCTCCCCCTGCCTGGCTGCCCTACAGAACCTCCAGTTCTCTGACCCTGTAAGATGCCCTTTCTGCCTCAAAAGCTGCAGGGACAGATAAATTGCCTGCCCTCTCATTCCAAGGATTTCTCTTCCTCCCTTGGCACACGGGGCATAATTTCTATCATTCTGCATCTGCGGGAATTCTCATTAAAACTTCTGGACCGTTGTCCTTGTGATTATTCTCCTTTTCTAAAATTGAGGGCACACTTAGAGGAAAACAAAGACTGTTCATGACTTTCTCAAAGCAATAAGTTACATATGCAAAAAACTAGATAAAATGCTCTCAGTTTCTTAGAGAATTTCCTTAGATCAAATGGGTATAATTCTGCTTGCTTGCCCCCAATGAATGAAACAAAAACAGAAAAAAAATGCCCCCCTTTTGTCACAAGTTCAGCCTGTTGTTGTCATAACTGTTACCTAGAAACAGAGATACTGAAAAACAAGTTGGAATTTTATAAGTGCTGATACATTCCAATAAATGTGTGTGTCAAAAGGAACAAGAAAGGGGCTCTATAAGAGCTATAGAAGTTTAGTATTCAAATGCTTCTGTAGATATTTGAATAACTAAATGAGGAGATATATTACCTCCCTTTTATCACTTCAACAATTTCGATGTCAACTATTTCACCCCACTTCAAAAGTCAGACTTGCAAATTTATTTGGCCTCACAAATCACCTATCCCAGGGAACAGATTCATAGACATGACTTGCAGCTTGGACATGTATCCTATCCCAAACCTAGGGATAAAACTCCTGCTTCTGTCAAAGGGGGTCACACTTCTCTCAAGCTACCGGGTTGGAGTTTTATTTAGACAAAGAATTCTCTCTTGCAACCACAGCTTCGCTAGGCCACACTAACAGTAAAATAACAATAATAATGATAAAATTCAGCAAAGCATAAAAACTTGCAGAACAGTAATAGTGGTGCTTCTGCCATTTTTATGAGGCACTAATCTGGTTGCCTCATACGGAAGCAGATTATGGGCTCATAAAATAGCACAATGGATCTATGGTGTAATGACTTTAGTAGGTACAGCAGCAGCTTTACTACAGCTCCCCTCTTGACAAACTGTATGATGGAGGATGAGAAGTATAAATATAAAATCAATCTAAATTTTATTTGATTGTGATTTCCTCCTTATCAGGACAGAAAGAGATCGCAGGAGAGCATGAAGTAGCAAAGACAAATGCAAAAGCCTGACCTATAATAAAAGACACGTTAACACTCTCAGCTGCCTAACTGTAAAAATATTTCAGCAGATGCACGGAATACTAAAAGTATTTACACAATTCATACGAAGTAACAGCTTTAAAAGCAAGTCGTCAGCTATACAATAGGTAAGAGTAAAAAAGGCAGAATTAAGTAAATGGAGGTATCCCTCCAGAAGCTGTCACTTAAATTACATCAGCTCATTTTATTTGTCAGTATGGAAGAACATCAAAACCATACCTCTGAAATGACTAAATCATGCATTTTATGCCAGCCTAGAAAAAAAGGTAAATTGACAATTTTGCTTGATTGTATATTTTTTCTGCTCTGTGTACAAAGGAATAATTATACATATTTCATTTTACATATTCATACAAAATGGATGCTAACAGACTAAGACTCAGTATACCAGCTACAAAGACTGATAAACAAGATAGAGTGGCTGTATGTATTTACCAAGGGCCTGATACAATGTTCAAAAAGTCTACTGAGTGCCTTTTCTGCATCAGCTACCAATGTAATATCATAGCATTGTCTCTATTTCTTTGTGTCATTATGAATTTAAAGATCAGACAAGGACCTGTTTTTATTTTCGTTGTTGTTATTTAGTGTGTAGCAGCATGAAATCCAGGTCTGAAATTGTAGTACCTCGTTTCTAAAAACCACTGCACTTCTAAATAAAACCTGAATATCTCTGATTGTCCACGATAGGATTGCGAAAATTGAAGCTACTCCCAAAATTTTCTAAAAAACCTTCTCGTTGGACTTACAGTTCTGTTTCAGAGCAGTTTGGAGGGATTGTAAAAGAAAAGTTGCTATTGTGCCATACTTCGATAGCAATGCAGTTTTTGACAGAGCCTTATGATGCACAATCTGGAGGTGTTTGAATATCCTTGAAAATCCAGCCCTACCTGGTTCCATTTGAATGCTGCTTGGAGTTTTGGACTCTCCTCTGCTTCCCTCAAGCATCTCCCATGGTTGTGTGGCAGGCCCTCATACAAGATGTAATCAAAAAGACCTCTCCACTCCTCCACACTGCAAAATTACTGCTTGTGTTGCAGAATTAAGACCTCTAGGCACCAGGAGAACGAATAACAGTACCTGCTCTGAAGAATCTACAAACTGAAACCTAAGTTGTGCAGATATCCAGTTTTTATCTTGTTCACAAGGTTGCTCTCTGAAAATGGTCTCCCAAACCTCTGAAAGTGCTGCAAACTCACTCTCCCACATATTCTCTTCCGTCTCATCAGCCCAGCAACTCCATGACTTGACTGTTACCTTGTCTACTTTCACATACACAAGCAAAAAATACTCACCATTGTCTCCTCATACTGCTTGATTCTGTCCTTCAGCCACAGGTTTTTTTTTAACAGCGGCATGAAATTTGTCTAATAAATTAGTTGAAACAGCAACCCAACATGTGATTTAGATCACAGATGTTTGCAAGCCCTGCCTCTAAAACTGTGTCTCCAAAACAGACCCAGGAACATAGGAAGGAACATTTCAGACATTTTGAGGGTTTTATACTGAGCAATGTCAAAAGCAATGTCCCTGATGAGACTGGGGGAAAAAAAACCAACTCCTTGGTTGACAGTGGGCTTGGTAACAGCTGTACATGCAGCAGACCTGGTGGAACATTACAAAATGTACCGCAAATGCAAAGGCCAAACATGCAGGATGTTAAAATGCACACGTCCACCAGGATCAGAGATGCAGATAAAGAGATCTGTTAGCAAATAGAAATCCAGTTAAATACGTATGTCATAAATGAATAAAAGAATACATAAAGATCTTTGAGTTTCAGCTGCTGGATTGCCTCTGCCTTTCAACCCTTGCTTGCAGTTTCCTTTTCTTTTACATAATCAGAAGTAAGGCTGCGTGACCTGGGCAGCATATTACTGCTGTGGTTTGCAACAACCAAGGAGCTGTCTAGCAGCAGGATAAACTGCCACAAAAGCAAAGTTATCTTACTTTTATGCAAATTCCATCTTTGACCTGCATACAGCTGATGGTGCATATTTTATTGTGTTCACTGGGTTTTCATTAGACCCCTTGTCATTTGTTGAAAGGTTTTTTAACTTCATTTAAATCTCCTTGTGCCTCAGAAATGTCAATAAATGTCATTGTTATCATCAGTTTTGTCCTGGGTTGACTTTTCTGAGTTTTCTGTCTCTGGATTTGATTAAAATTGGGAAATAAATAGCGAATAACATATTGATTGCAGGCTGGGAAAGGTTGCAGATAATTTATTATCTGTGAACATGATACCAAGGTTTTTTCTACCAGAATCTTCAGACTAACAAAATTCATTCTGATGGGAAAGTGGGGTTTATAGCTATTCTTTAGTGCAAAGTAGTTTTTCAAGTCTTTGCTTGGTCATCTATAGACCATAAATCAAGCTAAGATCAATGGTAGTTACCTCATACTGTTAGTTTAGCAGACCTTAAAAAGGAAGCTATTAGAGATTATCAAACCTGAAATCAAAATGCCTTGCTTACAGGGGAAACAAGAAAAAAACATACAATCAAGGAAAAAAAAATAAGAAAAAAAATCAACAGACATTGCCTGTGAACTAATTAATCTAAACCATGATTCACTGTATTAGCAGTAATTTCACTATATTGCTTTATCCAGACTTACAGAAGAGTAATTATTTGGAGCTATGTGTCCTAAACTGACATTTTTACAATCTCCAATACTGCTTCACTAGCCAAGAGAATGAAAACTTAACTCACCAGCACACGCTTCTGCACTTTTCATCATACCAGTGAACCCTCAAGAATGTTCCTGCTCTCAAATCTTTCCATGACTGGGAAAATCTGAGCCTAACAATGGCGATGATTTAGAGACAGCAAAATGAGACAAAACCAGATAAGACATCAATCAGGCCCTTCAGTCTTTCCTGTTTACCTCTCAAAGAGCACCTGATCTAATGCCCATTCAGCCTAGAGAAGCTCATTTACAATTTCAATTGTAATTACAGTCAGAGCCTTTGCCTCTGACTGCTGTCACAAGAGGAGACTGCTGGTATTACAGCAAACTGAATTAATAATCAGAAAACATATTAACGTGTCTGGTGGGCTGAAGAATCACTGTTATATTTTATTCCCCTGAAATACCAACAGCATTGCTCTTTATTAAGGACAGCTCGGATAAGAAACTGTTCTATCACACACCAGGAAAGAATGCCAGAATGTCCAGAATTCCAGACAACCTATAAGGAGCACTACCAGGAACACAGCTCTTGGTGGAAATTGGGCCCCAATAACAAACCCTCTCCCCACCTTTGAGCCCCCAGAATCACAGTCACTGTTCTGTGGCTCAAGTGGACTTACAGATTGGATGCCAGTGAATGCCGCTAGTGTTAATTCCCAGCAGCAGAGAAGAAATGTATTCCATTGTTTCAGAACCATCTGAGACACCCCATTTCCATCATCCCCAAATCCCCGACAATCTTTAATCTGCTCATTCTCACTCCGCTGAAGGTAAGGGACAGTCACTATCCACATGTTGCCTCAGATGAGATCGTCTGCTAAGCAGGTTAAAACTGGTTTTGTGATTACTGCTGCATCAAATTCAAAAGACCCTGAGTTATTCCAGCAGTTCTCCAGATTGAACAGACCTGGCTCCCCGTATGGCAAGGGTAGAGTAGTAGCAATACATAAGCCACCAACATGCTAAAGGGCACCACTTCAGGCGTGTTAGTCCTAAGGTAACAGAATAAAAGAATATGGACTGGATGCATTAATAATTCAGTTTAAGAAACTTAGATGAACACTGCTCAGCAATACTTATGCATATCCATGTGATATCCATACAATAACAGCTAATCCACAATGCTGTCCCTAGTTTCAGATCAGGTTTTCCATGCATGTTCGCAGCCAGGAAAGCTGCCACTCTAAAGTGACGCTGTCAGTCAAACAATGTATTAACACACAGATGATTAGTATTAATACAACATAAACCATTCCAGTTCTATTGAAAAGCCAGAATTCAGCACCTCTGGAGCATTTAGGACAAAAAACAATCAAGTGTTACAATATGAGAGGATTAAACTTAATATTATCATCTGCGCATTTTTAAAGAATAAGCTTGTTTTCAACCACAATCTTTGTGAGCAGCTGGAGGACAGTTACCATTTGTTACAGGGAAGGACTCTTGTAAAAAAGGATGAGCCAGAAGAACTGTCTCAACAATAACAGAGACAGAAATGAACTGTCTAGAGACAAGATGCCTCGTGTAAGGTATTGAGCTACACACAGTTTGTTCTGTGTCTTATTCATTTGTAATATAAGGGGGTCATGGTGCATTTACTGAGGGCCCAGATGATTGTATTGCTCTTGAGCTATTGCTTTCTTACTAATGTGAAAACAGAAATATGAAGCATGCAGGAAAAATAGCCGAGGTTTGAAGGTGACCACAATGGCAAACAGAGCAGAGAGTCATCCCTGTGCTTCCATTTCAAGCTGAACCCTGGCATTAGCCTGTGAACCTGGCTTTCCAACTACATTCCTTCTGTATCCAGGACCCCCCTTCCACCAGCAGGCTCCTAATGGTGTTGCTATAACAGAAGAAATGGACTCTTACATCATCTGCAGTCCTATGGGGAAAGATCCTATGAAAGTAAATAAAAGATAAACATTACTGAACTTACTCTGCTTCTTGCCCCAGATTATTCAGACAGTGCCAGTGACCCAAGCAACAAAAGACTACTCTTTGTCAGTTGCAATAAACATGGGAAGTTGGACTCTGGAGAGTTATTTTGCATAGAAACATATCTGATGTTTCGCATTCCAATATTTTAAGATAGAAATGGATTTTCAAGAATTTCTAAGAGATATCAGCAACACAAATCCCACTGAAACTAACAGGACTTTTGCTCCTAGTTGCGTTCCACTCTCCTCATTAAGTCTAAGATACTATTTTCACCATTTTTGTACCTCTATTGCAAATATCTGCAGCATTTCCCAATGCACAATTAGACTTGGTAGCTTCCCACACTGCCCAAACATTACTACCATCTAGAAACTTGGAAAGATTAAGTCCAGCTGCAGCAGTTTCATGCCCTGCACACTAAGCTGCCCCCAAGCATTTGTACATGGGGAAAGAATATGCCAGTGCCTACGAGAATGAAACCTCCCTGGTACCGGCAATACACCTGGCTCATAAAAATACGGAGCATGATCACTGGAACTTCATTTCCATGAAGCTCACCCATATCTTGAACTACTGAAAATTAGTGCAAGACATCTAATTGAAAAGATAAGCAAAGGAAAATCTTGGAGGAAGGAATTTTTACATGAGTATTATTATTCTGTTTCCACTGCAGCCTCTTTTCATCATCGTATTTCAGGCGATGACAAACCCTTTCACCTCAAAAATAATCAATGGGATGTTTGAAGTGGTGTGGGGGGCAGAGGGATGCACATATACAATTTTTTGTCTGATTTCCCTAGTCACCCACTTAGCAGCGATTCCATGACACCCCATCTACACACTGGGCAGCATCTGTGTTTTAAACTGCAACACTGCATCACTTCAAAGCTGGAATAGAACGCTCCCTGCACTCAGGATTCTGTGCTAATGCCTGCTGCTGACACCGAGGCAATGGCCAATCAACTGTCTGAGCAAAGTGTTGGCAGACCCCAGAGATGCTTCTCTGCCCCTGCCATGATGAGAGAGCAAAAGGAGACGGAACAGAGTCCATTAACAACTTGAGGGAGATGTCAAGGGATTAAATATTGTTCTGAGTTTAGTATGAGATGTGGAATGACTCACAGCTCCTCCTGATCCACTGGGAAGAGAGGAGCACGCTGCAGAGACAGATAGTGAGGAAGAGGCTGCAGAGGGAAGGTGAGCAGAGGATGCTGCAGAGAAAGAGCAAAACTCAGCCCAAACTTTTAGGTACAACCCCTGCCGAGAAGAAATATATAGCTGTGATGTCTCACATGTACTCTCTCCCGAGGCCTTTGCAGGGTGCAATTGACACTCTTGCTGTTCTCCCTGAGCCCAGCATCAGAGAAGGGAGTGATGGGGATACTTGTTTCTCTTGGTTTTCCCTTTGCCTATTGCCAGTGGAAATACCCAGAGCACGCAAGGGCCGCACCTGCACTGTAAGCAAAAGCAGAATCTACCTGCACAAAGCCATAATTTAGTTCCTTGTGACCACCTAAACCTTGAAGTCCATCTCAAAAAAAGGATCTGGAAAGCTGCTCATCAGGGACATCAAGTCTAGGTGTGACAGTGAGCAGAACAACTTTTCTTACATATTTTATTACAGTTGAACATCTGGTTCTTAGCCCTTCTCTGCCTTCCAGGCCCCTGCACCTTTTCATTGTTCATTTCACTAAAACACCTCCTTTTTTTTTAGATAAGTCACAGTTCAAAAAACCCTTATGCAACTCTGAGCATGGTAAAGTTTGCTGAGATGAATCCAGCACATTACTCCAGCAGAGAAAAATGCATCATTCTTGCTCTGTTTTAGTGAATGTCACAGAGAGTGTAACAAAAGAAATGTTTAATTACACTGCCACTAAGGCTTACCGAGACCCCCACCATCCTCCTCATCCCAGTACAATAGCAATAATCAAGCTAATCAGGAAGCTGGTGTTTATAAATCAATTAATACATCAATTAATGTACTGCTTAATGTGCTGCCTAGAGCAGCTATTACTGGCAGTGCATGTCAGTTAATTGCTTCCTTCCTGCTCCACCAGCTCAGTGGGAATCTGTTGGCAAAAGGCACCACTTGCTTTCATTTTACTGATATTGAGAAAGATACTGGACCCTCACATTTGTGGGTTGTGCCATGTAATAACCCGAGTGCCTCTCTGTTCCACTGCCTCAAGAAAAAAACCTTCCTCCCTGTCATCCTACCAGAGGCAGAGGGTGAAACACATTGCTGTGCAACATAAAATGTGTAATCAAGGACACTGCACTCCATTGCACCACCCCCAGCCCCTTCTCCCCTTGATCCTGCAGCATCAAGGCCCGCAGAGGGACTGCATAAATCACAGAACCAGCCTAAAACCTGATGCTGTAGGATGTATGTGACACACCAGCATGGATCCTACACCTTTCAAAAACTGTTAAATGAGTATTTTGTGAAGTAGCTGTGAATAATTGCAACCTGTTTTCCCTCAACACAGCGGCACACCACAAATCAGAAATTAGCTTCAGAGGTGTAGTCACAGAAGTCACAAAGAATTTGATGTCACAGCGAGGCAAAGGTCCTCATGGACTCCTGTCCATCAGTCTCCTGTTTGAGCCCTGATGCTTTTCCCAAGGTTCACTTCCTTTAAAAGTCAGCACATAAAACACAGACTTGCCAATCAAGAGCAAGAGCTACTGAAACTTGACTATAAACCTTGGAAAAGTCTGTCCCTGGTATAACACGTGGTCTCGCCTTTTTTCCTCCGGCGCGAAGTACAATAATAACCTGTAGTTTTAAGCAAAATGGTAACAGGCTTTGCACAATAGGTGAATTATAATTTGGCACATAAGGTGAATTATCCATTCAGATTGCATCTGAGGTTTTTGGAGGGGTGAGGCTGGGATTCGGTTGCATCTTGAGCTTCAACGAGAATATTGTGAAAAACCACCAAGTTTTCATTTTTAGGTTTTGTTAGGAGGGGGTTGTTTGGTTTTTTTGAGGGTTTATGGTTGGTTTTGGGGGGTGTTTTCGTGGTTTTGTTTGTTTTGGTTTTATCTGTCCATGTAAACAGAGAAAGTAAACAGCACTGGATAAAAATAGATTTGTTGAGTTTAAATCTCCATCTTCCGTTCATTTTTTCCTCTTCTGCCTTCCCTCCCTGAAGTCTGAAGACACCATCTTGACTTTCGTTATTGCTTAAAAAAGGATAAATAGGAGATTTTTCTGTTATGAGACGTTATTATAGGCTAGCAATCAAGTTCTACTTCAACTTAGCTACATAATTGTAGTTAAATTGTATTACTTTGAGCGTATGACATATCAATCCATTGGCTTTCTATACAATTAGATGGCAATAAATCAAAGTAATTTGCTGCTATATTGCATGCAGACACTTATATGAGATCTCGTTATCCTCAATCTGCCGCAAAAGGTTTTGTATCTTTGTACATTAAAAAAAAAAAAATTATTACATGGAAATAATTTGTCGAATTTTAAACTCTGAGACACCTGAGGTTTTTGCACAAACCTCAGAAGAGTTTATGTCTCTAGAGATAGCTGTTTAATAAAATCCAGCAATTCAGAGACAAACATAAAACAGAGTAGCAATGATATATTAATACTGAATGTTCTCCACAGAAAACAAAAAAAACACCTCAAAAAACCCCAAAACCAGCAAATGCAAAGCAGATTGCAAAGTAAAACAGACCAGACCAGAAACTCCTCAGGCGTGGAGAAACTGACTCCAGTCATCGTCAGATAAGGTGCTAACTCTGAACGTCTTTATTAAATAAGACAACAAAGAAGATGAATATATACCACAACATACAAAAGAAAAAAGGCAGCAGGGGGGGAAGGAGATATTCTGGAGCTGTGAAATGGGTGGTGAATTTGGAATAGATGATGCTTTCACAGGCACTCTGTATTGACTGAGCACTGCTTCAAGTGAATGGAAAAGAGCTCTCAGCAGCTGAGGGAGCCGAGCTAGTTCACTGCTCGGTGACTTTGAAAAGTTCTCTCTGTAAAATGCAAACCCCAGCAGCTTTCAAACGTGCAAAACATGATTACATAAACTTTCACTATCTGCAGTCCTGAGGTTTCAGTACTGGTGCAGTTTGCAGCAACTCTCGTGTTTATAACGAGGTACCTGCCAAAGAAGCCTTTTTGTCTCTGGTTAGCCACATAAATACAAATCTGTTTGAAACCTCGGCAGCCTATGCAACCTCAGCACTGAAAACAGCCGAAATAGTTCAAAACTGAAGGATCATGCCATTCCCCAGGCCAAAATGAAGGCATATAGTCATGGTTTGAGGCATGATGGTTGGCTTCAGACTGCGATACAAGAAAACAGCTTTAAAGCCCCAACACCCACTCCCTCCTGGGGCGAACACCCTCTCCAGGATTTTTTTTTTCCCCTGGCTGCAAAAACACAAGGTTGTTTTCAATCTAAAAGGAAACTGTTTCACTGGAAAAGGCTGTTTTGTGTGATATAGTTTACTTTGCAGTTTCCAAGGGATTTAAACAAAGAAAGCCACCTTGCAGAAGTACATAAGACCTTTAAACCATATAAAAACATCCCTCTGTAGAAAAAAAGGCATAGCTATCCACACATGCACTTCTTAAAGATAGAGATGCAGAGTCTCAGGGCTGATAGTGCCTGCTGTACAGTACCACTAATTCAGTTGAAGTCTCTGTGAAGAAAAAACATTACACAGACATTTGCCTTAGATTTCTTGACCCTCTGACCAGGTCTGAAAAGAGTTCACTGCTCTTAAGGCTCTGATTCAGCACAGAAACAAGATCTTCTGGAGCACAATAGCATACACAACCAGAAACTTTCTGCTCCTCTGTGAACTTTTCTTTAATGGACTTCATGGAATAGAATTTGCCAAGTCTAGAGATGTCACTGATACTCAAATACACCAAAGATTTATAGGCAGAGATTCTGGCATGATTCACTGTTTGCCTCTGAACTAAGATATAGAAGGCACATTTCTGGACAGAAATGTGAAATAGTGCTAGCAAGGTAATGCTGAAGGAGAGGAAAGAGGGAAGAAAAGGGATTTCCATATACAATTTTTAGGATGAGAAGCTGGAAAAAGACAGGAAGAATAAAAGACAAAGAGAAAGAAAACTAGATCCAGCAAATGGTGAAAGAGACAAAAATAATCAAGATTAAGGAAAGAATGAAAAGAAACAAAGAATTGCCACATTTAGCATGACTATGGGCACCTCTTATTATGTCTGTCATGAAGAGAAATGAAGGGAACAGCAACTTACATTTTGCCACTCTGGGCTTAAAACTGGCGCATAATACAGACACTGAATTATTCAAACAGATTTTGGTCTTAAAAATACTAGTGAACACTCATAATTGAATAAATAACAAAGTAGTAAGAGATAGGGTATGCAGTAAAAAACCAGACTGATTTCTGTGCTCCACAGAGAAAGCCTTTCGGTACTGACGACAAGAGAAGAAATCACCAGACTGAAAATGGACATGCCAGTTCCATACAGGAAAGATTTTCAGAGTCGTGGACCATTACAGTGCCTCCTACGAGGAGAAGCTGAGGTTACACTTTCTTATCAAGCAGAAAAGGTACCGCTCTTCTCACGGAACGAATACATTATTTCTGAACAGCTCCAGAGCTGGCTTCAAATCTTCCACATCCTTCTCACCAAGCAGCTCCAAATCCATCACAAGTTACCACTCAAGTGTGAAACCATGAGAGAACTTTGTTGGTAGAACCCAGAAGACGGAAAGAAAAGGCTGACAAACTGAACTTTCCATCCACAAGAACCAGTCAACATATTTCTATAAATAACTAATCAGACTTGAGTGAAAAAATACTTCTTCTGGTAAAATGGGTCAAGTTAATCATACACGGTTACGAGATTGTAATATTGCAAAGGAAAAAAACCACCAAACCCTCAAACGAAACAAAACACAACAACAACAATAACGTGTATTAACACTATCCAGAAGGCCCACGGGGAGTTAAAACCACTTTTATTAATACAGATTGTTCAGCGTTTAATGATTTAAGCCTGTAAAGCACTATATAAAAGGTAAGAATAGGTGACTGGTTGCTCTCCCTATGGCACTATTCCCTTCTCCATCAGTGCATAGCCTTACCTAAACATGGACTATACAAAAAAAGGTGTTTTTTTTCTCCCACTCTCTCCTCTTGCACAGGTAATTATATGGGCTCAGTCTTCAAAGGTAACATCACCATGTCCTACGAAATGTCTATTTGGTGTGTTTAAATCACTAAACACTCACTATTACTATTGCCACTGGAAAAATAAAAACCAACTATTTTTTTTCTAGTCATTCTTATTACTTTTAATTCTCTAAGTATTTCTTCGTATGGGGAAAGATACAAGTGGGAGCTCTCTCTGTACTTTTGATTATCTGCTGTTGTAACAAGAGCTGTGAGGATGTAAATGAAAGACTTTGTAATGCCTCCTGTCGCTGACCAAGGTCATTAACCCAGCAGAACACACATAATCTTCTGAGTCTCAGAACTCTATTTTGTTAAGTTTAAACTAAAACCCTTAAAAGATCCTTGAACAGAGCTGCCTTTGACATCTTAATGCAATCTCTACTGCTAAGCCTCCTAGCTGATTTCCTATGCAATATGTGCAAGATTTTTATGCAATTCCTAGCTTGTTTCCTACAATATATAAATGACAGCATATCTCAAGTGCTATGTCTGCACCGTGTAAGCCACAAAGTGTTTTTCAAGTAATCATGGAATCTAAAGTGGGTTGCTTACCATGACTGAGTAATGTATTCCAGAGATAGAAGTGCTGTTGTATATATAACATTATGATTTTCCCTTTGATCTCAGCTATCGCATTTAGAAGTATCCTAATCTTGGAGTTTTATAGCTCCTCTTGAAAGTTTATCAAACAAAGCTTTTGTGAAACATACACATATACTTGGGTATGCCACATATTCTGATTTCTTCCTTTTGGTAATCATGAGCCTCCTCCTGTCCATGATATTCTTGATCAAAGGTCACATTTCTTAACTGTGCTTCAGATAGCCCATTTTAAAAACAGTCCCTGTCTCCTCACACTGTTGTGAATTTTGCAGTTTATTTAAGGTAATTAGCCAACAGGAATGGAAAAAAGCATCCCCAAAAATATTACACATATGGCGATAAACTATGTGCCTCTACAAAAAACAAGATATTTGCAGCAGTTTCAAAATTAAATCAGCTCCAACAAAAGCAGATTAATTGTTTTAAATGAACAAAGACAATGTCAAAAATGCAGCAAATTCAGAGTGGCAGAATCCTCATTTCAAACTTTTCTCTCTACTTCTTTTTTTAATGATAATGAGTTGATTGACATCCTCCCCAGAGGGGCAGACTTCTGAACACTGATAATATCACAAGCAGCTGAGCAGATTCTTTCACTAACTATTCGAAATTGCTGGGTATTGTAAGGCATTCCTCTGCTAGTGCTGACAGTAATGAATACCTAGTTTTGCACAGCTTCAACCACATGGGGGAATCACATTTTACTGTCTTCAATTTTCAGCTGGTAATCTCATACACCAGCATATTTAATACCCTTCTGATTTATACCAGAACACCCACTAATATCTTCTCAATCACACATTTTCAAATCCTTACACTTGAGGACTTCACAGGTAGGGGGTAAATTGCAAGAATTTGCCTTCTAAAGGTTTATCAGAAGTGCTGTTACCCCCTGTGTGTCTCTCTGTCCCTGCCATATTATAGACCCAGAATTACAGGATCCACCATAAATCTTAATTTTCTGGGCTTCCTCATGGGAACTAGATCTTGCATCTGGAATTGAACACACAGCTCCCTGCAAGAAATGAACATCTTTTCCTTCCCACCACTGCCCTCTGTGTGTGTGGGTCCCCAGAGAAACAAAACAATTAAACCTCACAATATCTAGGTGTTTAGGCACTCTGAAGTATTCACTGCTCTTACCGATGAGCTGCCAGTCCAGGGCTGCTGACCTTAAGTGACATAAAAATCATTCCATAATGTCCCCAGAACTTTAGGCATTTGGCACAAAGAACTCTAACAACGGGTTGTGTGGGCTCTAGGATCTAGGCAACACTTTCAACTCCTGTCAAATCACCTTCAGAGAAGTCATGGGGCCTTATCCATTTCTCCAGATCTGTTTTGACAGCACTAATGGCTGATTGTTGCTCTAACTATCCAGATAACATGTCAAAACTTTGTTAGAACATCTGTTATTAATTTACATTGGTAAACAGCCAGCAGGAGCTGCTTTGTTTTTTTTCCAGCAGTTCTTGCTGTGTGGATGTTTCGGAAAAATTATGCGAACACTGCTCACCTGGTGCATATTTAGGCCCTTTCCAGTGACTGAACTGAGAGTATGTAAAGCATCTAATAGGAGAGGACAGCTCTGCTTCTTTAATTGCAGTCAACACGTGGACAACACTATCTGTGGAAGCAGATGGGTTCTGACAATACTATTTCAAATCTTGCTGAAATGCCACACTAGTCAGCACGAGTGAGGTTGTGATCATTCAGCTTTTAGAACGATCTGACTTGTTCAACTCTCTCTTTTGCAGTGCAAAGTCCTGATCTGATGATAGCTGGGTTTGAAATAATTTTTTATTGTCACTCAAGACACTGCAGCCCTAGAAGTTATGAAAAATACATCAGAAACTTCTGATGTGCTTTTGGCCTTTGATTTCTACCCAGGCTTATAAAAACATTTGCAAATGGTTCCTCCTCTCGGGAATGCAACATTCGGACTGAATTTTATATAGAAGCATCTAAATGCTTTCGTTCAACAACTGAACAGAGAAGAAAACACAACAAAGGGTTTGTCTTCTTTGTGATCAGCTTCACAGTTCAGCCCTAAGTTCTGGTACCCTGCTTGTCCAAACTGAACACAAATCAATTCAATTCTAGGTTCTTGAAGTCAACCAACCAGTTTCCACCAAAACAAAACTGAGTTGTTTCAAATATTTTACTCCAGGGACGGTTACCTACGTTTCATTGTGGATAAGACTGTGCTGCTCTTGTTCTCCTCACCACGTGTAGTCCTACAACGCTATATCACAGTCTCCTCTGCTTCCTAAAATCTATCTTTCCTGCTGTGTTCCAAAACATGCAGTGCAGACCTTTGTCTCTCACGCTAGGAAAAAAACCAAACAAACTTCATTTTTAGTCTTTAGCTATATTTCAGACATCCTGAATCAGGCCAGAAGCCACACACACACAAATAACCTTGTTTAAGGTGCAACTGTGAGACCCAGGGGAGGTCTGGATCAACTTCTAAGCAGTGCTGAGACACTTCCCTTCCAGAGCAATTCCACATTTTTCTCTTCAGAGGCATCATTACTGTACTGCTGGCTTTTGAACTCATGTTGCCATAGCAAACATTGCGCATTGTCTCATTATTATTTATGCTTTGAAGGCTTCTGTAGGCAATTATTTCAAAACTGAGGTATTTGCGTTCTTAAGACTGAAGCAATGCTGTGGATCTTTGAATCCATAACCCAGCTTGTGTCAGCTGAATCAGTTCTAGCATTTGACCAAAGCAGGGTTACGCAGCTTGCCTGGGATGCTGCTGTTGGCAAGATACGGGAGGCTCATCTCTAGGTGAGAGAGATGATGGGAGCTGGGGCCTCACAGGCCACTTTTGACAAAGAACATGGCAGGAGCCTTTGTCACTTCTGGGTGACAGCAGGAAATCTTGGGATACAGAACTTCTCAGCTAGTAAATATAACTGAAACACAAAACAAAGGTATCCAGTTCAGCATGCACACAAGTCAACCCTTCTTAACTCAGCAAGAGCCAATGAATTTAACAGGAGGTTAAGTACCTAATCAAGTGCATTATCATGTGCTGAATAAACTGTGAAGAGTTCCTCTGAAGCTAGTAAAGCTGCACATATTTTAATGGCAGCAAACAAAAGGCGAAAAAGGTGCTTTAATATTTCCTAACTTTCTAACTTGGACTGTTAAGAAAATGACAACATTACCTCGTAGAGAATCTCAGGATCTGCCAATTCTTTGTAATAAAAGCATGGAAATGTCTAAACATTAAGTATTTTCACCATCGGTGTGTTCCTCTCCCCCAGATAGCTCTAATACTAATAATTTTTCCAGTTACTCAATATATAGTGTATGTACCACAGAACAAGTAGAGTGGTCTCCATGTACGAATGAGAGCGTAAACTTCACCTGTGTTTTGTTCCTGTAAATTGTACCATATTGAGCAGGAAAGAAACTTGGATCCACTATATGCTACCTTCCAGGGCCAGACAATACCTTAGAGAGGAACATAGGATTGGGAAGCAACAACTTTTTCCCAGTTTAGTGTTTTTGAAGGTGGTGTAACACTGACATCAGATTTGAATACCACCAGTAAATTCTCCAACAAGTAAAAATGAAATCCTATTAGCTTGAGTTTACACCATACATCACACTAAAATCCTTTAGATGCCCTTCTTTCTTTTTTGGTTTATTATTTCCAAATTTTACTGGGGTGACTTTTCCACATAAATTGAAGTACAAACCCTATTTTTCATGACTGGATGTGGTTTAGAAGATGTTGTGATGTTAAAGAACATCCTACATTTTATCTTAAGATGTTCAGCTGATGATCCTCACTATTTCTGGAGGAATATTTGTTACACAGCTTTGCAAGTGACCCATACGCATTTATGTGGCTATTAGGACGTGACATGGTCAAATAAAATTATATTGACATCTACATACAAACATTTTTTTTTTTGCCCAAGAATGGATAGATATATAAATGCCTGGGAGAGGTCCTTAATTTCACATTTATTAAAATAATCTAAGTTCTTGAAGAATTCTTGTGGGGGACAAAAAAAGCTGTCACTTACAGTCACTTATCTGATTTCTGCACGACGGAGAGTTAGATTTATTTTCTTATTGTACATAATTTCTTGTTAATATTGCAATTTTAAATAAAGATACCCTTGCAGTAGAAACACAGTTGCTGGGATTTTCAAGTCCTGGAAAGGGTTTGATGGCACTGTGGTTACCTGAGCAGCCATAGCAAAATGGACAAATTGAAGGCTGGCAGGCAACAGGAATAATCAAAGATGAACAAAATAAATAACTCCTTAGCACTGACAGATTATTTGTTTGCAAAAGAGAAAGCAAGGATATGGGGGGAAAATACAATTTTAATAGAAGGTTAGTTGAGTGCACTGCAGCAAGGAATTTGGGTGCAATGCAAAATTGCATGTTGTTTCGCTTGGCTTCCACGTGCTTTCCTGCCATGCTAATGAGGAAAATGTCTTTAAAAGATCAACAAAGAAATATGAGTTTGCACCAGAGAATTAGATTTGGACGCAAGGTCATAAAATTTAGGTCACACAGTCCAGTGCACAGAGCAGTGCTGATAAATTCTGATGGAGGTGGTAATCAGTTAGGATGAAAGGAAAAATAAAGAATTAGGGAAAACAACAGTTTTCACATGGCTCTAGTGCACTAAACAATTTCTATACTCAGATGCAATACAAATAGCTTAAAAGCAAAGGCAACCTGCAGTGTGATAGCCATTTAGCCAAATGCTCTGAAAGCTGAAGGGCAATGTTCAGATCCTTTCTGTTTTAATAAATAACACTGGTATGAAACCTAGGAAAAAGAAGATAACCAGACGAGACCCATATAGCTTAAAACAAAGAGCTCAGATATAAACTAAGGCACCACATTGCAGACTAAAGGTTTCAGAATTTAGAGGGTGCTATTTACCAATATCATGCCAGAGTCAAAATAAGACTGCCAATTACCAGAAGATACCTCTGAATTAAAATCCTGGGTAGGATCTAATATAATCCGTGTCCTTCTAATATTTTGCTTCCTTGCATGAGTCTTCCTCCATCTCCTAGTCTTACAGGACCCAAAAACTTAAACACAATGCATAATAGGAATATGATGCAGCATTGGCTAAAGCTGATGAAATTCTTTTCTGCAAATAAGGACTCTGTGAAAGAGTAGAGCCTCAACCAAAACAAATATTAAAAACCACATAATTTTCAGAATGAAATAACCACATATTCAAGTAATCCTAGGCTTTTAGAGTAATTTTTGCTAAAAAATCATTAATAATAATTGCTTCATGTTAACAAAAAAAGGTGTCTGTATGAAAATACTCTTTTTCTTTTTTAAGTCATGTAATGTAAGAAACTGTGGAGTGTTCACCATTGGCCTGCTGACAGGGCACAGAAGCAGAGAGGCTGTGCTGGAGGCAGAGGAGCAGGATATTTGTTAAATCCTGAAGCGATATGATTAGAAAACTCAGCATTTTGATAGGGCTTAGCAAGACAAACAACAAGTGCCCTCAATCTGAGGCCAGGAGCTTCCTCATTTTAGGACTGGGTAATGCATTGCCTCAGTTTCTCCTTGCCAAAAGAAGTTGAATTGGGAGGCTGTATTAAATGTCTCTTTGAAACGTCTTTTTCCCTAAAAAGATCAGTTACTTTAATTTAATACTTTTTATTTAATTAATTTTTATTTATTTTATTTAATAGGCTTGGATGGAATTACTTGCTATTTCCAGGATCTACTTTGTTTATACAAAATAGTAGCTTATTTCAAAATCAACACCATTCAGTGTCTATCGCTATTTTCATCAATGTCTAAGTCCCCCAAGGGTTGAATAGCTCCTGTAGCCTTTACCAATCCTTCACAATCCTTTGGGAACCCTTTTCAAAAACCTGTTACAAATGCTTCACTCGGAGGAAAAACTCTGTGTAGTTTGTTTTTGATTTTATTTCACCGTGACCCTTCCCATTTCCACGTGAGGTTGATATCTTCTCTGAATGCCCAAGGTTCTCTTACTGTTCCAATGACCAAGATATTCTATCAGATATTATTACATGCATTCTGCCAGCATCATGATATAGATCCCCTTCCCCCAGATATCTACGTATTCCAGCATCACTCTCACAAAACTACAGCTTGAACGAGCCTGGCTGGTCCTCAGATTCCAGTACTCCCCGAATGGACGTGCCTTCTTGTAGCAATAATTTGGTAAACATTCCACGCATCAAGCTGCCAAAAAAACCCATAATAAAAAAATAAAATATATTAAAAAAAAAATTAAAAAAAACCCAAAAAACAAAAAACAGAAAACCAAAACATGTATCGTTGTCTCTATGTAAAGACGCCCTGAAGTGAGTTAAATATAGGATGTTCCCAGAGCCTGGTAACTGGGAAACAGAGGCCAAAAGTTTAAATGTGTGTTGTGAGAGGCAGTCAGTGCTGGCCATAGGTACAGCCAGACTGCTGCCTTGCTCTGGCTTGCTCGCTGCTCAGGGAGTGATTTCTGACAGAAGTAGTGCTGTGACTCACTGCAGAAGGTGCTATTTATCATAACTATGTGTAGGAGACTGAGGATCCAGTTTGAATAAAAAGTCTGATTTGCATCTTTAATGTATGATAGTTTATATTTTAAGTTATTAATGAGTATGCTGATCTGAAGAAAGAAATTTGCTAAATATTTAATGTTAAACAAGCTTTGGTTAAACAAACTGGAACAGAAGAAATTTCTGAAGTTGCAATCGCAGCATTTTCAAGCCATGAGTTTATCAATATTCAAACACCTATAGGAGATGCTTGAGAATCTAAAGCCACATAATGATCTCACATTTTTATAACACCTTTAAATCAAAAGGATGTCAAATTGTTTAACAAACTGCAGGCAAGGATCCTTTCACCTACAGATAAATCACAGACATGGCTGCAGTGAGTTTTGGAAGTGGTTTAGCAGCACAGGGGATCACTGCACAACAACACAGGAGAAGAATAAAGGCTGCTGCAACTTCAGAGACTCAGCATCAGTAGGGATTTAATCCTCAAGGTTTATGGATTCATATCAGCATGTCTGCAAATTTAGGTCCCCACACAATTAAAGAAAATACAATCCATAATAAATTAAGCCGATTGAAAGCAGCTAATCAAATACACAGAATATTGTGGCTAGCCTACGAGTACATTTTGAGAAGCAAGATGAGACTGAGCTCAATATTTCTTTATTGAAATACAGCTCTTTCTCTCAACTGAGAGACACTGTCTTGGTAACAGACATATTCTGTGGTTCTGGTCAAGGTATAAAGTAAATAATAATCCCCCAAAGCAATTATGCTTATTAGTCATCAGCAGTTGGTCTCCCACCCTTTTTTCCACACACAAAAAAATTGGTTCTTCAGATTACAAGTCCTGATGGAACAATGTCCCTCGGATAACAACGCATCAATAGTGCATTGCTCAGTGTCCCTCTGGCCCTGAAGTGCTGGAGTTGAGTCCTCACAGTCAGCTAGAAAATCAGGGAGAGAAAGGGCAAAGCCAGGATGAATATTCACAAACCACTGCTCAGAATGATTTCCGCTGGATTTGGCTCAGTATCTAATGTGGCTTGTCCTTTTGCTGTTTGAGGTATTTTTGATCTTCACTGATTGGCACTACAGCTCTGTCTTTAAGGCTATGTGGAGTCCTGTTTAAAACCACAAAAACAAACCAACAGCAGTGATGAAGTAAAAGCACCCACTTCTTCAACCCTTGCCTCAAGAAACCCTGACGGGAAACTAAGGGGAAGGCAGTCCATCATAACACACCCCCAATTCAGTTTTGATTTTAGTCAGCCTATTTTTAACCTCATTTAAAATAGATTCAAGCAGACCTATCCCTGCTTCTCAGCACTGCAATCAGACCAGTTTATACATTTCACTCAATGATGCTCAAATTGAGAAATTCTGGTGCAGTCCCCTGGGCACAGAGAACACCCTCAAACAGACTTCTGAGAGAGACCAGTCCTCACTAGGCTGTAATGTCAGGTTACTGTTTTCTTAATAACTTTTCCTAGAATCCTGAATCTTTCACTCTGTAGTGCACCCTGTGTCACCTGCAGCAGGAGAACAAAGTCCATGCTCCTGTCTCAGCCCAGTTACCCAAGTGCTGCCTTTGTAGCATTCCCAGGAGAGCTAGATGGTGAAAAACCAGTCTCTTCAGGCTGAATTTCCCATATAAGTGTTCTAAACACATATTTCTGCATAAGAGGCAGGCCTAACCAAAATCTGTCTATCTGCACAGACACTGCCTGGTTCTCAGCTCCTGCCAGTAAAACAGGGATGTTCCAAACTAAAGTTCTGTGAAGTTAACTGTGGGAGAGAATAGGAATTGCTCAGACACCATAGCAATCACATAGAAGCATATAGATATACAGAAAGAGAACTCCAGGGTTGTTCTTTCTTCCTAACTGTCCACCTTCCTATTCCAACTGGTAATACTCAGAAAGTATAATCCATGAGAAAGGCAGACAAAGTGGAAGAAACTGGAAAATAGGCAGCCCCCATCCTGCCCTCAGGTTTGTGATTTTATAATGAATTGGCACTCTGGGCAGCCACCCGAAGATGAGTCAGTGCTGTTCCTTAAACATGACCTCGTAGGAAGCCAGAGCGAAGCATCCCGATGCAGTTTACAATTCAGACAAGTTAGATAAGAGTGAATCAGCCTTTTACTCTGCCCTGCTGGGAAAGAATAATAAAAAAACAACCTGCCAGATATTCAAAATGGAAAATTCCTTTACGGCTGCACACATGACTACTGCTTTGGCCTTTCTACAAGAAAGAAGGGCCACGTGTAAGTGCCTAATTCCATGTGTTGTTTCCAGGTGGCAAAGGCCAGGTACTTCCTTGTGTGGAGCTTTCTCAAGTGTGTGTGTGTGTGTAGACACATGTGCACAAATGAACGTTTCCAGGTGCTGGAGTGGCATTCATTATTAAAACTCCCAAAGGAGACAAGTAAATTAAATAGTCCACTTAGCCGGCCACCACTGGAATTTCACTGGAGGGCTTCTTTTTCATGAAATTAAGGCCTCTGATGGTGATAGATATTGGCTGGGCTGTTTGTAGGATTTTTACAGCTTTTAATTAGCCAGGTTGCTTTATAAGAACTACTTTATATCAGTAGTCTTCAGTGATTCTGTAGATTGCATATTAAAAGTAAAAATTAACAAGTAAAGCAATCAGACCTGAAGAGACCAACATATTTCCAGTCGTTATCTCAATAGATTTTTGGCTCTAGTTTTGAAAATCACTACCTAGCATAACAGGCTGATCACAAACAGGTCCTCTTCTCCCAGTTAAGAGTGTGTGACTTCAAAAAGTGCTTACTGATGTTGGAACTTGATCTTTCAGCAACATTTTTTCAGCATGTCAGTGATATGGTACAATTAGTTCCTCATCAAAAAGAAAAACGGCATCTCAGACTTCCAATTTTGCTATTGCAAGGGTTTGATTTAACATCCTGAATACCTAAACATTGTCAGGCAGCTGGGAGGGAATACGATTCACTGAGATCTATCCTTTTTATTAAAAGCATATTATACCTTAAGGGAAGTATGTTTTTCTATAGGGACTGCTCCACAATTTAATTACAGCAGACTATCCTCTCATTTTATGAGATTCATCGGAGCTCAGGAACCGCAGTGTGATTTGTATCAGCATATCCTGCCCTGTCAGAGTGGAATGGGTAGCTATGCTCTGCTCAGAAAAATAGTATGGGTGGCAAAAATTCTCTGGACAAACTGCAGAGATGACAGTACACTGTTGCCTCCGCAAGGGAACATACATCATCCCACTAACAAACTATTACCCACTAGAAACATCTCAGAAACATGTGCTGGCTGAGGGAATACAGCACCTCACTATATCTTTTTTTTCCTATACAAGTCAAGCAACAGCTCTAAATTTCCAAAGTGGCGTTTCATTTTTTTGGGGTTTTCTGGGGGGACTATATTTTACAGAAACAGAAACACTGAAGATACTCTCAGGAGAACAAACCATGCATTTTGTATATTCAGTATGTTTCTTGTTTTTAAATTTCTTTAAGACCTTTAGTAGCATAACATAATATTCTCATTTTCACACAGACACACACAAAGAAGGTTTAAATATTGCTGGATAAACCAACACTGTTAGGAAATCAAACTACTGCAGTCCTCAACTAAGGACAGAAAATAGACAATTTAATCTCAGAAATACAGTGAAATTTGGATCAAAGTTTGTCATTGCAGAAAATGTGCTTCTACTCATCATGGCATCCTCATCTTATGAAAGGAGACTACATATTTACATAAGTCTCAAGCTCATCAAGTCGAGCAGGGAAAAAGGGACTGGCTGAGAGTGGCAAGAGATTTTTAGTGACATGCTATTTCAAACACTTGCTAACTAAAAGAATGTCATTCTTCTTTTACTGCTGGGCAACACTTTCACTAAGACTACAAAAGATTGCAGAAATGTAAACTGAGGGAACTCAGTCAAGACTGACAGTCTTGGAAACTTGTTTGCCTCGTGGCATCCTGATAGCTGTGTTCCTTTTGGCTGGTTTTGTTTTTATTCCTCCAAGTAGTCCTCAGTGCCAGCATTATCAGAATTTATGACTATGTCAGCTATCTTCTTTTCTCTTTGAAACAAATTTCCAGCCTACACGTTTTTGAGAACAACAATAAAACACTACTATCATGCAAACTAACAACACAGAAATAAAGAGCAAAGAGAAAAAAAAACAGACCTCAAAGTATCATTTTTAAGGTATCACTCATGCTTTATGATATCCTCCAGATTTGTTAATGCTTGGGGTGTGTAAAATTTCTTATTTATTATCTGCCTTATCCTATTGTCAGCTATTTTTACTGTCAAGTCTTCATCTGGTAGTCATGTGCCAAGGAAGAATCATATGTCCTTGTTCAAGCATATCACAGCTGACAGATGCTGCTGTCTTCCCAGCAACAGTGCACAAGGAAATGCTCTCCCACTCTGGTTTTCCTCAAATCATGCAGCAGGCCTGCAGGAAGGACTGCCTCTGCGTGTCTTCCTTCTCCATACTGAGCACCTCAGACAGCATTTTAAGGAGGAACCAAAAGGATGAATGGTAAATGTGAGCTCCTCTGAAGCTGGTCTGAAAGAAGAGAGGATGCAGGAGGTTCCTGTGTGGGCAGTGTTGGCATGGACAGCAAACAAGTGCAGAAGAGCCACAGTGGGCTGAGGGAAAGCCCTGCTTATCCAGTCCCCCGAGACCATGGAGGATGCATGAAGGGAATAAACCATCCCAATGTCCTTTGGCCAAGGGACACACGGTGGATGGAGGAATTGTCAAGCTCAGAGGTTGTGACTGCCCTGACTTGTACAACATATCAGGTTAACATTAATTTCACGTGTGAATACTTCCCCCAAAGAACATAGATAATGCCCAAAGGCAATCTGACAAACTTTTAAAGGGATCCTAGAGAGGAAGAGTAATTCCTGCAAGAAGCTCCCATGACTTCCTTCTCCACAGTAACAGCACCGCTTCTCTGTGTTTCTCCATGAGGGCTATCTGATCTGGAATCAGGTCTCCAAACAATTAAACTGACAGAAGGGAAAAATGATGGGGAAATTGCACACACATAGAAAGGGAAACCTTGTATCTGAGCAGCTGTTTTGGCAGCATAGGTATTGAGCCACAGGCTACTCTCAGTGAGGCCTGTGACATGGGATTTCTCTGGGCAAAGACCATGAAGTGATTTATAATTTAAGCTTGCATTATTAAAAAGAGGCTCTGTCTCTTCTGCAAGATATTTGTGTCTGTCAGTCATTCTCTTGATTTTACAAGGTGCTGGCCTAGTTGGAGGCCAAGTTATTAAAAAATAATCTTCTTTGTTGTTGTAGTTATTGAACTGATGCTATCAAAAGGACTCTATGATTTATAGCATGTGTCTCTAGGGAGGCTTTAGTCTATTTTTTTTTCCTCTCCTCTTGATATACATCTAAATTTGCCACTCAGTAAGATTCCATTTCTCTCTTTCCCTGTGTGAGAGCAGATTCTTAGGCTACTCTACCATTCACCCTACTCTCAAGTGAAGATGAATTTAGGCTGTGGTACATCTTTCTTTCCTGTTTGGAATTTTCTAAAATCGTTCTCACAATCATCACTCTGGCAACAACACTTCAACCTGGAAACACTTACATAAAAACTGCATGGCTGGTTACACAACGTTCTGTGCTTTCTGAAGCTCTGGAAGCAATATTTGAATGTTCCTGGGAGTTACTGTGCCTTGTCCGCTTTTGCCATTTATTGTGGGAAGGTCACACACAGCTGTGCTGGCACTGACAGCTGCAGGGTCTGCAACTGGACACAGAATGACAAATCCTATTGGAACTGGAAAGGTTTATTAGTCAGAGTGCCTGTTATAGCCCCTTAGGTTTTGGGAGCCTAATTAATACCTTTGCATGGTACCAGCCAACATGATGGCTTTTTAAAGCTTGCTTAGATGTGCAGTGCAAGGCTGTTGAGATGTCCAAAGAACCTCAAACACACACTCTGTATGTCCTCAGCCTTGGCACGGAAGGAACTCAGCTTTTTACAACCAAACCTAAGTCTGCACTTGAGAGCACTGCAGGACTTTAAGTCAGATCAGGACCTAAAACACCTGAAGCTTCAACTCTTGCAGACCTCCCCTTTGTTGAACACGCACCAGGTAGAACAGCTCTGGATACATACTTAAAAAAAAAGCAAAACCAAAAAGTATTAAAAGTTTTCCAGGGGCACTGCATTTTGAGGAGGAGCGGAACATGTGCAGACACTCAGAGAGAGCTGTTGTCTCACACAAATACAGGTAGATAAGAGTTAGGGGCCTCCTGAGCTCCTCTGGGCCCACTGAAGAGGCTGCCCAGAGAAATGGTGATTAACAGCATTTTACTCTGTAAGAGGCAGCCTCTCCCAGCTCCCGGTTTCTGACGAGTTCCTGTACCTAGGGAGCTGTTGTCTTTCCTAATAAAAGCTGGCGTGTGCTCCTGTGCAAGGCTGAGGTTCTTATTAAACTGGTAATTATGCCCTCTCCCCTTTCCCCTGACTGGAAGCACAGCTATTTGGCAATGAAGTACATCCTGATACAGGTCTACACGGATGCAGAATATTCACACCAAGTACGGAGAAGCATTTACTTCCAGGCAGTGGCACCTCTGATCCAGTTTCTATCTCTTAGAAAGAGTCAAATAACTTTTTATACTGCCATTTCCCTCCCCTGATGATAAGTGGAGTCTAGAAAACTAGCACAGATCTAGATACTGCAGAAATCTGCAATTTGATGAGGTGAAACCCTAATCCCCCCAAGCTTCCTGCATAGGCAGTAGAAAAAGTCATGCATCTTAAAAGAGTTTCTAAGTTAGGCTCATACACCACCAAGCACAGCTAAATATTTCTATGGGAGGAAATAATCCAAGCCAAAGGAAAAAAAAAGTAAAAGTAATCTTTTTGGAAGGAAAACAGAAAAAAGCATTACAGAAAGAAGTATTACAAAAAGAAAAAATACTGCAAAACTAGCAGAGCACTGTTAGTGCTGAGCCTTAGGAAGTTCCTCAGAAAACATTTTTCAAAGAATTCTTGTGCCTCTGCCCTAGTCCCATGTCTCTCAAAGTGTTACTGACTTAAAGACAAACATAAGACATCAGCATGGAAAGAAATTTCAGCAGCTCTTGACACATCAACAATTAACCCTGTACATTATTTAGTTCAGAATTTCAAGATCAATTACCTTGACTAGAAATAACTGACTCATCCTGAAGATTTGTTTTTAATCTGTTTTACAGTGCTAGGATTGCAGTGACACTATGTGAAGCAGGGACCAAACTTTCATCTCTTTTCTATCATGGAATGCCTAACAAATATGCTGTACATGTCACTGTCTTTTTCTCTGTGGTCTAAGAAAGCTTACAGTCTTTTCTGAAAATTGGAACAGCCTCACCATGAAGAGTGTAGTGTGATTTTTTTTCCAGAACAGCCTGTAATTGACTACCCTCAAGGAGACGGGAAATACAGAATTGAATTTGTTCAGGCTGAAACAGAATTGAAATTCTTCTACAAAAAAGAAAAAGCTCGGAAAGAGGTTTCCCAGCTTTCTTTGCTTGGGTATCACTGGCTGCAGCAAGTTACACCATCACTGGCAGTGCTCACCCTCAGCTTTGTGTAGAAGTGCAAAAAGGCAAAGAGGAAACCTTTGCTGCCTTCTTCTCTCCTTCCTACCTCGCTTCTTTACACTTCCTGCCCGGATATCTCCTCTCCCTCCTATTACACCTGAGACTGGGGCCCCAAGCTCACACTGCCTCTTGCAACTCAGCCTAATGCCATTCTCCTGAGAGGGATCCCAGGAGCTGCACTTGGATGAGCCCCATGGGTCCCTTCCAACTCTGGATGTTCCATGATTCTGTGATTGAGCCATCATGGGAGAAGCCACAGAGTGAGGTGATGCTGCAGCCCCGAGCAGCAGGCAGCAGACAACCAGCAAAACAAGGAAAGTGCCATGTGGATACAGCTGCTCCCAGGGGCAGCCTTCCCTTCATTGCATAGAGGAGAGACCAGACAATGTGCCTGTGCAACGGGGCTCTTTCTGAGCCATGAGGGAAGTTTCTGCATCCAGGCGGGTGCTTCCACAGTCCCTGACCCAGCACAGACAAAATGAAGCTTCTCGATAATGCCTACAACCCTGAAAAGACAGAAAATGTTCCAGTAAAGATAGGAGGCTGAGAATGAAAACCCTATAAAAACTAGGTTTTGGCTTCATCAATGAGAATCGACCCTCTTATCTGCTCAGTGAAATGAGAGCTCCCATCTGTGGGGGTGGGTAAGGACGTGGAGAGTGAGGGGCTGGGGAGGGTGGGAAGGTGAACGCTGCTGTCCTCCCGCTGTGCTTTCTTCCAGCCCATTCAAACTCGAGGGAACGCTTCCATTCCTGTGTGCCCACAGAAATTCCTGGAGGAAGCGAGCCAGACTGCTCCTCAGCAGGAACTGTCTTTAACAAAGGGACATCTTTTCCTTACTGAATGCTTTCGCTTCAGGGTTATTTTAATCTGAAGCTTAACAGAATATAGAATCTGTTTTGATTAAAAAGCCTCAGTGGACTAAAAGCATGACAAAGGACCTGAGAAAGACTTTTTTGTCTCTTTGCTTCATCGAAAAACTTTTTAAGTCTGCTTTCTTACTACAACATATGTTTGAGATACCAATGTCTGTATCTGAGCTATTAATAGTTGATGGGTTTGGGCTGGGTCCAAAACCTATATTCCTTCTCCTTGCCTAAGGTGAGCAAGAATTCCTCTTCAATACCAATTGCTCCACAGCAACAGCTTCAACAAGCTGACATTAAACTATAATCAATTTAAATTATTAAAACATCAATTTAACGAAACCTAGCAGAGTCTATTAAATATTCCTAGAAAATTCAAGATGTTGTGCAAAGAGAATGTGGAAAAAAGACTGCTTGGATCCCAAAAACGATTTTTTATACCTAAACACATTGTTTATTTTATCTGGCATTGTAGAACTTGCAAAGCAAACTCAAATCTGATCTGAGTTCTTCTTTATGCTAGGGCTTCCCCAGTGACCTCCCTAAAGTGTGTGGATGTAAGTGGGGTAAACACCATCTCTCCTTTCCCAAATGATTCTTAAGTTTCATTTCTATCTGAATTACATCATCTACTCACTATTGTGTAAATATATTTCCTCGCCTTGACATTCACGGCAGCAGACAGAAATCACGAGGTCACCATCCACCTCAAACCATTATAATTCATTGTTTAGAAGGAACATTCTGATTTCTCTGCTTTCACTCCCTGTATGAGTGTGGCTGAGTGCCAGCTGAACCACAACGCTGCCCAAGACCCAGAGAGGTTCTGTGGGTAAAGCACGTACTGCAGCTGTGGTGATATTCAGGAAGGGGCTGGATCATGCTGAGAGTCACTTCTGCCACACAGTAAATCAGCAGAAAAAACAAGTATCCTTTATCCTAAACTCTGTAAACCCCCTGCTTTCACAGAGACTGGGGGATGGTTCTTTGGCAGTATGGAATGGGGAGGGAAATTAGTTCATTTAAAAGGTCTGCGTCATTTCTGGAAATGTTGTTTGTAACAAAGAAGCCATGCACTGTCAGCACAAATCTGCAAAGCTGTTTCCTACAATCACTGTATTTTTTAAAAGTTCAAAACTTTCTGATTTCTCCACTGTCACCTTCAGCAGTGCATTCACACTCTGAACAGGCCGTTGCTACTCCGTGGGTTTGTGAGCGGGCAGGGGTGAGGGTTGACCCTGTGAGTGCCTCCATTACACCACAGCTAATAAATGAAAGCAGGGGAGCTCTGAGTACAGCAGCTGCAGCACACAAAGGGACTGATACGTTGCTTATCTAAATACAATGCAACCTTTCCAGTGGCTACAGGTGGCTGCTGGCACTGGTGAGGCAGCAGGCAAAAAGGAAGATCTCTGCAAAGCAACTACAGTATTGTAAATCACTACAAAACACATCCACGAACATCCAGGCTAAAGAAAAGACCATATCTGGAAAAGATTTTTACATGATGGCATTCATATTGAGTCAAATTCAGAGCTGCCATTCACCATTCCTTTGAATGAAATAAGATAGTCTTCTGAACAAAGCTGGGATGTTATAAGACTTAGGTACTAATGAAATGTCCAGTGCTGAAAGATATAGTCTAATTCAACTGAAATTGACACTTATTTTGAGAAGATAATGCAAAATAAAGAATTAAAATCCAATTAGACAAATACTTTTGAAATGTAGAATGCATAAAAATTCACCCTGGAATAATCTCAGTATTGGATGAAGTTCCCAAAAAAAAAAAAAAAAAAGAAAGAAAAAGAAGACATATCTCAATCTCTGTTTTCACTAAGATTTGAAGAATGACTCATATGTCATCTTCATTAATGAGCTGGGCTGAAGGGGCATCTCAGTAGCCACATTCTTGTAAAACACAAACGTAGGGAATATTTGAATTAATAATAAGTAGAAATTCTTTTGGGGAGAGAACTCACTTTCAGATCTATGTTCTGGAGCTCCCTGTTACACCCAGCTTTGAACACTTTGAAGAAATAATGTGGTGTACAGGGATACAAGATTCCTACATTACAATGAGAAATTAAATAGCTACACTTTTTATATTAAAGCATCCATGGTAATTATTGGACAAGGGCATAAACACTAGAATCTGCAGAGCACAGAAGGATTAATGGGTAACAATGAGATGCAGCAGACTATTGAAGAGTGAAATGTAGCTCTTGGTCAAACAATAGTCATCCATTAGTGTATATTTAAATCAGCCAAAGATTCAGAGTAATACCCAGATATGTGGATTGCAGGATGCAGCCTAAACGTTGGGGATCACAGCCATGAAAATAATGAGTCGGTTGAAGATGAGGTCAGAGATTGCCTGTTCATCAACTGTGAACACAATATTACCGTTAAAAGGCCTAATGAAGTCCTTGGAGACAGGAGAAGATGAGTGGTCCCAGCATGGATGAGACAGCTGTTGGAATTCATGCACCTAGCTCCAGTGCATACTTCATGGCAGATACAGGAATGCTAGAGATCTCAAAATGGAGATGTGTGGGTTGTGTGACAACCTTTCAAATTAGTTGGCTAATGCATTTCAAAAAGACTAATTCTTAAAATTTCTATGAAAACAAGGAAGTAAGGAATGCAATCCTTCTAATGGTCCCGCTGAAAGGCTGAAGTCTGGGTTCAAGCCACAACAGTTATAAGAATTCATATCTCAGGACCACTTATTATATAAATTGTTAAAACATTGAAGTCAAAGGATATGAAGGTGGTCAGAGCAAGTGATAAAAAGGGGTCTTGACTTCTAGTGCAGACTCTGAAGAAGAGAGTTCTAGCGAAGCCAAATAAACCATTTGCTATCGGAATCTGGCCTCTGCTAAATTAATTAACTTTCTGGAAATTTACAAATTTCTACTCACACCTCAAGGATTTTCTACAGAGATCTGACACAACTGATACATCTGATAGAGATAAAAGTGTGCTGGAATTATGGGCTATCTTGAAATGCATTTTAGGATAAAATAAAAGCTTTCCTTATTCTCCGTTCAGCTAGAAAGTACCTGCTGCAGTGTTAGTGCTTCTCCACTGCCTTTGTTCTTTCATCAAGAACAAAAGATTGCTGCCCCAATAACAATAATAATAGTAGCAGCAGTGATAATATTTATAGTCCATTAAGTTTCAGTTCTCAGGATGATAGATACTTTTTAATAATTGCAAAGATAAGATTTTACTCCTTGCTGTTATCTGCAACAACACAACATCACTTAAAGCTTTTTCGTTACCAATTTGACTTCTCATATTGGATGCACACAGTGTTTGTTAGTTACAAGAGAGCTGCTCATTAGTGCTGAACTGCTGGCAATGATCACTGGAGCATTTGTGTTTTTACCAAAATAAATAATTAGCAACTGTGCGAAAGATACTGGATGTAGAGGAAAATGGAACAAAGAAGGATCAATATGCTAAATTTTTGAGAAGCTCATAGGCTGATGAATGACCTCAGTGGTACAACACCATTAATTGCCTTATAATACAGTTTACGCAGATGGGGACTTACTTATTTGTTCATGAAGAGAAGGAGCTGTTTAGGAGGGAGGAGCCCACAGAAAGTCATGGACAAGTCCCCTTCAGCATTAGGCATGCCATTAATCAGACAGTGCTTATTTCTGTCATAAATATGTATGTCCTGTTTTCAGAGATGACAGCAGTGGTTTGAAATACTGTTTTTAAGATTAGCAAAACAAGTCTCTTGGATTCATTTTCCAGCCAAATGTGGGAGATATGAGCTGAAATCAGTGCTGAGCAAAAGCACTGCTATACTCCAATCTATTTTTTCAGATCTACACTCACAGATTCACAGAACAGTTTGGGTTGGAAGGGACATCAAAGATCATCAAATTCCAATCCCCCTGCCGTGGGCAGGGGTCACCTTCCACTAGACCAGGTTGCTCAGGGCCGCATCCAACCTGGCCTTGAACACTGCCAGGGATGGAGCAGCCACAACTTCTCTCTGCAACCTGTGCCAGAGCCTCACCACCTCTGAGCAGAGAATTTCCTCCCTAAAGAACATCTAATCTAAACCTGCCCTCTTTCAGTTTAAAACCATTAAAACCAATATCTCTCTATATAAAAGGTCCTTCTTCTTCCATTTTATAAGAGCCCTTTAGGCTGAAGATGATTTTCTAGACATGTAGAAATATTGTGTCTTTTCCTCAGTTCAAGTCTAGACACTCCAATCTCTTATTCTTCTCTTTGCAGCTGATAAGGAACACAGTGTTCTCAAATCATTTTCCAATCGCCACAGGGATTCTCATCCACACCTCACTTAGAGGAAGTTTAGAAAATTATTACTCAATGATTGTGTGTGCAATCTCCACGTGAAAAGGAATGGCAACATTTTGGGGCTAATCTAACCTCGTCCAACAATCCTTTTAGAAGGGGAAAGAGGACAGCAAGTAAAAAATATGAAAGACAGATGCGAAGATGGCAAATTCAAGTCCAATTAAAGAAGCAGACAGAAACAGAGAAAAGGGAAAGTCGAAGAACCTACAGAGCAACTTTTAATCCTTTATTCAGTGGAAACCCAACATTTGGAAGCAAGTGAATCTCTTGGCTTCAGATTTCTTAAAATAAGGTTCCAGTACTTTATGATCCAGCAGTATTCGCAGAACCCATACACCAGGTACACTAATCCTAGTGATTTAATGTAGGAAAGTTCAAAACAAGCAAGTGTTTTGATCCTGTATGAAAAGGAGCAATTCCTAACTCTAATTTGACACTGAAGATGTAAAAAAAAATAGAGGGAGAGAGAGAATTTAAGGTGAAATATAATTACTCAAGGTTTTAATCAACTCATCCTCCAGAAGAGACCAGCAAGGCTTCTTGGCTATGATTAGTCTATCAGTCTTTCCTTATCAACAGTCTGTGTGAAGGTGACATGAGAACTTTCTCTCTCTCCCACCCCTTTTCCTGTGCCACATCTCCAAAAATTTAGATTAGCATGAACATGAAATTTGTCTTTTTTTGCTGGAGGAGTTAGTAAGCCTCTTCCTCTGAAGCCTATCAAGAGACTGGGCAGGAGCCCGCTCTTGAGCACCGAGCCAGTGAAGCCTCAGAACTTAATTTTCATCACTGCAGATCATCCCAAAAAAGCATGTGCATCCTGCCAGGCATGGGAGCAAGAGACCCGGGGCCATGATTCAGCTGTGCAGCCCTTCTCCACCAAAGCAGTGCTGCTTGCCAAGCTGCAGTGCCAGCAGAGAGCCCTTTGCAGAGGAACTGTGGTGTTATCTCTGCGAGCTGCCAATTCTCTGAATTCCTCATTATCTACGCGTGAAATCCAATGGGTGCCTAATGCCAGCTTAGACTACAAATCAACGCATTACCAGCAACAGGGTAAGTAGGTGTCTTCAATGTATGCAAACATAGCATTGTAGGCAGGCATCTGCTGGTGCTACTGCGCTGTTCTACTTTTGCAGTGACCTCTGTTATTTATAAAGAAAGTTGGAAAATCCAGAGAAAACTCCTTTTCCAAGTAGAAACCTGACAGCTTGCCTGCTGCTGCCCCTGCAGAAGTTGCACCATTCGTCTTCCAGACAGAAGCACCTCTCCCTAGTATTTTAATTAATCTTATACTTCATATTCTTCAGGAGCTTTCGGAGTGCTCTGTTAACTTGAATAAATGTGAAATGACCTCATTCTTTAACGTAACCTTGCAAGAGGACTTTCCATTGAAATGGGACTTGTTCTTGCTCATGTACATAAAGTTCCAAGGCACGTTACTCCCCTGGGTCTCTCTCCAAGCTGAATTTCAGCTCTTATCTCTTGAATAGCACAGGAGTGAGAATTATTCTCAATAAAGTATCTATATTTCTTCTGATTTTACAGTTCATAGGTGCTCCCATTAATTATATGTCTTAAAAATACATGTCCCTAAGATTAACCTGAAGAAATGTAGTTTACACACGTACACAAGGCTTCCTTTTACCAATAAAATAAAATCAAATCAATGAAATGCTGTATTTTGTTCCGTGTTAGCACTTAACTAAAGGGCACTTCCCTGACTGCCTTGAGAACGATTTAGTTTGTCTCTGCTTCTCTTGCTTCCCTCTGCATTTTAACTCATTTAAATTTTCAGAAAAAAAAAAAAAAAGAATCATTACAGTTGGAAAAAAACCTTTAGGATCATCAAGTCCAACTGTCAAGCCCAGGTGCCATGTCCAGTCATTTCCTGAACACTTTCAGGTTGGTGACTCAATCACTTCCTTGGGCAGCCTGTTCCAACGCCTCACCACCCTTTCAGTGAAGAAATGTTATCCTAACATCCAATACAAGCCTTCCCTAGTGTAACTTGATGCCATTTCCTCTCATCCTTCCTTGTTACCTGGGAGATTAACCCCCACCCCACGACACCCTCCTCTCAGGGAGTTGTAGAGAGTGATAAGGTCCCCCCGGAGCCTCCTTTTCTCCAGACTTGTGCTCCAGACCCTTCCTCACCTCCGTTCCCTTCTCCGGACTTGCTCCAGCACCTCAGTGCCTTTCTCAGAGTGAGGTGCCCAAAACTAAACACAGGATTTGAGGTGTGGCTTCACCAGTGGTGAGTACACTGCCCTGCTCCTGCTGGCCCCACTGTTGCTGATCCAAACCAGGATGCCACTGGCTTCCTTGGCCACCTGGGCACACCTGGCTCATGTTCAGTCACAGTCAAGCAGCACCTCCAGGCCTTTTTCCACTGGGCAGCTTTGCAGCCCCTCTTACCCAAACCTGTAGCAATGCACAGGGTTGTTGTTACCCAAGGTACCCCCAGTTTTCTCACTTGTGTTTTTGTGTGGTTTTTTACTGGAAAACTGTGCCACTTAGCACTTCCACTACTTAGGCTTCTAAATAATAACAGTGCAAATGGAGAAACTCAGGAATAATCATTTGCCAGAGATACTTGGGAGAGAGAAATTAATAACCTTGTGGCCTTAACCAGCAAATACTTATGCTTTTTAGGTCTTCTTCCATGCTAATGTCTAAGTTTGGTACTAATGCTGCTTAACTTTTCTCCAGAGAGAAGGAAAAAATGCCCTGATAGGAACTAATTTTGATGTGGTTAGGACTCATTAAAGCCTCTGTAGTTCCATTTACAAAACTCATAACACTTATGGTGTCAACTACACACAAACAAAATACAAAATCAAACTAGAGATAAAAACGAAGCATCATGGCACTTAAATATTCCTCAGCTGAGAGCTGCATTAATGATCTTTAGCCTTCTCCAGTGTTGCAGAGGGAACATGACAACCATTGACAATATTCACCATGGGAATCTAACTTACTGCATGCCAAAAAATAAGATAATTATGACTATTTTTAAAGGTGACATTTTATTAACAGAGCAGACCAGCTCATCCTCATGCCACAGTCAAGATTTTTTTCATACTTGGGTACTCAATAATCAACATATGCAAAAATGAGTAATTGATGCCATTGTTCACTCTGTAGAAGTTTTGACATTCACTTCTCATTGAGTAATGTCCCTGTTCACAGGCTTGTAAAGTATCTATTCTGTTTAAGAGAACAAGTCAAGCAAATGAACAAACTAAGCAAATCTCAGGTTGTGGTTGTGGAAGCATTTGTATCTGGATTGAAAGAAACCCTCTGAATTTCAGATTTATACATTCAGATTAGGCAAGACTCATTAATTTGATTTGAGGGCTAAGAAGCCTGAACAACCAGCTCCTCTTTGAAGTGCTTTTCTGAGACATGGCTGAAGATAACATGGGGTGGGTGCCGTTACCACATCCACTCTCATCCCTTTCCTCATTAGCAGTGCTGCTTTCAGGACTCTTGGCCCAGTTCTCTGTCTCTCTTTCCCCAGAGGAGATAGGAAGGTCTTCCTTTCCAGTTCATTTTTCTCTTAGCCTATCCCCTACACAACAGCCTTTCTCAGTCCTTTGTTCCCACAACCGTGGACTCCAGGACTGCTTCCCATCCCTCTTCCCTATTCTCTCTCCTGGAATCAAAATAAAAAACCAATCTCATTTGCATTCTTGAGAAATCATTAATAATTTCTGTAACTGACAATATAATGTGATATTCCAATTGAGAATAGCCTCCCAAAACAGAGGGAAAGACTGCTCACAGTATGACATCATTACATATCACATACCTTAGAAAAAAAGATATTGTCTGGAGCTGCCAGAGGTGTTCAATAATTTTTCAGTTGTGACAAGACAGGAATTTAGCCTTGACAATACTTATGCTCTTTTTATAGATATAGATTTTTTTTTTTTTTTTAAGTTGCAATGAGATGGGTAAGCAACAGAGGAAAAAAAAATAGCATCTTCACTCTACTGGATTCTTACAGAACCTGCACAATGTTCAGGTTTCCATACATTAGCTCCTGTGGGGGACCCCATCTGGAATCCCTCATGTTTACAGCAATCATAGAAGTCTCTGTGGGTCTCCCTTGCTGAATAATTTCCATATCCCTTTTCATTTAAAGCTTGTTTATATACCAATTCAAATTAACAAGAAATCACCTGATTAGAATTCTAGATACTTCTCACTAACTCTACTACAATTGGATTAATTTGAAAAAATACATAAACACTACTTATAGGCTGCTCTATATATCTGATGAAACAATTAACTGCTTGTGCAGATTTTGTCACAGATTACTCAACAGTCATGGCAACTGCATTTCAAACAAACTGAAAATTCCAGCAAATACATTCAGTTTTCCGGAACACATAAAAACTCTCTTAAAAAAAACACCTCTAAAAGAGCAGGAAGGCAGTAGTGTTTGAGACAAGACTTCCTTCGAACAGGCTGAGCCCTACTAATGAAAACACATACTCACACAAATCAAAGTGACAGACTCTGTATAAACATTCAACAAAAACTAATAACAAATCCTTCCTCCAGCAGGGACACGAAATGAACAAAACGACTGTATGACCAATTAATGATAAGGCAACAAAAAGTGCACTCAATGAAGGTGCAAGCATAGCAGAGAAGCCAAATTAATTTTAAACACCACTGTTGATCTGGAAAATGCACTAGACCACCATGCTGAAGTCCTTTTGAGTGTGAGACTTGTCAGAGGGTCCGCAAGAAATTGAAATCATTGTAGAAAAAGTCAAGACTCAAATGGACAACGTGAACAGCAGGGGCTCACCTGGACCAGATGGTGTCCACCCAGGAGTTTCAAGGGAACTGGAGGATGAAGCAGACAGACAGTGGGTTATAAATTGTTGTAAAACTGTGCTAATACGTGAAGATAAAAATAGGGTGTCATTGGAAAATAAAATAAAATTAAATCAAGGCAAAAAGTCTGATGCCCGCACATGGCCAATTAGTAAAAGCCTTAATAAAAGACAGGATGAACAGAAACTTGAACATGATCTACTTGGAAAAAGGCAACGTGTCTTTTCAAAGAGGCACTACCTTAAAATCATATTGGGGCTCTCATTGTTGGATTTCAGCAGAAATCTACATAAAGATCATATATAACCTATTTAGCCTTTCAAAAAAGTTTTCAACAAAGTCTTGCAAAAAAGTTTTTGGAGAACTAGATGGACACATGCAAGGGAAAAATTCCTGGCTTGATAATTGTCTTAACAATGGGATGAAGAAGATGTAATATGACTGGATCTCAAGCAGTGAAAGAAAATCATCAGTGGAATTTCCCTGGGACTCCTGCTGTTCTATATGGCCATAAATATAGCCTCCCAAAGGGGGCCAGTGGTGAGCTGACAAAGTTTGCTGACGATACTGAGTTATTAAAGTAGGAAGGACAAGACTCATGGAAAAATTGCAGAAGGATATTATGAGACTGAGCTGAGAGGAGGCTGAGCAATAAAATGTCAGATGCTGTTCAATATAGGTAGAAGTACAGTTAGTCAGACAGAAAAGAAAAATAATCTCAACTTCACATTTAAAGTGATGGCTGCTGAGCTGAGCGTTGCAGCTTCAGAGCATGATCTTTCAATTGTGATAGACAATATCCCTGAAAATGCCTGCTCAGTGCTCAATAGTAGTGGAAAAAGACAAATCATAGTTAGAAACTATTTCAAAATGAAGAGAGAATGAAGTGGAGAACTCCATTATTCCATTGTAGAAACCCGTGGTACACCCGTATCTTGAATGCTGGCTATTCCTTAACCTCAGAACAAATACAGTTATATGAAATATGCACAGAAAAAAAAAAAAATCAGTGGGAAATCAAAGGTGTAGGACAGCTTTTGTATAGGGCACAATTAAGCTAGGAATCTCTGCCATGGAAATTAAGTGACTGGGGGAGAATATGAGAAAAATTTAGAAAACCATTGCTAGTAAGAAAAAAGTGGCTGGGAATGAACTGCTTAACTTTTCTTCTAGAGAATCAGAACTAGGTAATTAAGGTAGCAGGACACAGAGTCCACACACACGCTGTGGGATGCAAAATCTGGGTTCAAGAAGAGACAGACCCGAGAAAAGAAATCCACTGACAACTACTAAGCAGAAGGAGACAGGCTTGGCATATAGAGTTTGGTGAGTGAAAACAGTTGGAGACCAGCAGACATTCTGAATGGAAACATCCCTCATCTTTACTCTGCTCTTACTCTTCCCTAAGCATTCACTTATAGGCTCCTACAGAGTCAGACTACAGCATCAGATGAACTTTCAGTCTGAGCCACTGTGATTGTCTCTACGTGTTTACGACTTTAGGCTACAAGGAACCTGAAACATATTAATATTTTCCCCCCGAGTATTAAATATATTACAAGTGAAGAATGAAAAGTTGTTTGTAACTCCCTACCACTGTTAGTCCTGAGGTCTGTCCCCCATCCAGTGCTCAGCCAGAAGGATGCTGTTCATCTCTTAGGCTGCTTTATGCTATATAATCTGCTATAATTCTGTCACATATAGCCCGGAAACCTCAATAACACATCTCTCTTTGTTTTTATTAGCAGCGGGAGAAACGTATGCTTAATCTTTTATTCTTGCATGGAGTAGTCAGAATATTTCCCTTTGATTTTTTTAGATCGTGTAATGGTTGTTTAGCACACTGCAAGGAAAGAAAATGCTAGAGATTACGGCTGAACTAGTTTTAAAAAACATTTGGACAAATAAAATATTTATATTGAATGGATTCCACATTGCAGTGCCTGCGACTTGGCAACAAACATTACAAATCATGAGCAATATAGAGAATAAAGAATTTAATTAACAAAGCTAAAGATGGAAAAGAAAGCACACTGATATATGTAACGTGGCTCTCAGCTTCAATATTCAGCAATAAAATAACAAGTCAATGCTTCTAAACCAATCTGAAATGAATGAAAAACAGAAGCAACATAGTTGGAAGGTTATATTTCAAAATGTAATTAGTGTCAGAATATTTCAGAACTACTAAAAGCAAATAAGTCACCAAGTTCAATACAAAGGGAAACATACATGACAAAGAAGTAATTTAGAGAGGGAAACATCTCATTATTTTTATTATTTAAATCTAATCATCATTAGATTAATTTAGAGGAAATTAAATGAAAGTAAAATACTACATCTTCATATTGCCAAATAATTGGTGTCAAAGAAATTTTAATTTACTGGAAACAATCCCTTCTGTGCAATTAAAGAGAAAAAAAAGAAACTTATTATGTATGTTAAATAGCAGCTTTCACTGTAAAATATAGCTCTCCAAAGATTAGCCATGGTTTAAATGAAAAGCTACAGAACAGGATCTCACATGTTCTATCTTCATGAAATTAAAAAATACTCTGAAAAAAGGCCTACATGTATATACTCAATAAAAATACTAAACTTTATTTATTACTGTATTTTAAGGAATCTTTTGGACAAAACTAATATTTTATTGTGCAAAATAGTGAGATGCGCTTTCAGAGAACACATGTTCCAGCATAACTGCCAGGTGGCCGCTCCCTTTAAATCAGAATCCAAACATTTGCATGGTGCTCCCACAGAGCCACAGCTCTGAGCATCGCCAAGATGTCGTTTACACGACCGAGCAGGAAGCACCACCACCCCTTGGCTGTGACATGCAAGGTGCCTTGTGCGTTCTGAGCATGTTGAGAGTGCACTGGCAAGGGCCCACGTGGAAATTTTCAGTGCTCCAGCCCCGACAAACCTCCTCTACAGAAACTTCACAGACACCTCAAAAAAATCTGTCAGGGATAGGGACGTTATTGACACTTTTCTCTTAACTGCTACAGGTTGAACACAAGAGAAGTGGGCAAATGCTCACATTTTTTGAGGTGTGCTTGTGTTCCGAGAAAAACAGCTCCTGTCTAGAAACGTGTCTGGTGATAGGGAGACCAAGTGACCTCTCTCTTTCCAGTCAGCCAAGAAATGTGCCATCCTTCCACTGTCTTTCAGCTGTTTTGCTGCAGCCAAGAACTACAGACAAATGGCAATGTGTAAGAATGAAAATAATAATATGAGCTTTGTGTTGCTTTGACCCTTCCAAATTCAGGCTCAGCTGGAGGTCTGTGTGCAGTCAGACCAGTTGCTGTTTTATCCAAACTAGTTCATCCATCCCTTATCAAGATGCTAGCAAGCAGCTGCGTTGATCCTCTTGTATTCAGTGCACAGCCTTTCTGTGCTCTGCAGAAAAAGATCTCACTTCAGACCATGCTCAGCCAGGAGTGTTTTTTCCATCAGGAATCCACAGGCGTGAGCTCTCTGGCTCCGGCTTTGCTCCACATGAGAGCTGATTGCGTATCCTTTGGATGACCACTCAGACCTGTGCCTCTTAACCTCTGCAGGGCTGAGAATCAGCACTGCAGCAAGGAATAGGAGCAAAATCACCTAATTAGCCCTCCATGCTTCCTCCTGTAATGACATTTCCCAAAGCACTGCTCCCTCCTTGAGGCTCAGCCTGCAGTCTTCCTCCCAGGGGTGAAGGAGGTACATTTTCCTGCTCCAAAAGAGTAATTGCACACTCCTCTCCTCTGGTCTCTCTCTTCCTAACCCCCCTGGGCAGCTTTCCAGGCTAATTGAGTGCCAGTTCCTGTCCCAAGGCTTCAGACAAGTTAACTAAAGGAAGTGCGTGAGCAGCTGGGAAGAAGAGGAGAAAACAGCACCAAAGCATGTTCCAGTGTCCTGGGGATTTGTCACATGGGTGAGAACCTGAGCAGAGCACAATGTGCCTGCCATTTGCTCCAGATACCTGCATTTCTCTGCTGTTGATCACTATTCAGAAGACCAATGCACACCGAGCCGCAACAGGGACAATATGCCTCTCGCTCCTCACCCTTGATTTAGGCTGAGCTGAGAAGTCTGGTTTTAATGAACTACCTGGCTACACCTAGCAGTGGAAATCCATCATGGATTCCAGATCCCTTTGGTGGAGGTATCGGGTTTTGCTCTGCTCTTGCATGCATGCAGTCCTCTGCAGAAAATATGCAGTCCTTAAACCGGCTCTAAAAAGATTCTTTTACAGTTGGTGTCAGGAGGTGCAGCAGAGTAAAAGGTGACTGTGCCCTCATCAATATACCCTTTCAACTACAAAAACAGAGGAAAAGTTTCGTTACCAGCCCTTTGCAGGAAACCATGCCACAGAAATGAAGAACTTCTGTTTTGCCTAGTCAAACTGCTAAAATGTTTCTTAAAAGAAGCAAATTTCTTAGCACCTATCAAGAAAATGTGACTATCAAGATGGTAACCAACATGAAGCAAGAGAGGGCAGTGGCCATGAGCATATCTATGATGTACATTTTGTGATGGGCACATATAATACAGGCAGGATTGCCAAACAACAGTGGACTAGGTTAATTTTTTAATTTTTTTTTTTTTAACATTAAAAGACAGATAAGTTTGTCCAGGAAATTTGCTGATGAAGGAGGTTGCCACAGCTCTCACTGCATGGTGGGCTCTTTATGACAGCTCCAGCAAAAGGAAGCATTACTTTAGTGCAGGGAATGTGCAAAGGATGAAAAACCAGGCAAAAACAAGGCTACCTTGGGGCTACAGACCCTCTGGAAGCAAAACGCTTCTGCATTTTCTTTTCTGCTGCAGAGCCCAGGGTGGCCCTCCAGTTGTGTTTGATTTACCTGATTTCGTTTAGACATCACAAGCAGCCACTGCTCTTGAACAGAGGCCATGTGACACGCAGAACTGACAGCTTCCATGGGCTGTCTGAAACACATCTTGGAGCTCAGGCTCCTCCGGCAATTACACTGAGATAAGAAATCATCTCTTGTAAACTTCAGCCCCAAGTAGCTGCTCATAGTCCATTTGTGACCGTGTTTGTTTTCCCTGCTCTAATTTTTCAGACGTTGTCATATTCTATTTACTCACATTGCTGTGGCTTTTGGAAGACCTAATTTTAATTGATATTTTACTGTTCTAAGGTAAATCTACACCATTATTCAAATAATATATGTGCACACATTTCTGTTATGAATATATAATCAGCTACATGTGTTATAAGATTGACTCCTCTCAAATTAAGTTTTAGATATTTTTAATGGCAAGGAAACTACCGATATGTATTTATGGACACAAAGGTGTAGTGCAACCTCCACCTATCCAAAATAAACCATGATTTATTCCTCAAAACCATCCTTCCCCAAAATTGCTGTTTAATTAATCACTTAGTGCCCATGCTCTGGGGATACTCGTATTTCCTTCATTTTATTGAGTAAGCTGTGAGACCTCAGTCAGTTTAGCACAACACCAGTAGGTGGAGTAATGGTAAAGCAAATATCTGCTTCAGCTATTCATATTTATAAACAGCCATTTTTAATATCTTTTGCCGAGATTTGCATGAACTAGTTGTACATATATATATATATCTGCCAGAAACATCTATGCATAGAAAGATATATTAGTTACATGCATATACTTAAAAACATATCGGTTAAAAGAAAATACTTAAGTGATGAAGCACTTCTTTGTCTTAAATCTAGCATTCTACGCAATTTTCTTCAGTTTCTGTGAATTGGATATAACACTTTGTGAATTGTGCCACAAGAAACCCTGCATTCCTACACACTTACAGAGAACCGAGCAGCGCCTGAAGGGAGCAAGGGCTCGCTGCAAGTTCCACTTTGGTATTGAGGTCAGTTGAGATGTGAGAGACAGCTTTGGTTAACAGGGTCATGTCCTTGCCAACCTGCACTTGTGCAGCGTGCCCAAAGCCTTCAGCACCCTGGATAGGAGCATCATTAGCAAGACCTTTGTCCCGTGCCAGGGTGGAGGATGGCTGTCATGGGTGAATGCCCTTATGTGAAGTAAAAGTTTCTACGAACGCAGCTGCTATTTTTCCTCCTCTCCGTTGCATAAAATCCTCTCAGCTATTCACCAGGACTTCACATAAACACTAGCAACTTCCAAGATTTCAGGCAGGCAACAGAGCAGACCCTCAACAAACGCTTAAGAGCTCAACAATCGCTGCAGCAGCTTAGTCTCCTAAAGCAGTAATTTTAAGCCTCAAGTTAAAGTCACGCCCATAGGTGCTATCAAAATATAGAAGCTTTAGAAAATGAAACCAATGTATGCTGAAAGAAATAATCTCATTTGGATTGCAACCTGTAGTTTTCGTTCAGGCAAAATTCCTACCAGTCAGACACAGGTTTTTTTTTTTTCTTTCTGATAAAACAAGCAGGCACAAGTCCCTCAGTCAGTATAAGAAGAAAACTGCTCAGCTATTATTAATGCCTTTTCTGAGTCACCACATTCAGATAAGAAGTGCAGTACACTTCTGTACAGCTATCTCAGAATGATGTCCGAACCATAATGAAGAAAATACATTCTGTAATATCAGTGTTCATTTTATAAGTAAAATGACTGAAACTGAGCTTCGATTGCATGCAAAAATTAAAAAACTTGGTCAGGTTATCACCATCATTCTTCAGCTAGGAGATTCACAAGCAAAACATATGTGCAGGAGTCTCATTTTGCTCTTAGTGATCATATTAAATTGCAAATACCGACACAAAAGGAAAAAAAAAAAGGACAAGATTTCCTCTGTAATATTAATATAGGTCTAAAGAACTGTAAATATCAGTCTCATTATACACACTACTGAGTATAGGTAAGGTTATTTCCCCTACCACCATTTGTTCTATGCAGCTATGTGGGGATTATTAATATTAAAGCATCTCATTCTCCCCACCAAATCCACAAGTTCAAGAAAACATTTTCTCACATTAATTTTAGAATACTGAATCCATCTGTGCTACCTTCTTTAGGATTGCCCAAGCTCATTATAATTTTATTCTGAGTCTGTTTGTAAATTACTTATGATTCATTTGGGGTTTTTTCATCCTTTCAGTATGCAGTATTCAGTAAACCAAGAGTACCTGTACTCCTGCCCCTGCTAGTGCAAGCACTGCGGTACAATCATCTTCTACCTCCCTATTTTTCTCTGGGAGGAAAGGGGGACGTGCAGAATAACAGATATTTCAAACTAACCACCTATTTTCTGTCAGACAAAACATAGTCATACCCCTGAAAACAAACGTAACCTCAACTTATACCAGAGAAAGCAAGTGAGCAAAAGATGAGGGTAAAATATACCACAATCATTCCATAAAAAGAGCTGGAATATTAAGGGAGTCATGAATTAGCATGTTCTCAAGAGATCATGCTCAAAATATCTGACATGTTTTGACATGTATGGAAAGAGTAAATGAATTTGAAAGTTAAAGAAGAAAGGAAGGTTTTGCAGAGCTGTTGCCTCATTTAGGGCCATATTCCTCAAGCTGCTGTGCCCCTCTGGCAGCTCCAGCAGCCTTGTCAGTGAAAGGAGCCAGCCAGGGCACACCCTATACAAGAAGGGAGGTGGCCTCCAGCCCTGGCCCCCTTTGGCAGCCCACAAAGTGGAATACAAGCCCCTCCAAGATCCAAGGCAGCACAGGCAGGTGCAAGGTGGCGAGGATGAGGCCAAGGTAGAGGTGGATGTGTCACACAGGGTTGCTGCGGCCTTTTCTCAAAAGGTAACCCCAGTTCACCCTCTGCACTACTCCTTGCTGGCTGCTACGTTGGCTCTTCATTTCTTCTTGCTTTGAAGCAGCAAAAAGTATGACTGCCTGGGAAAGAAAACCTAACCTTTTTTAGCAGCTGAGTGCATGAAATTCGGTTCACATCTGATCATTTGGAAAAAGGGAGCGCCTCGGGGGTAAGCTCATATCACACACCAGCACTTACTCTTCTGCTGCCTCGCATCCCGTATACCTGGCAGAATAGGACTTACTACCCAAATTTCAGGCTTGTCTTTTTCAAAAGAGACAAAAATGTCTCTTTTGAAATGTCTCTTCTTCTCCCTATGTTTCCATCTTAATTGAGACCAAAATTGTTTTCTGCAGAGGCTTTTATTCTCATCTCAGGAGGATTTAGACTGAACAGGAATTCCCCCAATTTTCAAAATGATCACCTACTGTAACTCCAAGGTTACAAGCTGAGAGCTCAAAAACCAGAGCTATTTTGAGAAAAATCATATTAACTGCACTGATTTTCTAATCAATCCATGTACTTGTCCCCCTTTCATTCTTTTATCCCCCTCGCCCCCCATTCTTTTTCAGGTAGTGATTTTCATAGAGTCTGGGAGAAGGGCATTGACCCTTTACTGTAGTCTTCTGTCTTCTCCCAAGGAATCCTCTGTCCATGGGAAAAAAATTCCTGTAGCATTTATGGCAAGGGCCTTCTCCATTGATGACAGAAAACATGAACCAGGTCAGTCTTGCACTCAGACTTAATCTGACTACAGAGTTTTCAGATTAGGTTTTACCTTGCCATTGACAATTATACACAGCATAAGGTCGGGAGGTCTGACATAAGGGGTTAGGGGATGATTTAGTGTATGTACTTGCCCTTTTGATTTGTTACTTGATGTTTCCAGGTCCAGAGAGCCCCTTTGCATAAATCTTATCTGATGCTGCCCAGAAAGGTAAGCCTGAAATATTGCAGTTCCTTTCTGCTAGTGCTATTTTATAACGCCGCATCCCACTTCCGTGCCTGCGAGGGCCCGTGTCTCCGTGTCATGGTTTGCAGCGTTTCATACGTTACTCCCTGGGCTCTGAGCCACGGAGAAAAGAGAGTTTGGAAAGCGAAAGGGACATGGGTCTTAGTTGGATTTGCTATGAGGCAGAAATCAAGGGCAAGTATGGAAGCTCTTGGCAAAAAACGAGACAAGAGAAAGTAAGGCGGTGACAGAGGGGCACGAATGAAAAACAGACCTCTTCTGAGAACTTGACCATACTGCGGGTGAAATCCAATATTTAGCAGAAATATTTTTCTTCCCTGAAAGAACTGCAAAAAACTAACAGAGACCTGCATGCAAATCTTAGGCTTATAAGACGAATTCAGGTTGGAAGTGACCTTGGGAGGTCATCTGCTCCAATCTCTAGCTTGAAGCACAGTCAGAGCTGAATCCATTCCCAGTCTGCATCTGTGAACAGGCATGTAATGAATACCATATCCTCAACCAAGTGTCCTGGTCCAAGAAAAAAATAAATAAGAAATCACTTCCTTAAGTAGCTTGACATCTGCAAGGTAAAGGACATACCCAGCAGTAACTAACATAGGTATCCATTACACTACCACTTCAAAGCACAGCTTTCACATGTTAGCAGCAGCCTTCTTACAGCTTTGCCTTATCTGCAGAAGCACAAAATCTCAAGTAACATGCAGAAAAATGAGCTACAGCAACGCTTCAGTGGTAGGGGGATCAGAGGAAACCTCAGGAAAGATATGAGGGAAATGTCCTTAGAGTCCTCTTAAATTTTCTATATAGAACTGCAAAATATGCTATGGCAAGAAACAAGATTCCCCACAGAGTTCATGTAAATGAGAGCTCTAAAAATGTGTGCTAGATACCAGAGGATTTGTTCATTATTAAACTTATATTGTGTTTACCTGTGTAGCACAAGATTGAGGAAGACTTAATTGTATGCAATGTCCTTGCCCTCTGACCTTCATGTTAATTACATTTTGCTGTAGTGAGAAATAGATGCACCATTTTCTCTTATTTCCCTAGGACTGAGACAGTTATTAATTCCTAATAAGATAGCTTTTTCCATCTGCAGAAGGCTATATTTTCTCTTCATTGCATGCACAGTACTCCCAGAAGCTTTTAATTTGCATATATTGGAGATCACTTCACCCATTTAACACTTCCAAAGTAAACTTGCTTAGAGCCACCGTGTGGCTGTGCTCTGGGGTTTAATCTCCTCCTGGTCTGTAATCATAACACCCACAGAAATCAGCAGGATGAGGAGGAGTGAGGTGTGTATATATAAATATATCCTCACACATATATTATGAGTGTGCAAGAGGAGCATGGCTGCCTGGCGTCTTCACTGAGGTTAATTTTTTGAAGTGTTAAATGTAAAGACTGATCTTCAACATGCTTCCTGCTCTTCCTGTGGTGCTGTTATTGCCATGCCGTGTGGCTTAGTTTCCAAAAAAGAAGAGGCACTTTTCTGCATCAGTTCCTTTTTTTTAGTCTTTAGGAATGTTCGTTTTATTTCAGATGGAATATTAACTGAAATTATATTCTACTCCCATCCTCACCTACTAGCTTAATAGTCATCACATTGCACAAATTATTTTTAATACCTAGAAAAATTCATTAAGCTAACAAAAGATCCTGACATAAGTCATAAGATTTTTTTTTTTTTTCCTCAAATGTGAAGTTAATAAAAAAGGACTCTAGAATATTAAGGTCTACTTCTTAAGCCACCTCTCTTCCCATTTTAAAGAAGGGTCTTTCTGCTTATTTCCAGCAAATTTAGACACTAAGCTCTGACCAAAGATATTATTAAATCAGAGGATTTTAACATCTGTGAACCTTCCAGCAAAAAAGGAGATTTTCAGAATGAGCCTTGTTTTCTTTGTTACGAGACTGAGCACAGAAGGCAGCGGTTAAGCTCCTTCTTAGATTTCAAGCAGGGTAAAAGCTGCCATTTATAAGACAACTTCAGTCCTCGGAAAAGTCTCTGCCACGCAGGCAAATAAAATCGGATGGAGAGGGAAAGAGAAAGCATAGCCTGTGTGGTGACAGTGCAAGCATCATGCCCTGCTGAAAGGTGCCGCAGAGGTGCTGAAAGGGCCAAAAATCAGTTGTCACCAGCACAGCTCAGTTCCTCTGAACTGTCAAAGCATGAAGAACGTATCCTTGTCTTCCTCAAAGTTCAAGGCAGTTCTCCAGTGCTGGTGTACTGTGGTGGGGTTACGTCCATATGTGCTCTAAGTTTGCACCCCAATAAACCAGAATTGTCATCAGGCTTCCCTGTTGATAAAAACCCCCAAAACGTTATGCCTTTTTTTCCTCTCACCCTACAAACTGCAGCAAGATTTGGCATTTGAAGGAATTGATCCAGTGAAAACCTGCAATAATGTCGATTCGGCAATTTATGTTGTGTAACAATCATTGAGAATAAAGCAGCAGGGTAATGGACAAATCCATTTTTTCTGCCACAGACCTATTTTCTCCAAGTCTTCCCCAGCCCAGAAAGCCATTTTAACGATTTCCCACTCCCTGGTCAGCAGCACTTCAGCTTACCTTGCCAGGAGTTGTAGCACAGGGCTGGTGAGGGAAGAAGCACACCACACCCCCCTGTGCCTGACATTGTCACACTCCCTGCACTACTCAATCCTAATTAGTTCAAAGCCATTGTGAAGTTACCAACAACAGGAACTAAGTCCACGTTAACCCTTAGCAGACTTGCAATAGCAAAAGAAAAAAGAAATTACCCTTTTTTAAGGAAAAGCTCTTTTCCTGTTAAACGTGGTTTTGCATATGGCATAAATATCTAAACCTGCATGTATTTACTTACAAGGCATTTTTTTTTCCCTACTTAGTTGAGATTTTCAAAGATAACCTCAGTCAGAAATCAATAGAATCCTCCAAAGATAAGCATAAGTAACTCTTTATGTCATATCTTATATTACTTTTTCTCAAGTTGCTCTAGAGTCATCCATTCTGTTTGATCGGTGTGTAAAATTATCCTTTCCAGGAAGTCAGGGGGCAACTGCAACAGAAAACTGCTCATCCTTCCCCAGATAACACTCTTTTAGTGCATGCTTGACTTGAAATCCAGTGAGATTGAGCACATGTCTACGTGCTGTTTCATGTGAACTGGCACCCTTCATGGCTCTCAGAGTTTCATGGGCATGCATGTGTCTGTGCAGAGCGAAAGTGGTGGGGAGGTTAAATAAACCAAACACAGCTGAAACTTCTTTTCCCTTGTTGCATTTCACTGTGACAAAAAAACACCTCCACTTAGATGCAACCAAGCCTTTCATAAAAAAATCATTGGTTGACTGATTCTGACACAGCTGTGAAAATCCTTCTACAGTAAAAAAGGTGAAAACCCTTCGTTTTAGTAAAGGGCCCTCCATAGTTGGGGTATTTATCTAACTTTGCTAAACACCCCATTATAACAGCAATGGTTGATTAATCAAAATTGTTTGTAGCCCAGTAACATCCCAGACATGAACTAGAGAGTAACACACAATGCACTGCAAAATAATTCTACCCATCCCTTTAAAACATATGACACATGTCCAGGGCTTTTAAACTTTGTGTGACTACCATATCCATATCTCATATTGTAGAGGAGCATCTAACAACTTAATGTGGTAGGATCTTGAAAATTAATTAAGTCCTTGGTCTTTCTACTCTGATTTCCAATTACTGCCCAAAGTGGTGATCATAGTCTCCTATGTGACTGAGGTAGCTCACTATTTTTTTCCACTTCAACAAATTTCTGCATAGCTAATCAAACAAGGTACACTAACAGCAATTTGTTTGATTTCGCCTGAACTCCATAAGGATCTCTGAAAGGTTAGACATGACAAGTTCTAAAAATCCATGTCATTTCATCATGGAAAATTAGGCTAAGGTTACCAGTTCGAATAGGCAAGAGAAAACCACAAAGTCTGATATTTGATATAGCAGCAGAAGAAGCAATGAGCAGAGGACGCACTACTATCTTTATCATCTAAGAGCTCAACCTTTTTTCTTGGCTTGGAGTTGATTTTTTTTTAAAATTCATTCATGGATGGCATCATAAACTTTGCAGCTGCAGGCCTCAGCAGCAGATTAAGAATTGCATAATGATGCCAAAACTGTTTCTACTTTTGTCATTTAGTGCACATAGTCTTAAATCCAAACAGGGTTGTTAAAGATTAAAAAGCAAAATAAATGGTCTTAAAAAGCCAGATAAGCTAAATTGTTGCAGATTATACACGTCTCAGTTCAAAATCATTAATGACTCTCAGAGTAAGAGATTAAAAGACAAAAATAACCTAATTAGAAAAGATTTACAGTGGGAGTTGAATTATTTGTGCTCAGAGCAAGGCAGGATTTGATCTCAAGCACACGCCAATGCATTGGCAGTGATGAGGATGATCAGGAATGTTAACTAGCACAGCTCTGCCCTAAACCAATCAAAACTGTGCGAAGAATAGCTGAAACCAATTTGGACATAGCATCTTGGCTGTGATGTCTGAGAACTTAGCTCACTTCGCATTGTCTGAACAAAAGGAATGTTTAATTATGAGCTTTCAGATATTTCTTTCACTATACCTGTGGTATGCAAAGCAGTGAATTTCAACAGCAATTTTCAACAAAAGCATGTATATTTATAAGCAACCCTTATGCTATATTTGTGAAGGGAATGCTGAATAAAAGGTAGCTATACTACTGGGGTTGGATGATTTCTTAGCCATCAGCAGGGAAGCTGCAAAATAATTTTGACTGAACTGAGCACTCAAGGGTAAATTCAGATTTCAGTTACCCATGTGTAATGCCAGTGATTTGCATTCAAGAAACTGTGGGTAGAATTTGGCCTCAAGGAAATAGCTTGTTAGTGCCATAACCTTTGTTTTACAGGGGGTACAACATTTGGCTCAGAGGAAAAATACACGTCTTGTAAACCAGGTAAGCAAATGGGCACAAACCTGCTCAAGACATCACCAGCATAAATCGGAAATAATCTCATTTCCATTTAAAAGGAAACTAACACTGTATGAAAGAGAAGTCTGCATGGTTGTTCTGATTTTGGTGTTAGAGAGGAATTTTGGATTGTACTCCTTGGGTGGGTGACTAAGGTCTGTCTTTTTCATTCATATTCATTTATAATTTACCTATTAGATGCTGATGGTTGGAATCTAAAGAATTTATTGCTAGATATCTTTAGCTATTAAATTTTCCTGTAATCACCATCACCCTTTCATGGCTACAGCAACACTGCTCCATGCTAATATCATTAAGATCTCTGCCTTGGTAAATATCTCAGAGTGGGGCCAGAACTTTTTGCCTTCCAGATCTCTCCCAGCTCTTTTGAAAAAGAACAACAGCTTGTGACACTGTCAACTAGAAAACACTCGAGGAGTAGATAATAATATCCTTAAGAACAACGTATTAAATCAACAAATGCATTTTTTAATCCTATTTCAGTGCAAGACTGCTTACATTTCTGCAGTGTTGATGCTTTCACCATTCTATTCTGCATCTTCATATGTTCATGGGTCACTTTCAGCCCAGTTTATGTCCACTGCACGAGACTATGGCAAGAAAAGCCTTAAGAGCAGGGCTGAAGAATCTCAGTGTACTTTTTGCCCCTGCCTATGGCCAACTTGCTGGTCACAGGACAGCCAAGCTGCATTGTGTATTTTTATTGCTGGTTCTGGCCAGGAGGCACTGCATGAAGATGACATCCACTGCCTTGCCTTAGCCAAGCTCCATTAGGAATGAGTAACAGAAATATCCCTGTGGGCGCACTTCCCCTTGCTAGCACGCTGCCTAAAATTCCAGCTCAAAATTTAGCTGGTATCACTGTGTTTATCACTGTTAACTACAAGTGAAATGCTTATCTAATTTTGCTAGCACTTCCTCCTTACTTCCTGTGGTTAAATCACCTGTAAAAAAAAAAGTTAAAAAATAATTTGCTTATCATTCTCTAGTTTATTTTTAACACTGCTAATCTGTGCAAGCATATGTCTTGACTGCCACAAGTATTTTATGCAGCCTTAAATGCTGCTCTGAATATTTGTCTTCTTTCCCAGCTCCTACCTGATCTACAGGTAAGGCTTCAGGTACTAACACAAGGAATAATTTTGTAACCCATTGTAAACACAAAGAGGAATATGAATTTTTCAAAGAGGTGTTATAGTCAAACCAGTATGAAAAAAAATGAAAATAAATTTACAAATACCATAATTATTTTGTTTCAGGAAAATCTTTGGACAGCAAACAAATGGACATTCTATATTAATAGAGCTGAGCAGCCATAATATAAGGAAAAAAAACCCCAACAGGTCTCTCTGGACTTGCTACTGCATTATAAAGAAAAAAAATCAAACCAAACCAACCAAACCAACCTAAAAACCAAAAAATCCCCCAGCCAACCAACCAACAAAAAAAACCAACCCAAAAACCCCTTAAACAAAACTTCAGCCTTTCTACTACCATGCTAGACAAAAAAACAATAGGGTATTTTCAAGTTACGTTAAAAAAGACCCCAAACTGACTCTGTTACCATAGCTTTAGTACTTGTATCAATATGATATTGAATGACTGAACTTCGGGTAAACAGAAATGAAGTCTGCATTTCAAAATCAAAAGCAAAACACAAAACAAATTTTGCATAAAATTTCAGCCTCAGAGGCTAAGTAAATGCGTGTTCTCCTGCTAAGTTTTATTCCCGAGCCAAGGACGTATCTTGCTTTCTGACTTAAAGTACAAATAAGAAATGTTTTAATGAATTCAAATCATAACCATCCAGTCCCTGAGGACTGGGGAAGAATCAATTTGTCTGGTTTAGTCTATTATAAAGCCATATTATTCCCATTTGAAGGAGATGCATCATCTGTGAGGGCTCCATCTAGTTCATCCTTCCAGAACATGAGCATCTTTCCATTTTCACTGAGTCACACAGTTTCTCACACGTGCAATGTAATACATTTCCATGGGGGGAAAAAAAAAAAAATCTACCACCAAGAATCCTGTCCTAGTGAGATGGTCATCTGTGCTCCACAAACAAGAGATCTTTGTACTTGCAGAGGTACAAAATTGAGCAGGTTTTTCTTTTGTGTACCTAACTGAATCCCACATGCTTCACGAGCAAACAAAGACTGTGGAAAACACTGTTTCAGCTGACAAGAGGGCTCCAGCTTGCTAGGCTGACTGGTCCCATCAGCACACAGCACTGATCCCAAATGCAAGTTTGGCTGCAGAAATTTCTCCGTGTGCGAGGAGGCAAAAGCACGCACCCGCTGTTTCCAGAGCGCCGGGAGCTAAATTAAACATTTAGTGCTCAGCTCCCACCTGGAGAGCCCAGCCTGGGGATGGGCAGCTGCTGCCTGTAAAGGCACAGAGGGGATACCTCACTTCTGCTTCTTCCTTGCTCTGCTGAGCTCTGGAAAATTGTAGGAACTGAAGCTGGGTAACCTAAAGCTGGCGGGGCACCTGTGCACCTTGCAACACACTCACTCTCAACACCGTGGTTTTCAGCACGGCTGTTCTTTCTCCATCCCGGTCATTGATAGTTAAGTGATAATTAAGCATGAGACAAATCACTTCAAGACCAAAAAGGGAAGCTGTATATCACTTTTATCCAATACAATAAATACAATTAAAAGGAACTATTGCTGTCTCTCTTAGTTTTCCTCCATATATATCAGCTGTCATTCCTTGAGCTTTAAAGTGCTTGAATAATAAACCTGAACAGAATTGAATTACTTCAGTAGCAAGTTGATTAGTCCCCACATCCAATAAAATGTCTGTGGTATCTCATATATTTGGCATTTAATGTTGTAATTAATAAGTCTTGATCATGTGCCTCTTACAGCCACAGGTCGGTGACAACAGTGACATTCCCTTTCTCAGCAGGAAATTGAGCCTTCAAGATATTTTCCTAAGACACTTTCAATTATGATAAATTGTCAGATTTGCTTCAGTCATTTTGAGAACTACTTGAAATACATCTTCCCAGGTGAAAGCAGTGCAAAGATATAAAGCAGAGTTGGTTGGAGTTTGTGCAAACCACATTTCGGGGAGTATTTCAGCTTTTTTAGGATCATCATAGATTCCCAAGTGAAAGGCATGCTTTTTCAAGTACATGTCTTTCCAACTTAATCTAGCATTTCCAATAGAGGGCCACATACCAAATTGCTTTAAATCTGTGTAGCTCCGTTGATTTCAATGGGTACATGTTCAATTTATTCCACATGGGGATTTGTCCCTTTAATTTAATATGTTTTAGAGGCAATGTTGCAAAGTCATTTATACTCCTTTTCTTTTTAATGATGTATGCAGGAGATTATTATTTTTTAAACATTATTTTGTTAAATATCAGGGTGTTATTTGCTCCATTTTTCCAATTATGTCGACAGTGTGACCATGAAAATACTAGTGGACATACAAGGATAGAGGCATTTTTCTGAGTTATCATCTAAAACGTGTGAGATCTAGTCCAGACAGAGGGCTGGGGGAAAAAAAGGAAAGAAAAAAGCAATGCTATGAAACCAACATTACTACAGCTACTTCTGTGGCACCCACAGTAAAGGTACCCTGGTTTGTTTTTTTTTCCTAATTGCAAGGTTGCCAAGGTCACATATATGCAGTTTTAAAATAATGCTCAGCATATCGAAAAATTTAAATATTGAATGCAAACTAAGCCCATTAATTTCTAATTGCTAGTAAGAATGAAATGTTGCAATAAAAGAGGAGAGAAAACGTTGCACTTAACACCTCTGATACAATATGCCAAGGGGATAGAGAGGCAGAGGAAGAGGAGAGGGGAAAAAAGCATCCTTTATATGTTGCTTCCCTTTCCTGGAACTTTGTTCAGTTACGCTCTCTGATCAAGGAATGCTTCCTCTGAATTGAAGACAAATTGCTGAGAACTCTCTAATTATCAGCCTGGCTGCACATACTTAACATTTACAGTCCCACCTTGTTGTTCATGTTTGTAACACTGCCAGACCTGACACACACACACACACACCACAGCTTAGACTCCCAACACATTACTAATTCCAAGAAGGAACAGAGTTTGGGTCCTCTTCATTTCTGTCCTAGTTTTTCTTTTAGTCTTCAGGGAGAGACTTTATCAAGGTTTTTCTGTCTTGACAATCAGAAGAGCTAGAAACTTATTTCAGCTCAAGTTGAAATTTTTATACAGCCGTGTGTCTGGGATGTTAAGAGAAAAAGGAATATGAAATAGCATGAGACCTGGTGTTACTGCAGTAAACAGTAAGAACTTATAAGACAGCATGATACAACATAAAATAGTCATACTTTCCTCAAAAAGAAGAATCCCCCAAGCTTCAGGAAGCGTGTTATTAGTCCTCGAAATTTTGCAGACTTAAAACCTCAGGATAGTGAGCTCACTGCTTTGCTCAAAATCATGGAGTCAATTAAAAAAACCCAACCCAACAAACAAACAAAAAAACCCCAAACCCACATGGAATCGAAGATATTTAGGTTTATCTCCTGCTGAGTGGGAGTGAAAATGCTGCACCTTGCTTTAGACCTGCAGTTGATATTCCCTGAGGAAACCCTGTGTTTCTTGCTTTTGGAGGCAACTGTAGGTGCTAGAAATACCAAGCACTGAGAAATAGCAAGGGATGAAATCCTTTCTAGCAGACACTGAGTTCCTGCCCCTCTGCACAGTTCTGCAGGACCATCACGCCCTCCTCCTGTGAACACGCCCCAGCAAGGTGTGGTGTGAAGACCCTGGAGGTGTCACCTGCTGGTGGCAGTAACCCCAAATGGCACAAGCCAGGCTGGACACACCAGCTCAGGCCCAGTGGCCATCGATTATTGCCCCAGTCACCGTGCTCAGGGGACAGAGCTGCTCTGCCTCTGGGCACTGGACAGCACACGCAGCAATCCCCACCTCCTGGAACTCTGGAGTTTGCTCGTGCAGACAGAAGCCACTTGTGACAATAAAGGTGTGTCCTCAGGCTTGAATCTCAGAGGGCACTAACATTTAACTCAGCAGCACCCGTATTGCAACCAGGGCTTGTGCATCATCGAACAGAAAATAAAAACTTATTTTAAGCCAAAGAGTGTCACCACAATTTCCTCGCGTGCTAAGTACATACAAAACATATTTTTCGCTGCTCTAAAATCCTTCTCTCTATTTAAAATACCACGCAGTGAAATTTGTTTTGATGCTATTCTCTAGCAAACAAATTTACCAGTTCTGAGAGTGTTTAGAATGACCTCTTTCCTCTTCCAAATTCCACAATATGTTCACGCTTAATTCAGAGAGGTTGTCAAGGCACTTTATAAATGTGAACAGTAATTTATTTTGCAAATTGAAAAAAAAAAAAAAAAGTAAGGAGTCTCATGAAACACTTTAAAAATAATTATGTTTGTATTACAAATTAGTAAGAAAAATTCAGAAAGTTTGCGGGAGACTGAAACTAATTATCACCTTGGAAACAACCAGTAAAGAACATGGACACCAACATTAAACAATTCCAAAGAAATTAAAACATCAATAAGAATATTTAGAAGGACAATTGTTCAAATAATTAAAAAGGAAATGAGATAAATATCATCAACTGAATACAATACAGAAAGCATAAAGAGATGAAATTTAAATAAGGAAAAAAATAATGCAAAATCCATTTACTATAACAGCAGAAAAACATGAAGCATCAGTGAAACCCCGATTCTCATAGGTAAACAGCCTGACTGATAAGATCCCGCTTTTCTTATTTGTAGGAATTGCACCCAAAGGCGCAATCAAAGGATTTCCTGTCCTCTGGGTTTGTAATGCGCTGCTTTCTAATTTGTAAGATTTTTATTAAAATCATATGATAATGTAAGCTTTTAATACTTTCTCTTTGTAATACACAGAACCTGGGAAACAATTTGTTCATGTAACTAAGAGGGTCTCCAACTAACTGTAAATATACTGGCTGTCTTTTGTTTAAAATTAAAAAAAATCACCCACAAATTAAATGACTTCTTGAAAACAAGAAAAGCCATTCACTCAAAATTCACGAGGTATAAACTAAGTGTGGGAAGGAGCGACTGAAAAATGTGAGCAGTCAAAATCTTCCCTAGCTGTTCACAAGGACTGTCCTTTCTTATACAAAAATCCATTCCTGGTATCTCTTGGGCAGACATCCCTCTCATAAGCTTTGTCTACGCAAAGTTGTTTCAACACCCATTTCACCCACACCAGAGGTACCTTCATCACGTATATCTTCACTCGCTGCTGTGTCAGAAAACCCCTGACTCACACTTATTCACCTCATTTGTCTGACTCACTGACTAGCAGAGACTTGGAATTTTACTTTGACAAGCCTATTCAATGGAAGTCAAAGTGTCTCGCCTAACCCAGATGCTTTATACAGGAAATTTTTTATTATGTCAATGTTTCATGTTTTCTATTTCAGGATGGAAGGAAGAAAGGAAGACTTTGGAGACAATTTGGTCTGAAACAAAGCATTGTTGTCTCTTTACACCAAACCACACCCTTTCATTTTGGACTGGATTCACCAATATTCTTTTTCCCAGAGCTGCCCCCTCACCAGAGAAATTTGCTCCTTCTAGAGCTCATCTTTTCCCTGTACGCACCTTTGTGGAGTTCCAGCTATATTTACACACCACAGCAACCCCTCCAATTAAACTCTTAAACACAATGTCTGACTCATAAGACTACAGAGCCTGAGAGAGGATGTAGTTTGAGCCCAAATCTGAGCCAAAGCAGACAAGGAGCTGAGTTTTACTTTTCATGAGGTGCTGGCTCCACTCAGGCAGGCACAATGTAACATCCAGCCTAAAAACTTTTGAAAGCTCAATATTTTTAGAGTTTTCCACTCTATGAATAATTATATTTTCCTCTTAATCCAGGGAAAAAACACAATTTTGAAATCATGATTTTCAAGCTCCTTCAAATCGCTTTGGGTACCACCCAAATTTTATGCCCTTACTGCCAGTCACAATGCCCCTAAACACACCCATCCTTTTCCATCCCTCTGCCCTCCCCAAATGCACCCATTGTCACTTCTCCCACCCATCTTCTCACCCATCCCAGCAGGAATTCCTGGGTGTTGAAGCAGCCACGGGCAGCAACTATGGCTGCAGCTCAGCCTGAGTTAGGGCTCTAAGTCAAAAACAGAGCTACAAATCTTGGTCCCAGCCCGCTGGGAGAGAAGGGAAAGCTGTTCCCCCCTGCAGATTTGGGAAGAGGAGTAGAAAGAAGGAGCTGGAGTACAAGGCAAACTCTTAGAGGTACTCGCTCGGCAGGGAAGCAGATGTGCTTTGGGCCGAACCCCGGCTGGGTGCAGCGCGAAGAGAAACCGGCACAAAGAAGAGGCAGGAAGGATGAAGTAATTGCTGATCTTTACAAGCCCTATGTAAAATACCATTCATAACGGTGATGACAGTCACTTTCTGCAGGCAGGCACAAAGGGCTTTTTCTTCCATGGCACTCTGACAGTTTAGGCAGGAAGAGAGAGGTGGCTAGTGGAAGCAAATTGTCAGCGATCTGTCACCAAAGAGCAGATTGCTTTTCCCATCCCAAATTTTCCCTCCTGCGTTAAGATTAGTCTCTATTGAAACCCAGGGTTCTGTTCATCACTGGCCAGCACCCACAGAGATGAAATTTCTTTATCAGATCTCTCTAAACATCTAGTTGAAGCTCAAATCACTCTGACCTTAAGAAGAGGAAGAGCAGTCATTGCCAAATTCCAAAGAACAAAGCACGCTGTAAAATAAAGTTCCATAACGAAAAATCATTAAAGCTATTTTTCTGCATGCAGGCTGCTGTAGCACAAATTAAACCCAATGCAATCACAAGGGAATTCAGGCAAATAAAATTATTTTAAATAAATTACTACTCTTAAAACTACTTCGATTATTCTATACTTAGCTGCATGTACAGTAACAGAAATTAATCCGAGAAGAAAAGATTCAGTTACACACAAAATGCTGCTGCAGAGTACCAGGAGTTTCTGAAAGCAAGGGAAAGTCTCCTTTGCTTTATTTGACTTTGTTTTGATAATCACTTTGCTGTTTACCCAGGTATAATGTCATCTTCTTTGCAGAATACTAAGATCCATGTGGAAAACAGAAATGTCTCCTAATTATCTCCTTCTAAAAGCAAACAAGAGAACGAAATATCTTGTATAATTGAATTCGAAAAATGCCAAGAAAGTTTGTTCTCTTTATAGCCAAAGTTAAAGCAAATTACTTTGGTGAGGGCTGAAATAGGGGGTGGGAGGAACGCAAGTTTCCATTTAATTTCCAGGTGCACACACACTTTGTCTTTAGTTGTCAAAAGGCAGCTTTTCCATGAGAGGCTACAACAAACAGATGAAAAAAAAAGCAAAGTGTCTGTCACAGGGGCTCTGCCTTCATTCTGTATTTGTGCAATACCCAGAACACTGAAGCTCTGGCTTCTCAGCCAGATATAAATAATCATGGAAGGAAATGAAAGAATAACACAAAAGAAATCAAATACATGGGTAACTTGAAAGAAGGGATAAAACTATATTTATGCTCTTTAACTCTTACTTATCTAGCTCGTGATGCTGCCTTAGGAAAAGAAGTTATTTCATTACAAGTCAGCAATATTTGTAAATAGTCTTCTTTGCAGCATGTCAAAGGTAGAACCAATGGGACATTAAACACATATATATTTACACAGCAATCACACTCTGTAACAAAACAGCTCAATTTCTCCCCACGGAGTGTGGCCCACTTTCACACAGAGGAGACCACGAGAGCCCTGATCAATATGTAGATCAATATATTGAAATTCTCAAAGTATCGACAGGGAATCATTTGTGCTTGCCAGGGACCGTGGCAGCCTTTGATATCCATGTATAGCATCCAGAAACATAGCATCCAAAACCCAAAATGTCTCCTTGACCTCTAGGACAAGAATGAGAGCAAGGTGCCAGCCCACCAGCAGGACAGGTCCCTGTTGGTGGCAGATGAGCTGCTGCTCACCAAGCCCAGCCCATCAGCCTCTACAAATGCTCTGCCTCAGTGCCAGGACCCTGCAAAGCTGGATCAGAACCTTATAGCATATCACAACTAGGAGACATCTTTCTCCCAAAAGTCACTGTTCTTATCCCTTTCAACAGAACCACAGCAGGAACCAAAGAAAATGTCAGCAATTTTCCTGGACTGATAAAGCTTCAACAGCAGTAACAGCATTCTCTTGGAAATGATCCACCATCCATAGAAACAAGACAACATTTAAACTTGCCTAAGTGTCCTTTGCAGAGGTATTTTGCGTGGTAAATAACACGTGGCAATTAGATACAGTCTTTAAATACAGATCTGTGCAGCCTACTAACCACGGTGTGTGGTGATGATGGAAGGAAATAGGTGCTCCAAGTACAGCCACTTCATTTCCATTCCACAGGGAATAGCCTGAATTGAACATGTTAGATGGATAAACGTGTAGCAGATTTTGTATTTACTAGATTGTCACTTTTCAATTGGAAATAGCAGAAAGAATTAATGGGATAGCCACAGTCATCTGCATATTTTGTATCACAGTATCTCAAGCAGCACTTTCAGATCTTGCTGCACTTTTGCTGCTTTTCAGGAAAAATAACATGAAAACGTAGACAAGAGGATGAAAGCTGGCTGCATTCAGAGGGGTGTACGTACATTTTCTTGAATGTATGACAGGAAAACTTTGCCAGGTAATTGTACCAATATTGCTAAGAGCAGAGCTACAGATTAAAAATATATTGGTATTGTGATTTTACAATGTCATGTTCTCTTGACTGAGAAATGCATTCATGACAACATGAAGAAGAGGTGGAGACACAGTAATATCTCTAATTTCACCAGATGACTGGAAACCTACAGAAAGCAAAGGTTAAAATGTCACAGTGACATTTTTTTTTTCCTGCAGAGGAACCTGGCAGAGGCACTTTTGCTGTTGGTACAATTGCTGATCTACAGCTGACATGAGGTTCCAATGGAGTTATTCCCAAATCATCCATGTGCAAAGAAAGCATCTGCGTTCTGTTTTCACCAGACCACAGTGCTAGCAAGCGAGACGCCAAAGAAAGGAAATGCTACAGCATCATCACTTTGCATTGAAGACAACAAGGCTATTTCAGAAGGCAGCAAGCCTGATATTAGTTCATATTATAATCAAAACAAATCAAGCATGGACAATTTGGATCACCTCACCAGGCTTTATGCACGCAGGAGGAAAATTTGGTGGTAGCCAGTGGTAATATGATTCTGATGTGCTGTGCTGAATGGCTACATTTGTCATTTAGCATTCAGAGTTCCCAGACTCAAATTCTGCAATGTCCTCTGATTGCTGATTGTTTCTGGAGAAGTAGTCAACAACTTAGCTAAATAAATGATAATACAGTGGCTTTTCAATCTACAGTTTGTATTGGATTTCAAGCATTTGAGATGGAAATACCAACCTGCTTGCAGCTGCTGCACTTGTTGATCAGCAGAGATCAACAAAGAATCAACACTGGCACTTATAACCACATAAAAGTGAAGATGTACATCCAAGTGTTACATTAAAAAAAAAAAAAAGAAAATTCCTGCAGAAATAAAAAAATAGCCTAAAAATCGTGAATCATGAAACTGTTCAACATGAACAGTTACATCAACACAGCCACAAAATCTGTAATATAGGAGAGAAAAAAAGAACCATGACAGGTATAAAATGTATGTCTCTGCATTGATCCCAGATAAAAAACAAAGAATAATTACTTTTGACCTATGGCTACAGCATAAGAACATAACTAATCACAATAAAATAAACTATGCAAGAAAAAGAAATAGAACTATGGAGAGAAATGAAGACAGACATATAATTGATGAGAGAAGAAGGTAATAAATGAAAGAAAGGGTAAATCAAAAACCCTCATACAGATATTTTAGCTCAGCAAATTTAATGAACATCTTTGACTTTTCTAAATTTACCAAGGATATGTTGCTGAACATCTGAGATGAAAAAACTTCTAAGCTGAGAATAAGAAGTATATTACAGGCCCAAATAGTGTGAAGGAAACGGTAGAGGAAGCCAACAAAAATTCAACAAAATGCAAACTGAGCCCGGTGAGGAGCTGCTAAATGGAGCTGGAAGCTTGATGAGATAGCTGCAGCACAAGTGTCTCGACCCACATTTGCTGATGCAAGTCTTGAGTTCTGAGTGTCAGATCATTTGTCTGGCTCTTTTGAAATTCCCCCTGCCAGTCTGCGGGCTTCTGATCAGGCAGGGAATGGCATTTTTCTCACTGAATCACTAAGCCAAAGACCCGTCATCGTGTCAGGGGCTGGGAGGGGCTGCTGCTGATGGAAGATGTGTGTTTGGATTAAGAAACCCAGCAATTTCCCCTCAAAGTAGATACATTGGCCCAAATGCTCTGGCTAAGCGCGAGTTCCACTGCCTTCTTCCTACCTCGATTTTCCCTGTGGTTTTAATTGAAAGCTGTTATTGCTTACTGTCCGTCCTAAAATATTGACTAATTCTGCTGTGCCTTGCTGGACAGCTGCTGTGTTATGGCCCAGAGGTAACTGATGGAGAGATCCCCCTGTTCCCCACGCTGGCTGTTCCATAAGGGAACAGAATGTCTCGCTTAATGCTTGCAGAGCACTCGGAGATCCTTAAATGAAAGGCATAAGAGCACAAAATACCATCATCATTAGCTATAAGGGCCACTGCAGAGCAATAGAAAAATATTCCTTTTCCCTGCCCATCTGGGATTTTGCACACTGTCTAAGCAGTGCTCCTATCCCCTGCCAGCTCAGAGAGCAAGAGATCAAATCTGTGCCTCTGGCATAATAGTGCAGAGTGCTAATTACAGAACTACCATAAAACATCTGCTGTAATGCATAACTATAATTCCTTGGCATGCACAAATACAGCACCTCTGCGCTCAGAGCACAGTGCTGGAAGCAAATCCTGGGGCCCAGAGCGTGAGTGGCCCTCAAGGGAGTGTCCTAGGGCCCAGGTGAAGGGAAGCAGAGGAGCAGAGAAAGGCACCAACCCCTGGTACATTGCCTTTCTGCAAAGAATCCACAACTGCAGGCTCTGCACTCACAGAAATGCAGCAGCAAAGCCCTCGAAGCTGCCACCTTATCCCTTTCCTGAGCAAGGTCAGCTACCTAAAAGGGAAATAGGGCTCTGCTGAGGAATGCACAGAAAGGCACCTGCCTTTCACAGCCCAGGGTCACCCAGAATTAATTGTTTGTGAGAAGCCTCACCCTGACAGGGGATGTCTCAGAGAGGTTTGGTATGAATTAATCTCCCCCAAGGCACAACCTCTCCAAGAGTTCCCATGGCCTGGCCCTCCTTGTTGCCACTGCACAGATATGCATAAATAGGATGTCTTTGCCCACCTGCAGGAGACATAGAAAAACAGCACCTTAAGAATTAAAATGAAGCTTCTGTTCATATTCGTTTGGAAAGGGCTGCTTCTCCTTCATGCTTTGAATCAGCAGCTACTGACTGCAGTGACCAAGACTACTTGTACACCAAATATGATGCTTTCTTGGTTTTAGGACTGGAGGGATGTAGGCCACATCCTTCCAATATAGGCCATTCTAATTCCCTTAAAACAGAGAGCTATCTAAAAACTTATCCAATATATCAGACTTATAAAACTGGATGATGAAGTCCATTCGGATGGAGTCTCCAGGAAGGTCATCAAATGCTCCCTTATTCCCAGCTGATGTACAGGGATTTGAAAAAGTGACACAGAATAAGCCTGCACTCTGCACCAGGGTCACAGGGAGGAATTATCTTCTGGAAACTTTTTGTTAGTATGAAGCTTCTCTACGCTGCAGCCCTGATGTATCAGAAAATATGTGCTTCAGTGCCTGCAGGAAATACATGTCCTAGCCTATTACATCTCTCTTTTCATCAAAGAAGAAACACTTACAGCAACCATTGCTACTATTTTAAAATAGTATCACATTTTAAGCATCAACACTAAAGTAAATGTGTAATAGGAACCAAAGTCAGCTCTGCTTTGCAAGAAAGTAAGGGACAAATGAAGCCACTCATTCCACAATAACAATTTATGTGCTGATGTGACTAACCTTGAAGACAATGAGGCCAACAAAAAAGAAAAAGAAAAAGAAGAAAAAAAAAGAAAAAGAAAAAGCCATAGAATGGCTTTGCAGTAGCTCTGTGAAAAATGCAAAAGTGCACCGAGCTGTCCTGCTAATATCTTTACAGTAAAAACAGAAATGTAGGCACTTATTCTTGCACAATGGCACAAGACGAAGTGTATATGAAAGACTCTTCAGACTAAAATGGATAAATGGAGACGAAACACTGCTTTCGATGCAAGGCTAATCAGAGAAATTGGAGGCTTTTGTGTGCTGAGTTTCTTGGATTTGTTTTGTCTGCGTAGAAGCACCTTTAGAAATTCAATATTAAAATAAGCTTTCTCAATGCCAAGCTGAGCATCAAACAAGACTGGCACCCAGAGGGTGGCTGGGCACTGAACAGGCTCCCCAGGGAAGGGCTCACAGCACCAGGCCTGACAGAGTTCAAGAAGTGTTTGGACAATGCTCTCAGCCACGTGGTGTGTGTGACTCTTGGGGTGTCCTGTGCAGGGCCAGGAGTTGGACTCGATGATCCTGATGGGTCCCTTCCAACCCAGCATTTCCTGTGACTCTGTGATATGTTCCAATATCTCTGCCGGCCATAACAGATTCATCTGAAAAGTGTAACTACAAAAATTCTACCTACAAAATGTGAGGAGCACACCAGACCCTTATAAGTGCATTACACTATCAGTGCATCTAGAAGGGAGGCATTATGGGAAAATTTCAGTAATAAGCTGAAACTGTGAATAAAGTAAAAATTAGCTGTCTCTAGTTGCTACAGAATTGTTTATTATTTTCATTCTTGTCTCAAATTTATTTTCACTTGAGAAATATTAGGTCCTCTTTGTATGAGGCAAAATAATATTCTTAAATAGAAGATCTTTATCAATACAGAAATGTGGTTCCACTGAACCTTTCTACTATTCAAATCAAAAGTATCTAAAATAAATTAGACACCATCTTCATTAGGAAAAAAAAACACCCCTAACGTTAATGAATCTGTAACATTAATGTTACGACAAGCATAAAAAAGAAATAGTAAAATACAAATATATTTTTCTGCTTTTCTGAGAGAGGATTACTGGTGCTTCCTGAACGCTTCTCAGTTTATTCTGCTGACACAAAGGTCCTTCCCCCTTCCATCTTTCAATATTAGATTTTGGGAGATTCAATTGACCACAGTGCTCCATTGCCTAAATCAGTCAGCAACATAGCATGAAAGAAGTCAAGAGAAAGAAAGTATTTTAAAAGGTATTGCTTCCATGAAACCCGGAGATAAAGACGTTTATTACTTCTGTCCTCATCACTGACCCGATTATGACGGTACATGTGTGTACATGAGAAAAATCAACAAAGTTAAAAGATCTTGTCTTAGAAAAATATACGTGGGAAATGCATCTGGAAATGGTTTTTGGGACTGCGTAGATTTAGAGATGTTACTGTGTTACTCATTCTTTTTTTAAATTAATCAGTGATATTAAGTTTTTCCAAACAGGCTGGGAGGAGAATGGATTGCGAGCAGCCCTGACTGGGGGTGTTGATTGGCGAGGACCTCACCATGAGCTGGCACTGTGTGCTCACAGCCCAGAAAGCCAAAACCATCCTGGGCTGGATCCAAAGCAGCATGGCCAGCAGGTGAGGGAGGGGATTCCGCCCCTCTGCTCTTCCATGAGTCCCCACCTGCAGCGCTGCATCCAGGTCTGGGGTCCTCACCACAGGAAAGACATTCAGCCGCTGTGGTGGACACAAAGGAGATCTGAGGGCAGGAGCACCTCTGCTGTGAAAACAGGCTGAGAGAGTTGGGGCTGCTCAGCCTGGAGAAGAGAAGGCTCCGTGGAGACCTCACCGCGGCCTTCCAGTGCCCAAAGAGGATTTACAACAAAGCTGGAGAGGAACTTTTCCCAAGGGCAGGTACGGATTGGTCAAGGGGGGGATGGCCTTAAGCTGAAAGAAGGTAGATTTAGATTACATAGTAGGAAGAAATTCTTTCCTATAAGGGTGGTGAGGCACTGGGACAGTTTGCCCAGAGAAGTTTTGGATGCCCCATGCCTGGAAATGTTCCTAGGTCAGGCTGGAATGGAGCTTTGAACACACTGCTCTAGTGGGAGTTGTCTCTGCCCACAGCAGGAGGGTTGGAAGTAAATAATCTTTAGGGTCCTTTCAAACCCAAACCAGTCTGGGGTTCCATGATATGAAAGAAATACACAGAAGAGAAATAAGAACAGCGTATTAGATGGATGTGCTAGAATGAAAAAAAAAAAAGAAAGAAAAAAGATATAATTGTTTAAAGTATCTCATAGGATCTCTGCTTGGCAACATGATGTCAAACCCTTAAGGCCACAGACCGTACTTTGCTTCAGGTCTTTGGTATTCTTCCAGACACAAGGAATTTATCAAAGCTTGCAGAAACTGTATAAGCAGCTTGACACTGAATCCTGTGAGCTGCTGAGTATTAAGGGAGATCAGTACATTCCTAAAGTTACTTTTGAGAATTCTTGATTTTCTTTACAGAATATAGAGAAAAGTTGAGTGATTTAAATACAGCTTTATCCAGCAAGAAAAAAACCCACATAAATAGAGAGTAATTTGGGACTGAAAATTGAAAAATTAACTGTTCTTAGAAACAAAAGTATTGAGAAGGACAAAAATATAGTGTAGTAAATTTGATAAAGGCGGCTAAAATGCTCATACAACTGGTAGATCGTACACTCACAGGGATGAGATAAGCCTCAAGAAATTCTTGAGAGAGAGCTAAAAAGTCCTTAAAGAAATTATAACAAAGGCACAAAACCAAACTAACCCAGCATAAAGGAGGGATGGAAAATTGAATTAGACCCCTGTTGTGTAAATCAAAAGTTCTTCATTGACTTCATTTTAGAGGAAGCAACACAAGATTACTACGGATGGTAATAAAAGAAGAGCTTTAATATGTAGGGGGAATACAAAGCACAGCTTACTAGCAAAGAATGTAAAAGGTAACAAGAAACTATCCTAGAAGTACACAAACGTGAGGCTAAAAATAAAATAAAAATATTGACCTCTTCATAGTGAGAGGACCCCCACAGAGCTGAAGTACTGCATGCCTTCTTGGCTGTCAGTCTTCCCTAGAAAAATGATGCACAATTGAAGTTGGCAGCAAAAAGCTAGAGAAGGGAATAAACAGCTCAGAGAGACTTATGGTTTGTTTTCAGATTTCATGAGCCTGATAAACTTCATTTTGGGGAATTTAAAACATCTGAAAGCTGGAAGAACTTTCCCATTAATGGCTGTTTTTTCAGGATCTCTAGGAAATGGCACAACTCTAGAAAACCAGAAGAGATCAAATATAAAATGTATGTCTGAGATGGAAAAGAAAAATAGTAGAAATTAGACATCAGTCACCCTACCTGAAAACCTATCAGTACAATCAAACAACTTTTAAGATCTAGCAAGGAAACAAGGAGAAGAAAAATTGTGAAGAACAATTCTTATCAAATCTATCCAGTATCTTTATCTGGTGATATAACAGGTCTCCTGACCTTAACTTTTCTGCGACAGGGAGACTGGTAAATCATGACTCTGTGCTGCTTATGGGGAAGTCACAGGAAACACCAGGAAACTATTTTGCATACATATATATATATATATGAGGGCCTTTTTTGTCCCCCTTGAGAGTGGCATTCTACACCGACAGCTACAGTTGAAAACAAAACAAAAATAAAATAAAAAGATTGCACAAACTCAGCCTGGAGAGCAACCTGCTAAAACCCAGACAAATACTTGGTATTACAGTGGATCACAGAAGGAACATACATCAACAATGTCATTCTCCAGAAGAAATGGTGGACGTAGCAGCAGGATTAGAGACAACGGCATAAACTGCACTGCTTCTGTCTTCCCCAGCTTTCACCAATTTTGCCTGAGCAATGGATTGAGCTTTGGGTATCGCCCAACAAAAAATGTGGGTTGCTTGCAGAGATTCCTGAGGGTCAGAGGGCTAAGACTCATAACATACAAGGAAAGGCTGAACAAATTGGGGGTGCTAACTGAAAAAGTCTTCAAGTAAATTAAAGGCTTTTGCAGAGAGAGAAGGAATAATTTATCCTCTGTGTCCATGAAGGAAGAAACAAGAAACAACAGGTTGAAACTGCAGCCAGGAAAATCCACTTTCCATTACCAGAATTTTTTAAGAACAGTCAAGAGAAGCATTTTTTCAGGAAATGCAGACAAACTTTGTCTTGTCATTTTCTGCACTGTCTTCCCTCAGGGCATTCTGAAATCCCTTTAAACCCTATAATCTATGATTTGAAGTCAGTTCCCTGCCCATTCAAAGAATTTACTAAGTCACAATATTTCCTTTTGCTACCCTGAAAAAATGTGATGGAAATACTTTTAAAAAGGCTATATATTTTGGGAACTGCTCCAATTAGTATGATTGTCAGATATGAATAAGACAGGATTTGCTGGAGTGATTTGGGTCATGGTCTGTTTATGATGAGACTTTCCATTTCTAGTGTGACATTTACTATTTGAGAAAAAAAAAAAAAAACTTGATAAAAATAATACTAATTAAAAAAGTAAAAAGAAGGTAGCATTTTTCAAGCATTGACCATATTGGCCTTAGAATGGTTTTTGTTTCTCACAAAGGCAAAAGACAAAGTTCTCTGCTGCAGGAAATAGCTTATAATCAACAATAATTTTTATTTTTCTTATTATTTAATTGATTAAAATCTCCTGTATTCTATCTTGTGGTAATCACCACACAGTCCTGAATATTTCATGCAGTCACAGAGATATTGCCTAAATGGGAGCATATTTTCTCTTTCCTATCACTTAGGCTGAAGCAATACCAAACTGTTCGGTTTTGATTTTGTTTGGCTGGTTTTTCAAAGCTATTCATATGCAGAATCCTAAGACAGGGTCACCCAGAGAGCATACCAGTAGTGGCTATCTAGAGATCTGACAAACAAAACTAAATCAAATTTACAAGGAATGGAAAAAAGGAACATACATCATGCCAAACAGTCTGATATATCACTCACCCCATTTTCTTGTTTGAAATGTGGCATCCACAGCTTCTAAATATTCTAAATTTCCTCCACCCTCCCCTGGAAGCTGTCTCAATACACACTTGGTAAACATCTCAAAAGCATATATCCAAAACAATTTTTACCTGAAAGAAAAAAAGAAACTAAAGAGTTGGCTCTCTACTCAAACATGAGTAACTTACATACAAGAGCAGATACCACATGCATGTTTTTAAAGAATTCCTGAATTTAAAGGTTTGAGACAAATTTCTCACATGCAATGCTTTCTTAGAAGGTGAAGAGAATACACACCATAAGTAACATCAGCATAAAACTCTTTCCAAGTACCTCCTTCCCTAAATGTTATAGCAAGATAACCCTTTTTTACCACAGTTTACCTACAAATACACAACATTCCTAAAAAAATATTGTTTTAATGAATGCACAAAATTTACTTGAAACTATATCATTCCAAAAACCTTCAGAAACACTTGAACAGCAACAAAAAATCCCATTTAACGCTAACAAAATATTTTGCTCAATGCAAATGAAATGTATTCTGATGATACTGTCAGTTATACATCAGCTATATAAGATGACTCCAGGATGGTGCTAACTACTGGAAAATTTCTTACCCTCCCACTACTGAAATACAGGTTTTTGGGGAATGGTGCACTCAAGATTCTCCACTCCTTGTAACTAACTCTTCAGCTGGTCATTCCCACCAGGGCAAAAGGACCATCAAGATTCAGAGACTGTGCGTCCTGCCCATCACATCCCACAGCAGTACTGCACTGGGGATGTCTCTATCAGAAAAATCAAAAAAAATACCCCAACAGCTCCATTCTTCTGCTATTGCTGTACCTCATATCTTATGGCACAGAACGTTTGCTGGAATGCAAAGACATGAAAGATCAGCAGGACTGCAAAGGTGCTGACAGCTGGACTGGGATGAGATAATTTAAAAATTCGCGAAACCACTGAGTGAGACGTGGTGGAAAAACACTGGAAAATTCTGACAGAAGAATATATTAGCTGAAAGGGTGTGCTTGTTGAAACAGTGAGTGATAGGATTGCCAAGGAGAATTAGATGGCTGGGTCACTGACCAAACAAAGGGAAAGTTTCATGGTGATAAGATTACACATGACTAATGCGGGGATGGGAATGGAATTTGCTCAAGAGGAACAATGTAAAACTAGCAGGAAATTATGGAAGACAGCAACAGCACACACCTGTTCAAGTTTCAGGCTCAGAAAAACACCAACCAACAATTTATTACTTGTTTATATGGAAGATGAAGCCAAATAATAACCCAGAGACACGCAGATTAAAATCAATTTGCAATGAGTTTCTAGTCTCGCGGAACTGTAGACAATGAGAAAGAGATGAAGATTAATCTGACTGCTTTAAGAATGTAAAAGTATTAAACAGAAAAGGGAGATCAAGAAATATCCGACTGAAATATGTCACATCCATCTTTAGTACAAACCACTACCAGTTGTGCCAGTGCCAGCACATTTACTGGCCATGGGGCTCCACTGACTCCTGTAACGATTCCATCAGTGAGAATCTCCTGTTGGAATCTTGATGTGGAAAGGAAGCAGAAGTCCTGGTTTAGCTGCAAAAATTAGGCATGTCAGAGATAGCAAATACACAAAGAACCTGTGCTCGCTTTGAGACAGAGGAAATGAGAAAAGCTCCGAGCTGGGGCCTGTGCTGGCGCTGGAGGTGGTTTGCTTCGTTAGCCCCTCTATGATGGAAATGGTGGGTGATAGCAGAAAAAAGAATAAAGTTGAAACAGATCAAGAAAAGATGACAAGAAATCAGTATTAAAATCAAACGTGACAGGGAAGATAGCAGAGAAAGGAAAAAAAGAGGCGAGGAGAAGATGCAAATAGGAACTGACAGCAAGGAGCTGTTTGGGATCGTAAATGAGCTCTGTGGAAAGCAGTGTGGCACTCACTGGGCTCCAGCCACTGAATTACAGGATTATACCCCAGAACTCAGCACCACAGAATCCTCTCCCAGCTACCCAAGCAGCTCTAGATTTATTACCCTCTACAGCTTCCTGCCTTTCTTAGCCTGTCCTTATAAAAGCATCGAAGTTGATGCTAAATGGAAAATTAACCAAGCTCTCTCTCTTCTTGTCTTTTCATTTCTCATTAAATTAGAGGGAAAATGTAAATGTTATTTTCTCTCTCACTTCACCTGTTGTTGACAAGTCAGGAGCTAACAGTGAGAAGACTTCATTCAGAGCTTTGTGCTCTGACTTCTGAAGTAAACAGCCTTCACAGGTGCTACTGGGAACTATTCAAATTGCAGCACTTTTTCATTCAGCAAGTGCTGTGACCCATGCCCATGAAACACAAAGGAAAAACTAAAAATGAAAGGCAAGAGGGTGCTTTCTGAAAGCATTTCTTTCCAAGGTTTAGAAGTATTCTATGCTAAGTTCATACAAGGGCAAACCTTTCCTAGGACAATTTTGAGAACTTGAATATGGAAACTCTGGAAACAGAAAATTCACAAGGTTGTACATGAAGTTTGCTCCACGTAATTCAAGAAAATTCTTCGTGAATGCTTCTGTTTTTCAAGGCTGTAAGAACAGGGTTTGGCTTACTCAGCCTTCAGTAGGTTTATTTCACATTTTTGTTACCGAGTGCGACTGAAAATACTAGAACTGCTCAGATACAGAAAGTAGATGGTTCTAGGTCCAGCTGTTGAACAGAAAAGGTGCAGGAGAGATGCAATTTGTGGAACGCAAAGACCATGCTCACCTTTGCTTCATCTTGTTACTTTCTGTATTTCGTCAGGTCTTTTGCGACAGAAATAAAAGAAATGGGCACCACCTGTGTGGTTCTCCTATATCAGTATATTTTTGAGGTAGAAAAAATAGATGGTGCGAGACAGGCATTTCATTCAGCTAGGTACCTATTTTCACAGACGTGGGATCATACACTCAGGCATGTAATTTCAGACCAAGCATTCTCATATCCATTTATCGTTTTAAGGAGTCTAGGATTTATTCAGTGTCATTACTCTCAGCCTAAGGACTGAGGTTTGCATGATGCCCTGACTCTCCCTCCTCCTTCCCTCAAAGCATCACACACTACAGAATGTTTTAAAAGAAGTAAAAAACTTATCCTTCCCGAAGCAAAATTCAACTTCTACAAAAAAGTGCCAGATTTGATTTATTGGAGTGCAGTCTGAGTCAACCACAGGGCAGATTTCTGCACCAGGCTGGCTCTTAGTAGATATGATGCTTGGCTCTGCTGTTGTCTCTCTTTCACTATGTGGTGCTTGAAGTAGTGCATACAGCTATTGCAAATTGTACTTTTTGTTTCATGGATTTTCAGTTTAAAGCAATCCCACTCAGAATTCAGCAGGAACAAATCCAGATCCATCACCTCTCGCTGTCTCACACCGAGGATCTTCGTCCCAGGTGAGATGTCTGAGCCCCCACCATCACGACCCAACTCATCACTGTTTCTGCAAAACACCTCCCTTGGCAAAACACTCCCAAGGAAAGCTTGTTTTTTGTTAGAACTCTGAGTCTGCCTTACCCAGCATAGCAATGTTGCTCTTACACCTCTGAGGGTGCTGAAAAAATGTCACCTGGAAGAGACTAAATCCTCCTGATCCTATTGCCCAGCAGGGAATCTCCCAGAGTGATGAAGCTAGGAACATTTGGGTGCCGCTCTGTGCTGGGCAACCCCCCTAAGAATGGTTCCTGACCTTGACTAGAAACTGTGTGGTCTTTTTCCCCTCTTCTTTCGCTCTCTTGTGTGGAATCTCTCTTCCCTCTATTTCTCTCCAGAGCTCTGGAAGGTCTGCTCCTGTGATGAAACACATGGAGTGACATTCTGCTGCCATGAAAGTCAACAGCAAAAGTCTCAGGGATGAATCAGAATTGGCACTTAGTTTAACTTTTGCTTTACTTTTTAGTAGAGAATAACACTCTACTTCTCCAGGGTTAGGGAGAGCAGGGAATGTAAAATTCCATGTTACAGATACTTACACTATCTACATACTTCACAGTTTGGCAACAAAGATAACTTAACTCCTATTTTCCTTCATTTTACATTCCATCACTCCCTTCAAATGTATTTAATCTTCTGTTGTTTTGTGGGTTGAGCTTGTTTTTTGCTGCCTTTTTTTTGCAGAATGCCAAACCACTTTTAAGCAACCATAAAGGCTCTTGAAGAGTGAGGCCCTTTATCTTTGCACAGAATTATTGTAGCACAGGTTCCTTTCCTGTGCAGCTGGAGGCACCCACTTGTAAGTGAAAGAGTGGCTCATTCTCCTCAGCCAGCCAGTTCTCAGCCAAGAACCTAACAAAGGGAAATCATTTTTGTGTTTATTTGAAGTGCTATTCCCCATGTCGCATCATATATTCATGTTAATGTATAGGACCAATAGAGGACAAACCCTACCCCAGGGAAGTAAAAAATAATGTTTTCACAGTTCCTCTCCCTCTCCCCAGGAACTGCACACTGATTATAGAAAAAAGATATTAAGAGCTAAATATTACAACAGGGAGTCAAGTTGAGGAAAAAACATTATATCCTCTGCCCACACATCCTTTTCTGCTTCAGGGGCAAGAGTACCTACTCCTGCCATCTGGGAAGAGAAAAGAAGGGGTATGGGAGGGAAATAAAAGCTGTGGGGTGAACCAAGCAACTCTTTCTTCCCACTTTAGCTACTGGAGTGATGCTACACTCAAGAGAGGCGAGGGAGCTGCAGAGAGCCCTGGGTCTCTGCTTGCCCTCTCCCTTTGCCTCTGAGCACTCACACAACTCCTTGTCGGAGCTGGTGCCTGCAGATCCACACCTCAGGTCATCATCCACGTGGGAACAGGTGGAGAAAATCTGCCATGAGCAAGAGAAAAACCCCGAGGGAAAGAAAAGGAGAAAAAGAGATTGATGGCAGGGGAAGGACAGTGAGCGGAAAGAGCACTGAGACTTGTGAGACAAAGCGCAGAGGACAAACTGGGTGAGAATAACGGGAAAACATGGACGAGAATAAGGCTTTTGAAGAAAAAAAGGGTGAGACTTGGAAGAAGAAAATGAAGAATGCCAACAGATCATGAAAATGTTTCAGTGTCAAAGACTTTTCCTTACTCCACCCTGTTTTTTCTGGTCTTAACAACATTTTTACTGAGGGAAAAAGACAACATTTGGGAGACTGAGTAGGAGCAAACTAAAGGCCACAGCATTAAAAATATATAAATATATATATAGGAAGGAAGAAAATGTGCCTTTTTAAAAAGCAGATAGTGAAAAATAAACTGGTGGAGAGCACCTGTGGTCCAGGACTATTTTTACCTTCCATTTTACTAACTATAAGCATTTAGGCTGAACATGACTCCACTGATACGAAGTAGTTTTTGTGTGACAGTAGATGTTATCGGCACACCAAGGTCCAAGAACACAAACACCAGCTCCCCAGCTGCAATCGTGCAATGGGTAGGAACTTACATGGTTGAAGCAGTGACTTGAAAATGTTGAAAGTACTGTGATGGATATCTTTATACTCCATTTCCTAGAGGCTAAGCAGCAGTGTATAGATGCAGAAGGGAATTTTCTCTTTAACTGAGGAAAAAAAACCCCAGAATCCAACAAACAAAATCAGTAGGAAAAAGATAATCCACTGTGCATTCTCAGCTCTGCTTGTTTTTGGAAAAAGCAGAGTAAATAATTTCTGTTCTCGAGAGCAGCTTTAGTCAGACTCAATTCTGTCTCAGGTTGTACAGTCACACAAGGGAAATCAACCTCAAGCTACCTGGCTTATCAGCATGTTTTAGAAGAGAAAAGAGTACTTGCTGACTGTCCCCTTTGCATCCCTCCTCCAACTCACTGATGAAAGCAGCTGAGCAAACAAGAGTTGGAAAAAAAGTTTGTAATTTACCTCACTAGGGTAGCAGTAAATTCTTGCCCCCTCCAAACAAGCAGGATGAGCAATCATTTGGAGAATTGTCTAGATCACAGTGACTCGTGGACCTTCTTAGTCATACAGTATTTCAGGCTACCCCTAAAATGCAGCTATTTTTTGCTCAGCATCAAGATGAATTCCATTGCTGCTCTCTCGAGCTGAGATGAACAGATACGTTCTTTGATTTCTTGACCTAGGTTATTATTTAGCCTAAAGAAACACTATATCTCTCAACAAGCTGTGAATCTGAGGTCATTACCGAGATGCAAAAAGGAACTAAAGAGATTATTGAACATGTATCTTTGTCTTATTTTGAAAACAGGAAACAATTTTCTTACACTTATTTGCACAATAAGGGAAAGCAAATGGGAAATGCAGCAACAAGTTTTATTTCTGCTAAAAAATTCACTCTTTTTTCCCCACTTGTTCAATCTGTGATTAAGATTTCTGGCTCAAATTCGTGGTATTTCATCTTGAAAAAGTTTGTTATCAGTTGTATTAACATAATGTACACTGTTACAAGTCACCTGCACAGGTAGATCTCCCTTAAAGCAAATAAAAAAAAGAAATCAACTATCAACTGCAATTAGAAACATTAACTAAACTTAAAGCAATGAGTCTTCATAGCCAGTTAATGTATGCCCCGATGACTTTTTTGACAATATTTTTAGTATGTAGTACAATAGCTTGCTAATGCTGAGTGATACTTTTAAATATGAAAATGTATATTGAGATGACAGATAAAAGTGTTACACGATGCTTGTCCTTGGATTAAAGGCTCCTTATTTGTTTGCAGTGACATGAGAAATGATAATGGCTCCGGAAAAACGAATATTGTTTGTCATGTCACAGGTCCATTGGGATCTTCCTCTTTTCCATGACTTTTAATACAAAGGGGGGCCTAGAATTGCATGAAGTCAGATCTTAGAGGCTTAGCTTAAACCTTCAAATCAAAATAGTTGACATAATTCTTGATAAGTCTTTAGATGTGGGCAGAGCGATGCATAATAAGCAACAGGTTTGGAGCTTGTATTCAGCTTACAAATGACTTCAAGGTACAGTCCCGTATAGAGCACATTAACATTTAACCTTCAGGTAAAAAAAAGGCATGAAAAGTCTTATTATTCAAAATCAGCTCCAAGAGCAAACACGGCAGTTGTCATCTCGGCAGGCAAAAAGAGAAAAATCGGTACGTTCAGCACGCAGAGTCTCCCCTTCCCAATCAGTAGAAATATACGCTTGAATTTCCATTCACCTTTCCATGCTGGGAAAGAACACACCAACTGCATTAATGCTGGCAGAAAAGCCTGGCAGTGTCTCACCTGAAAGACCTACAAGCTGCAAAATATTAGTCAGGCATTTTCTTTTGTGGAGGAATTCGACCACTTTGCCATTTCCATTCTGCCCTCAGAACAACAAACCTAATCATGCAGCCAGGCTAACGATAGCAAGGATTTGTCCCTCAACCTCTAGAAACACATGTTAGGGTAGAAGCATAAAAAACATGTTTGCTTTTTGCACAGCCGTGGCATATAATCTTTAAAAACAATCAATAAGTCACATTTGGCTGGAGTCAATGTGAAACCTCCATTGCTGGCACTTTGCTTGGAGGTCCCTTCCAACCCAAGCCCTTATTTCATGAATTCAGAGAGAAAAGAGATGTGCTGAAAGACCAGACACATTCCTAACTGTTTATAAAGAAATAAAAAAGATATACTGACTACAAAGAAAACAAAGAACAAGTTTTTTTCATAACGCCAAACATCAAAATGAAATTGTTTCTCTTTTAACAGTGTAAATATCAATAATCAGAATATCTTCTGAGAGCCAAAAAAAAAAAAAAAAGGCAAAGCTATGGAACAACAATAGCAGGGTTATTTGCATTGTTTTCTGCAAAACTTTTAATGAAATCAAGCACAGAATTCCACAAGCAGAATCCCACCTGCTTTGACCACATTGGAGATGGAACTTTGTTTAATGCAAGCATGCACACACTAATCTGAAACATCCCTGCACAATTAGAAAAACCTGTACAATAAAAGTCAGTCTGGAAATGAATTATAGCTAAAGCAATATATACTGCAGGAAAAAAAAAACCAAAAACATTGTACCTGCTACTAATTGCATCTGGATGAAAAGCCTAGAAACAGGAGTTCCCTAACCCATAATTCCACCAAAAAAATAAACCTGTCAAAATATATTTTTCTATACTATATATTATGTTGCACACTATAATGAAAAATACCCAAACCCAACTCCAAATAAAAATTTCTATGGCAAGGTGGAAAAAAGTCACCTGTAGTTTGAAATTTATTCTTGATTACACAGACATTTTGGAGGTTCGCTACTCTTGTAATTACAATCCAGGTTGGTAACCCCAGTTTGTGGAAAATAATTTGCAATTACGTGTATTGTTATGATTCCAAAAATTACATTTTTAGGTTTAAGAGAGATAAAATGAAGTCATAGAGCCTAGAACAAAAAAAAAAAAAAAGAGAGGGAAAAAATGCAAACCAGAAAATCCAGTAAAAATCTAAAATAAAAAAAACCCCAGAGAAACAAAAAGTACCAGAACTTTCACTGTTTTGGTTTTTTTTTTTTTTTGGTTATTGCCTAAGTTGAGTAGGAATTACATCACCGTTACATTCATTTTAGGTACAAGAGATCTTTCCAAAACAGAGTGAACTAATAAGGGGGAAAAAAACCACCAAGAGAGTGATGAACATCTCTTTATCAGCCTGACCTGAGATATTAGTTTCATTTGCTCTCCCTTGTTGAGAGTTGTTGGGAACAGCCCTACTTTGTGCCAAAAATGTCAATGACCCCTAACAGATCCTTTGTTAACTGAGAACAGCAAGAAGACGTTAATAGAGCAACCCAGTCATCTTTCCTGCTGGGGATGCAGATGAATGCTGATATAAAGCTACTTTAGTCCCATTCCACCTGAGCAGCATAAAACAACTCCATGCATTGATCTCAAACAAAAATAAAAAGCAAAAACAACAACGACCGAAAAAAGAAAAGAAAAAGGGAAGCAGGAGGGAAGGTATAGCAGGAATAGTGAGGAAAGAAAATTAAAGAATTACTCATTCAGACCCATGAAGGTCAAGAAAAGACTTGAGAAGAAGAAAGTTGTTGAAATTGGGGCTTGATTGCTTTGGGGTTTTAAGTTGTGTGTGCTTCATACAAGACACAACAAGTTCCCTGCCTAAGCAGTAAAATAGACTCAGGTAATGGGACAGTTTCTTTGCTCAGGTATTACCAGACCAAGAACTTGTTTTTTTTTCCAGAAAGGTTTTTCACAGGCTTGCTTTCAGAGCCAGCTTGGAAGGACTCTTCTGCCATCCTCTGATCTTTGCTGATTTCTGAGGTGATAGTATTAAATATTCTCACCCAAGAGCGGGATAACAGGGGGGCTAGCCAACAAGAAAACTCAGGAAGTTTAACAAGGACATAAGGAAACTTCTGCACCCGGAAGAAAATAACTCCAGTCAGCAGCAAAACCTGGGGACTGACAAGCTAAAATGTGGCTGTGCAGTAGAGGCAACTTATATTATTTACATCATAGCAAGTGCCTCTTCCACCTACTATCAGTGAAAAAGCAGGGCTACTCCATACAGTAGCCTCAACTTTTCATTCAATTTTTCCCAGGCTAAAAATAAGTTGCAGTAATCTCATAAGGTGTCAGAAAGAAAATGAATATCAGAAAGAAAATCTGTCACAATACAGAATAGAAGCGACTAGAGCAATACGTATCCTTGACTTTCCTCCTCTCTTGAATTCCAAGGCTGGTCATCTGAGCTAGTCAGAAAGGGGGACAAAAAGCAACAACCCAAGAACAACAACAAGAACAAAAAAATCTGGTGATTCATGATGACCAGAGAGATGGTGAACAAGATGCAAATGAAACATTCATCAGATGCCAAGTAGCAGACATGCCACATACTTATTTCAAAATAGGACCTTATCCTACTTTATCCTGTTGAAACCATCATTTTAATAACTTATTATTTCTATTAGACATCCCTCTATACCTGCCTTTTACTTTTCCTCTCAATGTTTTATCAACATTGATATTTAGAGGTAAGACTGGGCTGACCACTTTGCAGTTCATAAGCTCTACTAGGTTTCAGTAGAAATGTTATACAAATTTATACACATATCACACTGAATTTTGCATGCTAGACAGATTGAGCTCATGTTCTGCAAGTTTTCCAAAAAGCAGAACTAGCATCAAAGTAAAAAATGCCCAGCTTCCTGTTCACTTTGTAGTAGGTTTGCATTTTCAAACACAGTACATAATCATAAGTGAAAAAAGGGATGGAGTCAGCCAGAATTACTTTTGTGAAACAGCAAATTATATGCAGAACTTCCACTATAAGGAGAGAGGGGGGAAAAAAAGGAGAGGATCTTCTTATTTTTGAAAAATAATAAAAAAAGAAAAACTACAGCATAAGTCTTCTTAGAATTCATCTCTACGAGATCTTAGGGTAATTATGCTTGTCTTAATGAAATGCATCCTATCAAAAGGAAACAGAGATTTGGAAGTGCTGGGACACCACAGACAAAACAAACGGCCAAAATGCAGAACATAGGTTCTAAGTTCTTGCAATTAAAACTGATTTTAAGTGTTCCCCACTGTAAGTACCTGTGCTTTCCAGTTGTTTACAAGCCTAGTAATTTGAAACTTGGACACAATCTACATTTGAATGAGTTCATCTGCCCGGATGAACCAGCACAGCTCCAATAAAGTAGTAGAGCCAAATGAGTTTAGGGCCACCGAGGACTTTGTCTCATGCTGTGACAATCAGGAAAAGATGTGGTTTTTTTTCCCAATTACCTTTGGAGGCTTGACCATGCCACCCTTATGAATACTTTTTCAGAATTGGTTGGTGACGGTTTTTGTTCAGGCAGAGGCCACAGCAGAGCCTGGCAAAACCCCCAGCCCCGCACCGGCTTCGGCCAGTGGGGATGGCAGAGGGATCTCTCCCACCCTTCCTGACAGCAGCCAGCAGGGCAGGGAGCCGTGTTTGCCCAGAGGCTTTGCAGGTGCCAGTGGAGGAGAGCAGAGAGGCGAGGGCTGACAGCTTCTGTCAGGCATGACTGGCCATTCCCTTCCTTCCCTCCCTCTCCCTTTTGCGGGCAGGGGCTGTCTGGCGTTTCACGCCTCATGTGCAGCCACAGGAGGCAGAGGTGGGAGAAGAGGGAACGAACCAGTTGATTTTGTCTAGCACAGTCACTCTAATCACCCAAGCCTGAAGCATGAGAACCTGGCATTCCCATTTCCAGCTCCCCTCCCACGCAGTTAACTGGGAATAATCAGCCCCACTGCAACCTGCTGCAGCTTCAGCTCCCAGGGCTCAAGAGGCAGACATCTGACCATCAGCTGATCTTGTCTGGAGCATCAGCGACAGAATTCAGAAATTTCCCCTGAGTAAACCCAGCAGGTTTATTCCTTTTATCATAAGGCTTTGCAGCTTCTCAGTCAGGCTCTCATCTTTAACTTAGGTAGAGAAAAACAATGTGTTTTTCCTTTTTTGGTAAAATATAGACCATCTGAAACTTTTAAATGCAGTCAAACATATTAATCACACTAAAGCAGATTCAGGTCTCAGAAACCTTTTGCATGACTCCTGAAAACAGAAGTTATATGCAGGTGAAGACAGGCTTTCCTAGCACAAAGCAGTCCATCCTGTTGATGGGCAGCACTACCAGCTCTCCTCAGAAGCCCCATTCCTTTCAGCCTACTTGTATTTCATTTCATATGTACTGGGCCAAGCCACATTATTTTAAGCTTCAATCACCAATGTCCGTTCTTATTCACATAGCTGAACAGTCCTTTTAACAGAAGGAAGGTTTGCAGGCCAGGACAAACACTGAATATTTAAGAATCAGAATCAAGGTGGTCAAACCCCCGAAAGCACTTGAGGAAGCACAGCAATCTCCTCGCTGTGTGTTCAGAACAGGAGTTAATAGAAAAGCAGCTGGAAATGCTCCCCAAGCACCACGGCTACGAGCAGGCGCTTAAGGCAGCAGAAAACTGATGCCATTGGGCAGGTGGTGCTGCAGAAGCCGCACCTGTGGAGCACTGCTGGGATCACAGGAGGTCAAGTTTCACTAGGCAACCACTTCTTTGGTCTATGTACCTCCTGGTCCTCAGAGACCCCGCTTCTAAGACCCGAGTCTACGTGGCCCAAGTCATGTTTATTGTATGACATCTTGGCTGCTCTCGCCTCAGGCCTGTTTATCTCTGTTCCCTTTCTTGCCTAAGCATTCAGACCGATTCCTTTCTCAGTAACGGGACTTTTGAGAGCTTGCTTTCAAACAACAAATAAAATTCAAAACAAGGCTTCCTGATTTGTTTCTTAGGTACAGTATTCCCTGTTCAGCTCCTGCCAAAGCTCCCCTCCCAAGGCAGGCAAAAGTTTCCTCCAAACCAGCTTCCTCCCACGTATTAATTAAGCATTACTCCCAGGTCTTGCAGCAGGCTTGCTTTTCGCTGACCATGAGGTAATTGTAGACAGATTTTCAGCCAAGCCTCGTTGCTGGCTTAGTTTATTTTTTCCTCCACTTAGGGAGTTCAAATTCACAGACGTTGTGCTGTGCCTACTATATTATAATACATGCAGTAACTACAAATATTCTGCTAAAATTTAAGCAACATTAACATACATAATTAGGAAACCCTCACATTACCATCTTGTAGAATCAGCAAACAATGTGTAATCCAAGGATTTTGGTTTTTGTCTGGTCCTTTTCACCCGCTAGGTGTTGCAATTAATTATACCAGCGCTTTTTGTTTTGCAAGTATTATTATAGTTAATGATGATTAGTGTAGATAATTTTGTTAGGTTGCCGTTTTCTAGCTTAGGGGTATCACTTTCATTCTAAAGTGTTGATTGTTTCTTATCTAACTTTGAAAATGAGATTAGATGTTTCTTGTATTGTCAAACTATGTAGATTTATATGGTAATTTAAAATCTGATAAGGTATGAGTGGCATAGGATTGTGTAATAAAGCAATCACAGCAGTTGACACTTCAGAGAGAATTAAATTGAGTCTTGCTTTAAAAGAGAGAGACAAAAAAAAAATATGTACCACTGCATGCTGGGGACCAAAGCGCTGGGGGAAACATTTAGGGCGAGAGAATCATTACTTAACTTACAAGCAGTGCCCTCATTTTCTCTGCATGACTGGACAGGTGCATCCATTATGTGTTATTTCAGGAGGAAGAATAAAGGAAATAAATGGCCAGATACAAGGAGCTGCCTAGAATGAGGCTGACTCGCTGCAGATTTCCGTGATGGGACTTGGATTACAGGCTTCTCCTAATGTAGCTCTCCTTACGTGCTTTTGCAGAGACATGGATGGGAGAATAATAAGGCAGGAGTGACCCCAGTCCAGTGGATGCAGTTTCTTCTAGAGGAAATTTAAATTCTCCTCGCAGGTGGGACAAAGAAAAAGCAACCCTTTTGCCTTCAGATTTAAAGGCAGCTTCTAAACCAACACTGGAAATTGAATTATGCATAAGAACTCTGCACAGAAATACCCTCTTCAGCATCTATGAAAGAGAAACAAGAAGTGAAAGGGATGCTTTTAAGAAAAGATGATGCCCCTGGGGACAGTTAGGGAGGCACATGATTTTGCAGGATGGGAGGCTGCCTGCTGATTTTCTTCTTACAGGAAGCCACCCTAGTGTACATTCTTAGTCTTGTGACTCAGGGCTCTCTTGCTGTAGCTGAAAAGTGGTAGGACAGAAGAGGCTGAAAGTACAGAACGTGCCAGGAGAAATATCTGTTTGAATACGGCTCTTGCACATGGCAAACATGATCTTGGAGCCTCCAAGGGCTGTAGCTGCTCTAAACAGGCCAGGGCAGTGCAGTGACACCAGGCCATCATCACCCTCAGGCATCTTCCTCTCCCAGCGAAGGACACGAATCCCTCTCGTCCCTAACTCAGAGCATCAGAGAGAGTTGGCTCCAGTAATGAGCCCTCCTCATGAATTTCCCTATGGCACAGCCAAAACATTTCATTAGGAGGGCTGACTGGTGACTGGAGAAGACACAGTCACATTGCATGACCTTCCCAGAATCCATATTAGAGGGACTTAAAAGTTGGCATTACAATGGTGGAGGAAAGGATGGGCTGTGCCTTATATAAATGATCTCATTTTTAGTAAGACAAAAAAAAAGAAATGCAGATACTTATGCCAAGCCACCATGCATTTAAGAGCAGCTGAATCTCTGTCTGAAAAGCAGAGCTGTGATCTACTTGTTTTAGTTATGCAATCCATATTTTATGACCAAATTGTTCTTGCAGATTTTACATCTGAATAGTAGACACTGCTGTATCACCAGACAGGTGAGCCACAACATAAGACACATCCCTTTCCTGGCTGCACAGCATGAGTGGCTATCTGAAACAAAGAGGATACAAGCCCTGGATCAAAGATGATGGTGGAGATCCTTTATTCTGGAATATTATTATTCTGAGTTAACGAGCCAAGAATGGGGACCAAAAGACAAAATTCACCTTTGCTTTTAGAAGAAAATTTTATGGCATTTCTCACTCTCCTTTTCACTCCCAAACTCTTGTGCATGTCTTGAATGATTTGGAAATGACCTGGAAAATGTAGCTGAACTACGGAGTGCTCCAAGCATTCTCTATTTGCTTTAACAACAACAACAAAAAATTAATATAGTATCATAAATGTGTCACAAGATAAATTAAAAAAAAAAAGTTGTCTCTTCTCTGCTTGAAAGAGTTTAAATGCTGCAGTGCTGCTATCATCAGTTAAGAGTTTTGAGGTATGAAATCTCCTTAACAGCAAGTGCTAACAGAATGTTTTATCAGAGCAAGCCCTACCTCTAACAGCTCGATCTGCCAGTGAGAGACTGGTTAGCAAAAAATTTCTAGTTTGACTTCTCCTGCACTCTACGTCCTCTAGGGCTGGGCTGCTGCCACAACTCTGTTTCTGCTCCCCTAACCAATATCCTTGTCTTTATTCTGCTTTCTTCCTCTGGCCACCTCTTGCTCTGCCCCCTCCGTGGTCCATCTGCTGCTCACTGCAGTGAAACCAGCCTCCCATCCTCCCTCCAAAGTCCACACTGGCGACAATGAGCCCCTTCCCAGAATACAAAATAAAGAGTGAGCAAAGTAAAAACAATATCCTCCCTCACAGTCCCAAATAAGTCACAAGCATCCAAAAAATAAAAGACTTCTAGCAGAAAACCCAGAGTAAAGAAATAAATGCTACCCAGAAAGAGATAAGCCTGAACTCTTAAATCACTTAATGCCTTCCCTGAAGTCACAGATCTACTCTGGACCAGAGAAGTCAAATCTTGCCTGCTCCAAGGGATGAAGGGGCACTACAGGCAGGACTCAACTTCCTATCCTGCCCTTTCATCTTCAGCAATCCTTGCTTCTCATCTGACACATCTGTACTATAGACTGCAGTGACTTTAATACCAGAGATTCATTGAGGATTTTTCATTGTCAAACCCACAGCAATGAACAATTCTAACCATTCTGGAAAATCTTTTTCCATCCCCCTCCATGCCTGTCAAACTATCTTAACAGAAAGCTGCATATATCCAGTATAAATCAGCTGTTTTGCTCTAATTCAGGCTTGTAACTCTTTAACATTATTGTGCTTTCACACAGCTCTAACTCTGCCAAGCAGCAAGTAGTATCTGCTAGTAAAAAGGCTTTATTTCTGAGGTGCTCCTGGAATATCTCTGCATAACCAAGAGCAAAAAGAGTTGCATCCCTTCTTTTGGCAAACAAACAGCCAAGCAAGATCCTTAGCCTAACCAAGGAGTATATACTAACACCACACGCTCAAGAATATTCATAATCATGCAAATATCTTTGGCCCATTGACTGAGTCTCTGCAAGTGAACAATTAGTTTCTCCTCTATAAATTTTAATAAGCATAGGGCAAACCATCTATGCCATAGCTGGTAGCTTTCTCCTCATCTCATTATAACAGAAGAATCCATTTGGCATTTGTCAGCTTTCTCTGTATGTCTTCAGAAGAAAATTGTTCTTGGTATTCAGCAGCTTCCTTTTTTTAATACATTGTCATAATACAAAAGCATGCATTCATTGCTTCTCACATTTCTCCACAGGACTCGAGAAGAGAAAGTTTTGTTTGTCAGTTTTCATACTTCAGGATATTTTTCATAAGCAAATCACTCACCATTCATCAAGCTTTATGTGGTTCTACTAAAAAAAGGAAGTGCTTGCTCCACTTTTCAACACACAGATGCAACCTCATTATAGGTCCGAGGATGAGCAACTCTAGATGCATAAACTCATAACCAATTAGCATTATGGGGAGATCTTCTGTACTGTGAAAGCAAATTTTGTGCCAGTAGCTAGGGAAAACTTCCCTGTGGTTATTAATTAGAGTGGGTAATTAAGACTATTAATCTTACTGACTTTTTTCCTTCTAATTCACAGCAATTTACTTGGGAATAAATAACTCTGATCTTTTGGAGAATTCTTCCAGCCTTGAATAAGTTATTCCTTTTCAGAAGGACAGTTAAGCACGGAAAGTGCATTCTCTACAGCCACTACAACCCACATGTAGCAGAGGCAAACAAAGCCTAGCTTGAGAATTTGCATAAAAGACAGCTGAAGTAATTTAAACTGCACCTGCCACAGGTCAGTAGAACCTCCTCACTGCCCTCACATGGACACTTGTCTGATCCCAGGCTAGACAAAAACAGCAGGTAACAAGGTAGAAAGAGGAATTCCTTAATTTTGTTGGGGTAGGGAATAATCTGACTCATAAGTACACTACACTGTCCTTCTATCCTTTAGGTCTGCAACAGCTGCACAGGCATGGGGTTCCTGGTGTTATGACAGCGACTGCCACAGAGCCCTGCTGCCAGTTTTCCAAGAGGCTTACCACTGGCTTGGTTAATTTATCTAAAGGAATATTGCAACAGCCAAAGGCAAAATTCCTTTTGCCATCTTCATTTAGCAAAACATCCGATTTGTGATTTTATTTTTTTTTTTTTGGTACAAGCCTTGCTCTTCTGTAATGCTTAGCACCTTTCAGAAGCGCACAAAGCACTGTCTGTCACAGCCAGCTGTTTCCTTCCTACACCTTCCCAAGAGAGCCCTGAATGGGGATTTCATTAGCTGGCTGCAAATGCAATAGGCCAGGTGTGGGAGAGTGTATGACAGCAGACACTCACTAAGTGCTTTACTCAGTAATGCAGAGAAAGAAATAAAAATTCTACGGTAATGCAGACTTCTGAATAGAACTTTATTGCTGTTACTGTACAGGCAGCGGGGTAGCACAAAGAGACACACAGCTGTGGCTCTGTCATTCCCTAAAAAAGGATCAGGAAACAAGTTTGGGCACTGGACCCTGATCATCCCGACTGGCTCTCTCCTAGCTGGCTTGAGTATTTCAATTGTATACGTCCATCACACTGCCCAAGTACATCCAGGGATAGAGCTCACTCCAGAGGTGATAAAGATGACATTCCATAGGACTTGGATTCTTTTCTCTACATAGTTATTTATTACTGAGAAGGTTCATGGCAAAAAAACCCACTCTTCCAGGCTGCTACAAAATCTTGGATGTGACACGAGATGTTTCAAACTGAGAAAGACACACAAACTATTTTGTAATAAAGCAGTCGTGGGGACGCAGAGGAATCCCAGTTCAAGGACCACCTCAGTACGGATTTGGCTAATCTGCTCATGCAGTCTGGACATGAACTAGAGGATACCACACAGCCCTGGGGTGAGGGACCAGTCCCTCTCAGAGCTGTAGATGCAGTGTGCACACTCATACACCACCAGGATGGATGGTAATTGTCCACTGTAGATGTGCTAGGTGCTTTACAGATACCATTTCTAAGGCTTTATACTCTGAAAAGCATTTAAAGTTTTGAAACACAATCCAAATAGGCCTGAGGCGGTCTAATTTTCCTTTCAAGGAGTTGTGAATTTATACTTAGGCTCCTTCTTAACAGGCCATTTTTGACCCAATGGCCCATGATGGCTTCTTCAAAGTGAGCTACAGTCTATCAGTCAACTTCTGTTTAGTTCACACATCATCAGTGCGATGGAATTTAACAGCTGCTCAGGAGCTATTATAGTCTTTCATGTCAATCTGATTGTCAAGGGTGTAGAACAAATGTCAAAAATCTTCAAGAATAATTTTAATTTATATTTACTGACCATACACAAGTAGTAAGCCTTTCTGCCTTAGCTTTTTCTCCAAAGGGTAAAGCCAAAATACCTTATGACCAGGGAATTAGAGCTGCCAGAACAAACTGGTCAACACAGTAAACATCAGATATATTCTTAAGCCGTAGGAGCTTAACAGCACATTTACTCAATAAATCCCTGCTCTTCCTTCCACTCTTATAAAATAAAATTAGCTAAACTTCAAAAAGAAGCTTAAAAGGGAGTATTTTTTATTAAGACTTCACATCTGGCTTACTATAGGTCTTTTGTGCACTTTAAATGCAATCCTCCAAACATCATGAATATATGAAGCCTCAAGAACAACAAAAAGAAGAAGTTGCATTACACAGAGCAACAATCTTTGTAGGGCATAAAAAAATAGTTTGAGGTCAGATATATCTTTCAAAGCACAAAATATAAACACGTACATAAACTAATTACCAGGAAAGAGAAAGTCCTGATGAGCCAATTGAACATTAAAAAAACCAAACTCAAACTGTAGGCGTGAAATTTAGCCTTGAGAAATCATCTAAAGAATTAACTTCCATTTCTTTAGTAAAAAAAGAAGTGGAAGGAGAGAGGGAGAGAAGCACTAGGCCAGTGGCTAAAACATTTAAAGGGTTCCACACCTTCCTTTCAAAAAAAACAACCAAAAAAAGTCCTTTTTCTTCCCTAGAAAGTGCCCCAATCTCTTTGCTCGGAGTTTGCTGAATCTAAGACACCTGTTGGAATACAATAGTTGGAGTCAAGGGGAAGAAGCTAGAAATAAAGTCTTCTGACTTGTAAGTTCAGGGATGAACTCACATGTGTGAGCAAGTGGAAGCCCATCTATGCTCTGCAGCAGAGGGAGAGGAAGATGATGAATAATTTGTGTCTTTCAACATTTTCTCAGAAGAGTTCTATACATCTTATAATACACATCAAAGAGCAAACAGCTGCTGACCACAAGCCTCAGTTCTTCCACTTCCAGGAAACATTTTCTCACAGAACCACAAGGCTTCCCCCTCCCCGCCCCCCCCTCATCCCAAAGGATTTTGGAAGCGTGTTAAAAGGAATTAGAAAAGGAGAGTTGCTACTATAACAGCATTCAGGTAAAGGCTAAGCATCCATTTTCATTCCCTTGGGCAGAGGATGACAATACATTCTAAATTACTAGATAATAGGAAGTGATGCCCTCCATCTCCTCCACACCTCTTCCAGTAGATGCCTGTTAAAGAGCAGCCTTAGTCCAGAGCTGTAAACTAAAGATTTTAGGAAATGGGGCTTGGTGGTTTGCATTCAAATCATCACTTTTACTCCACGTGCCACAGAAGGGCTGATCGTATCCTCTGAGGTTTCCATTTGCTAGTAAGAGGCAGCTGGAAGTCCAGCATGAGAATTTTAAGTGTCTATAAAATGCACACCTGGCTCTGTGCAACCAACTTGAAAGAAGACAACCCTGACTGTGCACCTATCTGGGCACCCCCCATGGAGTTCTAGATTATAAAATCAGAGTTAAGGAGAGAATATGCTTAATTCCCAGGGATATCAGTTACTTGTTTGGTTTAGTCCTCATTTTCTTTGTGGGTAAAAAGGAATGTTGGAAATTAGAGTCATTGCTGGGACACAGCATCCCTTGCAGAGAAAGTGAAGACTACTTAGGTAGCAAGGCAAATTTATTAGGAGGGAACTGTAAGCTCAGACAGCATTCTCCAAGAGAAGAACCTAGTCTCAGAAGAATAAAATTATTTTGAATCAAAAGAAGAGAAAGGAAAGGGGAAAATTTACAGATTAGAAAGGCAACATCGAGGAAAGCATTATATGCATATTTATAAAACCAGATAACTTACACATTGGAATAAAAATAAATTCTTAAAGCCAATGCTTTTTCTGGTTTCAAGGTCAGAGTAGATTTTGCCTCACATTCAGAGGGAAAACTAGGATGACACCTCCAAAGCCATTTAGGGCTAGGAAAGAACATCAACCCACTTTAAAGCATGTCACTCAAAACTAACAAAATATTAACTATTGAAAAAATTTGCATGTTTCAAGTTTTCCAAGGTTTTTGGTCAAGGAGTTCAATTGCCACACCTGCATTACAAAATTGTTGATCTAGATGAGTTGTCCCATTCCCTTTTAAAAGGTCAGGAAAAGGGAGAAGTTTTACACAGAAACTTTTTTCCTTTGCTGTGTTGTTACATTCTCTCAATCTAGGAGGCAAGAGAATACTCCTGCTTCAAAACTTTTGACTGCTCTTCAAGCTTATCCCTGCATAAAACTTCACCCATGTCTAAAATATCTCTGCTCAGAAACAGAAATGCAGAAATGAACAAAGCAGACTGATCTTTTCAGCATCAAATCACAAGGAGAAATAAATAAGAAATAAACAACAGCTGAAAACAGTAAAAACTCGGCATTTAGACACCTGTGCACAGGTAGATTGAAGTTCTGAGCACTAGGTTGCCGTTAAATCAGAGTAATCACACAGACACATTCACAGAAATCACTGCAAGAAAGCTGCAAAGTGTTTTTTGCTTTCAACTCTATGAAATGCGTGTCTTCAAAACCAGCTGAGCTCCTACTTTTTGGCTTGATAGTATTTTGAGAGAGGAACTTCTGTATCCCTACAGAATTAACAGGATCCTCTCATTGTCCCATGTTTACATCCTATTTTCCCCTAAAGGAGCAACCGCCCGGGCGGAATTGAGGGGTTTTGTGCCAGCCATTTGTTCCACACTGGCCACTACACTTGTCAGGCAGGAAGCAGCCTTGATTAAGTTATTTGTATTCCTAAGAGGTTTCCTACTGCCTGGGCTCACTCTGCAGCCCTCTAACCCTGACCAGGAACAGCTGAACAAGTGACAATAGTTCTGGCTTTTATTTGCCATTAAGACATAATGCCTGTCTCACAAGCACAGAACACCAGCACACATTCAACTGGTGAAGCCAAAGCTTTGCTGCTCTTTTCACTGCACCAGTCTACCAGAAAGAGCCGAGCAGGTTTGCAGGGACAGCTCTGGTGCACAATCAGAAATCCTCAACATGATTTTGAACCCTAAACTCCCACAGGCTGCACGTGTCTGCTGTTCGCTCTTAACTCGCTCTTGGCTTTCTGAGGTGCCTCCCAGCTGAAAACATTTCATTAGGGATTTTATAGCGCGAGTCTGTACCCAAATGCATAAAACTCGAGCTGGAGGAGACAAAGCATCGGAGAAAATAAGCTTCTCTCTGAACAAATGGAGAGAGGGGCAGGCATCACGTACTACAAAGGTACAATGAGACAAAGTGTCTGCGCAGCGGCCTAGGACTGACTGCAGCTTCTAAAGCTGAATCTCCAGAATCCCACTCTTCTCTCACTCTTCAGGGTTCCCTGCCCAACTCAACCAGGTTGAAAATACTTCTAAGCTCACCCTATGTCTGTTTTCTGCATCATGGTGGGTAGCAAGTGAGTGTAACTGAGGAAAGGTCTTTTTAAATAAAGAAGCAAGCAAAGAACCGCTCAGTGTTCTGATACAAAAATATAATACGAATATGGTTTTCTCTCTCTCTCATTACTCAGTTTTGGGAGTCCACCCTGAGAGAATTTAAATTTAATCAGTAAAACAAGGAAATATACTTATTTGATGAAGTAGATGAGTAAGAGCACAGCACTTTTCTGCAGTCCTGTGTTTAAGTGCTTTGAAAATACAGATCTAAAATTATTTCCAAAATGCCTTGACTTTTTCCTTAGTCATTCCCTTCTTAAACAGGGAACATAATGAGCAAATATTATTTAAACTCCAAATACATTCATGGCAATAGCTGATTCTGTAACCCATTAAAGGAAACTCCGAGGCAGAGAGTAGGATTTAGCAACTGCTAACCATTAAAAACATTGTTAGGTTCCCCTGCAATACTTTTCAAAAGAATTTTCAAATATGCCATTAAGCTCATTATTTCTTAAACATTACAGATATTGGCATCATCATAATACAATCATTCATACATCTTCCTTTTTTCTGTCTATTCTTCTTCTAAACTTGCTGTCCTCTTCAAAGCAAAGTTCTTTTACTTAAAGAAAACACCCGTCTCCCTTGCCAGCAAAGCACTCTCATTTTCTTCCTTCAAATCTCTCCATATAACCTACATTTCACTGAGATTGACAGTAGTGCTCTAAATGCTGTCAGTATCACACTCTATCTTACAATTTTACTCTTATCCTGTGTATCATATTCTGCTAAAATCAGATTCTAAATTGCTTGGGGCTTAAAGTCGCCTTTCTACTTTTCCTTATCTTAAACCATTCCAAAGGGCCAAGCTCTTCCCACCCCAGCTGGTTAATTTGCAGGAGCTTTGTGGCAGCCAGAAGTAGAGCCAACATTACTCTACCCATGAACTAGGAGCCAGCTGAGCACATATTATTGCAGATCCATGTTTTCCACATCAATGGACTGGATCACTGGCATAAAAACAGGCGACGTGGCATTTGGAATGTACATCAAGGTCAGCTGGTGCTGCTCATTTTCACGAATGTCTTGATAGAGCTGTGAATCTGTTTTAAGACATTTTAATTTTCATAAGCTTACATTTAAAAAAAAAAATACATCAGGTGACTTTTAATTATGATTTTTCACATTATAATGTCCTTAAAATTATATAATGAGCTGAAAAGTATGAACGATAATCATGAAATCCCAACAGTAAAGTATCTCAGTGATACTCAGTATCAGGCAAGTGAACTGAGATTGTAGAAAACAAGATTCTCTCTGATAAATGGAGGGTGCACACTAACAGCAATAGACTACAGCAAGGACTACATATTCAATAGTCTAAATAGAACACGGATGTCATCAGAAAAAGAAAAATCACCTTCATGTTGAATGTGATAGAATGTTAAGCTTTTTAATAAAGAAGAAAAAGCTTTTTTTTGTGATAATTATATGGATTTAATGGAAATTCTCCCTGTCAAAATATTAAACCCAACCCACCCTGGGAGTCCTGACCATCTAAAACATACATCTTTCTCTACTCCTTTTGAAGTATCACTATATACCAGTGAGCTTTCTAATTGACTTTTTTAAAATATAGAAAGCCTTCATAAACATAAAATGAGCCAATTTAAAACATTGATGGTCTTTGTACTGAAGTGCTGATGAGATAAAAAGCACATCTGAATTACAGAGAGCACCGGTTTTTAGAAAAGGTACCTCTAAGGAATTATTAAAATTATTTTTGCTTAGTGATTTTCTAAGCCAAGGCGAGAAAAGCCATTTTACACTGGCTTATTTTCTCCATCAGCCAAGGTATCACAAGGGCCTTGCTCTGCTTTTGTAGGCAGGGCACAGGAGCAAGAGCACCTTTTGAACACCACAGTCTTCTCATCATTACAGTGTGAGATACTCAGGCCCATTGCACCTGGCAATAGCAATGTGGCTCCCAAAATATCTTGCTGGGGGAATGGCAGAGGTCTGTGGTGCGTGGGTGGAGCTCCCTTTGCTTTGTCCTGCTCTTAACCCAGTGCCTCCACCAGGGAAGGGAGACCAAAGCCTTCTCAGTGCTGCTGGGGGCTGGTGTCTAACCCTGGGAGGACCCCAGGACAGAGAGGTGAGCATTGCACAACACTGAAGTGGCACAGGTCAAAAGGGGAATCAAAATCTGGTTTATAGTTTTCATAAATTGGAACTCACAAGAAAGAATCCATTGTCTGGCATCAAAGGAAAAATACACGTCTAAGTACAAATTAAAAAATACGGGCGACCATTTCTTTCAGTTGAAAGACACAGCAGAGGTGATAAAAAAGAGAAATATAATGGGGGCATGCTGTTTGAGAGAGAGAGTAGCTGGAATGCTGAGCATAGCCGTGAGCACAGATGCCTCAAAGCAACTGGGCACTGCAGTGTCCCAGCAGCCCATTGCCAGACATGCTGAGCATGCACAGGGCAGTTTCCAGCTCTGTGTTCAGCTCAGACTCTGCCTCACAGGAAATTTAAAGCCCTGACCCTCAAGAACTGCAAGCTCTGAATCCCAAATTTATCTCCAGCCACACTCTAACACAGATTATCTGCCCTGTTGTGGCTGAGCGTGCACGGGAAAACCTCAAGTGTGAGAATACTGGGATATCTCGGAAGCTGGTCCAAAAATACAAACTTGTTACCCTTTTCCTACAGAATCCAACAGCCAGCTGTAAAGGATGCCTCATGAAGTGTCCAAAGCATGGATCAATATCTGAAGCTCGATATGCCCTTGTGATTATCTTGCTTTCCTGTACTCATCTGGTCTTTTTAATCACGTACTCCAAGCAAAGCTTCCCTGCTACAGCACGGAGGCTTCAGCTCCTTCCTGTATTGGGGAGTTATGAAGCTGCAAAGAAATTTTAATAGAAATACTGTAGCACAGCATAGAGGCAAGAAAAAAAGCTAATCAAGACACTATATCTGAGATGAAAAGTTACTGATCCTAAACGAGAATGTAAGTCAGGAAATTTACTCTTTAACATTCTCTTTGATCTGTGTATGAATTCTCCATTTAATTTGCTTAAGCTTGAAAAAGGTGGACAAGTAAGAGAAGAAATTTTTATGAGAAAAATGGTTTCACAGCAAACCAACTTTGTTTGAGACTTCTGAGAAGGCATTAACTTTTATATTATAAATCTATTTTCTAGATTTTTCCCACAGTTCAACATAAAGTGAGGTAAAAAGAAAATTAAATTTAAATCACATTGTACAGAAGATGTGTCTCACAAAAGGTGAAAACCTTTCGAATAAGATAATGAATTTAGATCTTATTACTGAAAAATTTACACTCAATATTTGCTCTATATTTATGACTTTTGAAACAAACAGGTAATGGATGTGAGATATGGACTGATATGTAGCAATAATAATGTGGACTCCTTGAGAGATCCTGAAAATTCTGTGTAATAGATCTGCATAGTGCACAACACTGCCCAGAGGATTTTCAATGCCACGTTGAGACAGCAGCTTCACAAACAGCCTGCAGGTCGGAGGATTTGGATGTCTGCCCAGGAAGGCACTGGGGTGACCCCATTTTATTGCTTGCACCCAAGCCTGTGCCACACAGTTTTGGGACTGATAAGGGGACTTGAGAATGACAACAAGGTCCCCCAGATTCTCCAGCTCTCCACTTTCCCGCGCACGCAGACCCTGGCAGCACCACCTTTCTCACTGTGTCCCCACTGGCCCTGGGCACTGGTCAGCATCACAAGGGAGGTTGGCTTTCTGCCCTGGAGACTGAGATGTCACCACAGAGTGTTTGTGCTTTCTGCTGGCCAGTGTCCTTCAACTCGGCTGACTCCTCAGGTGGGAGAAATGAGGTGTGGGGAGGAATGGGCCACCCGTAGTGGGGCAGGCCACAGACACCATCCCAACATCGTGCACCTGCTACCCCCAGTTCCTTGCAGAAGGATTAACTGACTGTAGCTGGGGTGCTCAGCTCTCTTTTACTGCACATCTCTGCAGGGGAAACAACCAACCTGATCTTGTCAACTGTTTCATCAAATACCCCTTCTGCGGCCTAATGCCAGCACAAATGCTGCTGTGAACATTAGAGAGGTATAATTTGATCCTCAAAGCCCCTTGATCCCTTTTCCCTCCCTCAGCCTTGCAGATAAAGAGTGCATCATGAGATGCATTGTGTGCGGTTTTTTTCAGAGGAGGCAGTAAAAGCTGGTCCCATGGTCACATTAAATGTCCCTGGGTACCTCTTGTTAGAAGAGAATAAGGACTTTTTTGTGCTTTCTTCAGCCAAGTGCTCTCCTCCCAGGGTGATGTACTAAGTACCTGCCAGCTGTTTTACATTTGGCAGAGGGAGCTGAATGATTTTTTTCTTTTTTTTTTTTTGCAATGAAGGCCACTACATACATGTAAGCCATTAATTCAAAGAAAAACAGGCACTTCTTTGATGGAGAGATGTGAGTCTGTGAGGCAGAGATGGGTTAATAAATGTGAAAATGAATCTTCTAAGGATAATGTGCCACTGTCAAATAGCAAAACAGCTGAAGCATAGTTCTGACACCTCCTCAGGACACATGATATTCTCATAAAACGTGGGCAGGGGAGAAACATTTGATGTCTGGCCCTACCATTTATATTTTTAGAAGGCTACACAACAATACTCTGACACCCCGAGGTATCTAATGGTTCAACAGTCCTGTACAGTAGGTTCTGCCTCCTTTCTAAGGCACACAAATCCATAAACCTTCACTGACCTGTAGTGTCAGTATATTCCTGCCTGCAGCCCTTTTTTTCTGCTGTGTTAGAAAGCCTGATGAGACTGCTTATTGAATTTCTTCCTTTCAACATCAAAGATACCAGCCCTGCTCTCCAATTATTTAATAGATTCTGCTACAGTGGAGATCACTGATTCATTTTCACCAGAGATATCCAGTCATTGTAAAGAGCAATTATATATAATAACAGCCTAGCTGTTCTCAAACATTCTTTTATCAAACACATAGTCCAGTGATTACCAAGATGTGCAATAATCTGATATTGATAAAAAAACTTCATGTGTTTGGTGCTAGTTTTACCAAACTATCGATGGTTTTGCTCTGCAGACCCCAGCACTCAAAATGCAGCAGGAATGTTTGGACTGCCTTTTGCTTTAACTGTTAAATATTTATTTCACGGTCATGCTCTTTAAGCCTCACAGAAAGGTGCCTCTGATTCAGCTTTTTGCTGCTTGGCAGTGCTGTCTAGGGGAATGACACAGGGAGACGGGAGATTCTGACTTCTAAAGCCAATTCTGTTGCTGGGCAGCCTGGAGCAAGATGCTTTGTCTCAGTCTCCCCAGCTGCAAAATGTTCCTACTTAACTGTGCACAGGGGCTGAAGATCAATTTGTTAATGGCTGTGCATTAGCACTGAGCACAGACCTTTGAACGTATAATATGTCCTAAAAATACTAACCCTTTTTGCCCTCATTCACAGATGACTTTCCAGACCAACAGATTAAAGTATTCTTTCTCTAAAACTTTCCCTGAAATAAAAGCCTCGGTGGTAGCTACTTAGTGAGCCTTGTCTCTCGGTGGCTCTGAGGTGGCAAGTCCTCGACTTGAAGTAAAAACTTTTTCTAACCCTTCCTTTTACAGCTGTGATAAAACCAGGAGCAAAATTAGAGCAGGGAGGTTCACAGTGCTCGCTTGACCTTGAAATATAAATTGCGAAGAGCAAAATGAGAGCATCCACCTTCTCCAGACTCACTCTGAATCCAACCAGCTGAAAAAGGCTGTAGTGATGAAGATAATCACTGTCTTGAGCAGATGTTATATCCCCATCGATGGATGGCAGCAGTATGTGTAAAGTTCCCCGCCCCAGAAAGCTATTATGTCCCACAGGCAGTTCTCATGCATTTCAAAAAATCCTTATTTTATCTAGACAACATGGTCCTCTATCTTTTATATCTTATGCTTTCTCACTTGTAGGGCTACACGAGACACAAGTTTCCCTTGGCATGTTCTCTTTTTCTGCCTTACAAATCACCTCCAGGCCAGCTGTGGCCACTTGCCTGTTAGGCAGGACACGAGCACTGCTCCTGCTGGAGCAGGGATTGCAGCTACCACAGAGCCTGCCCACAGCAAATCCTGGGGGCCACACAGCATGAGGGTGACATGCTTATGCATGAAATAAATTTACATAGGGCACTCCGACTGCCTAAAGCATGTATCATGCATTCCACCCCCTGGATATGGAAACTGCTGGACATCTCTTTTCAGAATTTACCAGGCTGAAGCCTTAAGGAGACGAGTTGACTGAAAGGCAGCAAATATCCACAAGTAGATGTTAGCAGAGGATAAAGAACGAGCACTCTCCTGGGAAGAGAGGGTGCGTGGGTGCAACTATTATGCTACAGGAGCTCAGATGTTGCACTCAGACCAGAGCCTCACACAGTCTGCAAGCCAAGTTATCCTCTGGCTTTAGGCTGAAGCAGGTCCAATACGTCAGGGAACCACAGCATGGGGGGCTGATTCATCCTCTTCTGCCTCTAAAATCAGCAAGAGTTCGGGGGGTATTCAGAAACACAATATGGCTCTGCAATTTTTTTTACAGAATTGAATCCCTCAGACCAAGGAGACTATAGGTATGAGACACCAGTCCCTGTGCAGGGACTCTGCACGGGGTCAGGGACTCTGCAGTGCTCCAGGAGAAGCACTGCTCAGATCCGTCACCTCGAGTTTCAGCAAAGTAACTGGCCTAGTTTGCCTCTCACTATCAACTGCTCCAGCCCTGACTTGTAATTGGAATTCATACCCTGCAAAGGCTAAAGCCTGCAGCTAACAGATACAGAAAATTATTCAGCATTAACCAGCATAATCTGCACTGGTTTTACTGTTGCCTGTTTCCCACTCCTCCCCAGTCACTCACAGGTGCTCTGTGGGCACAGAGGAGCACATGTGGAACAGCCATAGCAGCTGGGGCTTGGGAGGAATTTTTCTTGTCCACACAGCCTCTCTACTTCTTATTCCAATGCCACATCCATTCTTTTTCCACACCAGGCAGCTGTGAGACTTTGTTAATATACCACCTGAAATCTATTTTCATCTAGCATTCAGAACATGACTCTAAATGGTTTATTATTGTCATACTTTTAGATTACTTTAACTTTAGGAGCAGTGCATTTCTCCTCTTCATTTTTCCTGGCAATACACACTGCTTCTCTTCCCTGTAAGGTGAAAGATCTATAGACTGCTAGTTGTCAGTGCTTGCAAGTAGCCATTTAAAAGCAGATATTTTTTGTCAGCGTTTTTATTTGTGAAGCTGCTATGACAGATTTGGAAATTGAAGCCCCTGATTTATCTCCAGGCTGAAAACTAGACAGAAGCAAGGACACCGTGAGCCTTAGGAATGAAATTACAAACATGTCATTACCTCCTTTAATCTGCTCTTGTTTCTGTGAAATTGCTCCAGACAACCCCAAAAATCCATGTGCTTTTACAACAAAAAAATCCTCATTTCAGGCTATTTTCCACCCATCTTGTTTGAGGCCTCTCACTGTTCACTTGTATAAAAACAAAGGCTAGTAAATATACTTCTTTTTAACTTGTGTAGGAGCTAAGCCAACATACAAAACAGTTGTGTCTAAAATCACCATCCCCTTCCCTCTTTTTATCTTCCTCAGGTTTTTTTAAAATTTATTTTATATTTATTAAATCTTGTTTGTCTCTCAGGAGAAAATGGTTTGATAGTGAGTCACGCTAGCACTTAGTTCAGGCCACATTTGGCATAACATCACATCACATCTGGCACCCTGAAACCATGACTGACAGACTCTGATCAAGATTCACGTGATGGGAGCAGCAGGGGTTATTGCAAAGCAGGAGAGAGAGGCATGGGAGGAACTAGAGTGAGAAAGTGGCAACAAGCCCAACTCCCATTTGTCTGCTCAAGCATTTCTATTAGCTCTTATTTTTCCACTGTGCTATAGGCCTACACAGAAATTAAAAGAATTAGGTTGTGCTGTTACCCGTGTGACAGCATCCATGAGTGACTGAACAGGCTCTGCTGTGATGAGAAGGGCCTGAGTGGGGGTGCAAATGGATGTACAAAGTAGAGCCCCTTTCCTGAGCCAGTCCCTAAGCTGGTGCTGGCAATTCCCAAGTGGAAAATTGCAGCTGCCTCAGCTGGGTGTATAAAACTCCCTCCTGGTCTGGCTGGTGTGTTTCCCATGTAAGAAATGCTCTGGTCATCCTTAAACTATTCACCCCTGAGACAGTCATCTGATGCCAAGAGAATAGATGGCCTTGTGCTTTGTATGCTTTACTGTGGTGGAGAACAATTGGCAGGTCTTATTTGGTCTCAAAAATCAGGCAGAAAACAGCAACAGTGCCTTCACATCTTACATAAGTCTAAGTGGGTAAAGAAGTTACTTGCTGTGGAAAAATCTCATTTTGCTTCAGATCTGGGAGAAGGCCACTCTGCCTGGGATAGTTCCAGCCTACATTTTCCATCTCCTGCAGCACTACCACACAGCTGAAACAAAGCTGTGCTGGAAAAGAGGAGGAATGTGTTCTTCCCTTCTTTCTTAGGGCATTTGACTTTGCAAAGGAATGAGTTAGGTCTCTAACTGTTAACCTCAAGAGTTATTCTCATCATCATTGACCCAGTAAAGGTGTGATCTTATTCTTCTGAGAGTTGGCAGTGGTGACAAACAGACCCTGAAGCAAACGTGGGCGTCTCTGCAGCCATATCACTTTACAGACGAGCACTCATGCCAGAGCTGAAAACACTGACACCAGGGACCACACAACTCCATTACCCTTCCTGCTAAATCTGCTGTTTGACCTGGTTTCTGGAAAAGGTTCAGGTAACAGGTTCCAGTGCTGAGCCCAAAAGAATAGCCGATTTATCACACACTCAGCTGACTTGGCAAAGCTTCAGGAACAGGTGAAGGTTCAGAAATACCCCTTTTGTGAGCAACTCATGCTATCCAACTCTTCACAACTATTTTAAACGTATCTCTTTCCAGTGGGCCAAGGATCTACATCCTAGACAGCCAGATCCATGCCCTAGGCATCCACACAAATTGAAAGCAGGGCTCTGGACTCTGCTGTAGCAGAGAAGCACTAAAGGTTAGAGATCAAAACACACGATTTCAATCCTTAAGCCCCTTTACCAAGCCACCTCTTTGTTCTCAGATTCCTCTCTGTGACATGAAATCACTACCCACCCTTTATCACAGGCCTCTTGGGAGAATAAAAGCAGTAATCTCCAAGAAAATTTGGATGCTGTACTGAATAAAGATTATTGGTACTCACTGACGTGCTGCCGGGCTGCTGTTGTCTGCCCTCAGAAGGGGGAGCTGGAAGCTGTAGGGAACAGTGTTTGAGCAAGAGGGGGCTATGGGCAGAGGTAAGAAATAGGCAATCTAATTTCCTCTCTCCTCTCACACCCACTAAAGAGCCACTGAAATGGCCACAGCTGAGGCCAACGATAGCTAGGTGCCAGGCATCACCAGGGCAAAACCAAAGCTGTGTGTCCCGAACAGAGAAGAAAATCAGCCCTGTCAGAAAGTCATGAGCAAAATCTGTGTGTAGGGGACAGAAAACTGGGCCTTACCAGAGGAGAGAAATGGTGTCCCCCTTCTCCAAAGATTAACACTGTTGTCACTAGGTCAAGCTCCTTTTGGGAACTCAAATCAGTGATGGACTCATCAGAGGAAAAAAAAGTAATATTTAATCATCAAGGATTAACACAAGTCACATTGTCATTAGCCACGAGCCACCTGAACTGATGATTCCTATTGTTAGGTACTCAGGCCCCAAACTGCCTTCCCACATAACTTCTGTCATTATGATATCTTTGTGATGAATGTAAAAATTTGCTTCATAACTTGACCATAAAAAAGCATAGTTCTAGCAGTAAATTACTGTTTACATCTTTCACTTATGGCATAAATACTCTTTATTGCACAATATGAATAGTTTTGCATATTAACTGTGTAGTGGCATTTTCCTATGGGCACATAATTTTATCATTTATATGGCATTTCACATTATTTGGGAACAGGTAAATTTAAAACACTTTGTTACATAATCTCTATTTTGGAGGAGATCTTTTGAGATAAACACATCAGTGCTTGGTGCTAAAATTACATCTTCATCTGCTTATATGTGTGGGTTATGAGTGCAGCAGAACCATTTACATGTCAGTGAGATGAGAATCAATTCCACAGAATGGAAAGATTACTTAATCTGAGATACATTTTCTTGTTTTAGAACTTGTGATTGACAGACTACCTTATTACTCTTCCTTTTTTTTCTTAACTTTCAGAATATCTAATGAAATTAATCACAGCCTGGAGGAGACAGTTTGAAACCTGCTAAGAATTATATATGTCAGTGCAAGCTTTACAACTCACTTGGACTAATTTGCTGCTGGCAAATATATCATTGTCACACTCTTCTGTAAACTTTGCATTTGCAATCTTTTGAACTAGCCACACAAGCTGAACCACTACTTTTCAAGTCTTAAGAGTGCGATAGAAGCGTTGAGGCAGGGTTTCTAACCTGGCAGTAACTCCAATAAGGATGTATTATTATAATCCCATGTTTTCTAATAAGTTGTTTAGTCCATATCAGAGCACAGACAGAGTAGAAAACAATAATTTTGCTATTTTTAAATAAAGCACAGCACAATGTTTTAGTGCTAAAGTCAAAAACCAGAGAAATTTGTCTGTACAGGAACTTGTACTTTATGCAACCAGGTTGTACCTTAGTATCAGATAATATCTTTAAATCCTTAATATTATTATTATCAATTAACTCACGCAATAATTTATCTTTCTTGAATGGACAAAGAGGGTTGCATTATGCTATACCCAGACTATGCAAACATTTTATAAAAGCAGCAAAAGCTGAAGGGAAGTCTCCAGTAGGTTTTGTCTCTTCAATTCCTGTCACTGCTGTCAGTTCCCTGTAAGTTACTGATGTCTATTTGAAACAAATTCCAGGAAAAATATCTATGCTATTAAAACTCCTGCACTAAAGCAAAAACCTTAATTACAACCTCCTATTCTCTTGAGTCAAGTTACTGACACATCTGACTGTCACACAGCCCATCTGTTTCCAAAGTTGTTTTGCTCTGCATTGCTGAAGACGTGGAAGACGCTGCAGCGGGAGCCGAGCTGTCCTGTGGAGAACACGCTTCTCCAGTGTCAGGATTCAGAGATGCCTGCTTATTTCCTGACTAGGTACTGCCATTCTGACAGGCATCTGAGTTGGGTTTATTAGCAAATTCAGTAGATCCTGCTGAATTCAGTTTCTTTCTACATCGGTGGCTGTCACAGACATTTGCTCCCCTGAGACCACATAAGTGCAAATCTAATGGGATTTCTAATACATGTTAAACTAAAATATTAGTAAGAGGCAAAGGCTAATTTTTAACATGACAATCTTTGAAACACTTTAAAAATGTGCCTTAAATATTACCTTCATTTCGTACGTGGAAAATGTGGAATGGATATGAGACTTGCTCAAAACCCAGCAAAACCTAGGTGAACCTGATATTGATTTTGCTCCTATCAGCTAAAGGGATTTGGGGAAGAGAATACCCCCTAAATTAACTCCTCCCGACCCAAACATGTTGACAACATAATATATTTGCACTGACACAGAGAGAGTCAGAGACAAAAGGTGCTTATGGATTTGACTAAATATATTTAGAGATATCAGTATATATATATCTCAAATATATTTGGCGATCAGGCCAGATGCAGATCTGTATTCTTTAACCACATTGTTATGTGACTTTTGGTTAGCAAGAGGCACAGGCACACTGTAAGAGAGGCATACCTCATTCAGCTCAAGTCCCACCTGAAATGCTGTTTTGCAAGATGTGTTTCAACTTTCTAATTCATTACAGTAGGAGGCAGTAAGAAACCCAGATACTTCCAGACTGTGTTTAAAAAACAAACAAATAAAGCAAAACTTTGAATACTGTTTAAACCCTTCTTTCTTAACCTTTTTCTTGTTTGTTCGTTTGTTTTTTCCCTTTTGATTATCAAAACTTTCCTAAACAATGTTACCTGTTACAAATAAATTTAGGGAAGAAGAGGGAATTTCAAGAAACTAAAGGACCACCTCAATAATCTCAAAAATTTTATTAGCATTTTTTTATCAATCCATGGGAAAAGGCAAGTCTTCTGGTGAGAAATGATTTGCAAAGGGACTTTTCACACAGTGGTCTTTACAGAGACACTTCTGCTTTTGGTTTAAAGCCCGGTTCTCCACTGAGGAAATGCTGCTCTAATCCTGTACCAGCCAGATGAAACCACTAGATCAGCCCAATAAAAAAAAACTTCAGCTGGTTCTTGGTGCCAGCTTTGTACCAGCAAAGGAGTTGGTTTTTCACAGCAAGCTGAGCACTAGAGTGAGTGCTTGGCCAGCAAGGAGCAAGGGGATGTGGGTTAGTCACACTCTACCGGGGGCTCTGCTTCTTTAGAAATCACTCATTTGCATTTCGTGCAGCTTAGCACAGCTACTGAAAGCAGCTGTGCCCAGTGAATTTTATGAGGACATTTAATTCCCAGGCCTTTCCCTGCAGGCCCACATTTCACTCACATAACAACTTCTTAGGAATATCTGCTCGTGGTTTTCCCTTGTCATATTTGACAAATCCTCCTGTAGCCCATCACAACTTCCCCCCCCACCCATCCTGCTTTTCCATGACTTCTAATAAATATATAGGCCTTCAGAGAAAGCAAACAAACAAGTAAATACTGAGTTCCTCCATTACTTTCAGATTTTTTTTTTTCTGTCCAGCTGTAATTGCACATTTTCTAACTTGAAGCAATTCGCTACCAGTATATGACTGTGCCAAACACTCATCCTTCCCAATAACCTCCCACTCCAATTTCTATGCATTAGCTTAGAAACAAGCTGTAGAGTCGTCCCTGCTGCTTGGGAGAGGTCAGTGCATTAACATGCTACTGATTTTTACAGACGTTAGATGAGGTGTGAGTCAGTACTGTAACACTTCATGCAGTTTTTTTTGGACATCTCCGATGCTACATAATGAGAACTTTGACATAAGAGGTCATTCAAAGGGGAAAGAAAATAAAAAAGAAAAGCAATGAGGAAAGAAAAAAAGGCTGAAATAAACCTTTCTTCATTCCTTGCCCCAGCACGACACTACACTCAACACTTTGCAAAAACAATAATTGGGTTCTATGCTTAAGTACATCCAGATGAATCAGGAGTAATTTCACAGAGGTCTGGGGGAGTTAGGCTGATTTTAAACTGAACTAGCTTTGGTATAACACAGCCTTATTTCTGTGGTTCTCAGTTTCACCTTGTTTCATACATAGGTGATGTCTGCCAAATCACTGTTGGTCATTAGGAAAACTAAAACCATAAATTAGCTGGCTCGTTAGGGATATAGGGCAGCAAGGGCTTTCCTTTATCTTCTTATATAATGATCCCTGTTTCTACAGAGTACTTCATTTCCATTTGCAAGAGAATTTCATGGCTTGTACAATGAATTCTGCAGCTCATGAAACCCTGACAATGGTCCTCACTCCTTTCTTTCGGTTAGTTGTAACAAATTTCATTGGCTGGTTATAAAGGAGATTATTTCTGGGAAGGAAATTCCTGCCCGAGGTATGGAAGGAGGTGAGAGATTTCCAAGTTTTGTCTCTTGAGCTTATTAATAGTGCATCAAGGTTTAGCCTCCTTCAGTATGAATTTAACAGAGGGCTTTTAGAGTTCCTTTTAGCCATGAAGGAGTGAGAATGCCACTGCCATTGTCAGAGAGTAACTGTCTGTCATTCTTTTTTGCAAGCGCCCGAGTAAGTGGGTGGCAGCTGGTGACAAGGGCCATGACTGCACTTGCCATTTTCTTGTGATAGCTGAAGCAGAGCTTTGGCCTGAAGCAATTGCTGCTGACTTCCCTATGTCTCCAGTATAGCTTTAAGAGGGGAGTTACGCAGATATACATATTTATATCAAATATTCCCATTCCAGTTGAAGCTGCTGGTACACTTTTACCCCAAAAGAGTAGGGAATGCTTTTAGACCACGTCGTCATTTCCCATTAGTTATGGGGAGGGGGTCTCTGGTGGCTACAGGAACCTCAAGCTATTACCTTCTACCTTATTGTCTCCTACAGATTTTATGCTCAAGGTGTTGCCTGTAGGCAGTCTGCTCTCTCTTGGGCTCCTGAGTTCAGTGTGGGCTTTTTGCAGTGCCCTTTGATCAGCTCCAAGGCTGCCTGTGAGCGACAGTGGAAGTCCTTTCTGTTGGGAATCTCATTTGATGCCTCTTCAGTCCCAGCTCTGGGGACTTTAGGGCATCTCAGCAGTGTCAAAGTGACACTCTCTCAGTCTGCCATCATCTTCTTTCAGAGACCTTTTTTTTCCTCTCTGGTTTTGCCTTGAAATTTCTTTCATTCCCTCCCTGAACCCTTAACACTTTTTACAGTTGTATCCGAATCTTTAGCTATGCTCCCCTTCTTTAATTGTGAACCTCACATTCACAATTTAACTATGAGACTTTCAGTGCTAGGAGAGCTATTGCAGCATTTCCTCCTGCCAACATCTTTCTTTTTCTCACTTTCGTTGTATTTCTCATTCTCATCCACCCCACACAGCCTATATAATCCTCTTCCCCCTATTCCTAGTTCCTTACAAGATCAGTATTTGCTAGCTTTGAGCATTAAAGGGAAATACCATTTTGTCTGGTTTTGCCCTACAAAAGGGCACGATGATCATGATTCATTTCCTGACTGAAAACACAGATTCAATGCCACAGGGGCATTGAAAAAAGCTTTGCTATTTCCCTCCCACTTTGAAAGAAATAAAGAATGGTGTTGGCAGAGAAAAATGTGTGATTTGGTGGTCAAATAATGCCCTGATCTGGTGCTCCTGCTGACACGCACGCTCTGCTAAACTGCAGCACAGCCAAAACCAGCCACACACCCACCAGCTTCCTCCTCATCCTTGGTTCAGCCACCAGCACCTTCAGGAACTGATGCTGAATCTCTCTCCTGCTTCAGTGGATACTGCCTAGCTGTACTGAGTACAGAGGGAAAATCCATCATGTTTTCCACTACCCCCTTTTTATATATTATGGCTTCCCTTAGGAAGTCTCAATATGCTTCCTGCTGAAAAATTTACAGCCAAACTTGTTGATCAATGAGTAAACTTAGTTTACGTGTGCCACCCAAAGCATCACTAGCAGCTGTGCAGGTATAAAACAAATAGGAAACAGAGGAAGGTGTGTCCTAAGAGACTATGGTAGCTATAAAATCATGATCTTGGAGTAGCAGATAATGTAGAAGTTACCTACCAGGGCAAGAAAAAGGCATAGAAAAATACAGCAAGTGTGCTTGCGTGTGTGTGCACATTTCTGTGCAGCTCTGCCTGTTGTTTATGAGCTCATCAACTTGAAAAATAAACCCCCTAACTTAGAGCCCACCACTAATTTCATGCAGAACCAGAAGAAGACCTTGCATTCATACTTCAGTAACTGAAGGTGTTCAGTCCCACGGGATTAATCTTCTCATACACCACCTTCAACTTCCCTGTGCAGACAAGAGCTGGTCAGAGGCACTTCAATCCTATGCGACCTGCATGAAGAACGCACCAGCCTCAACTGTGTCCAGGCAAATTAAATTTAGGAGTCAGTCTGCTGCCAGGGAATGCCAAAAGCAGGCCCCAAACTGACACAGAGGCATTGCCACGCTCCCAACAGGAGGACTGCTACCCTCCTCTCCAGCAGCAGCTATGGCTTTTTACCACCTTCAGGCAATAAATTATGTGAAGGTGGTGGCAGCAATTCATCTGTGTCACCTCATCTGTGGGTTAGAGCCGTGCAGCATGGCTGGCCATCAGGAACGTCCTCATGCACCCTCAAAGGCATGGAAAACTTGGATGTATCTTCTCATTAATCAACAAGCTCAGCCTGCTTCCTGCAGCCTACACTGGCTTCTTGTAGGTTCTGGAATTTAGTCCAAGGTCCTGGACTTTAAAGGCCGGCTTTGAGCATAGTTAAAAGTCGTGCTAGAGATCATAAATGTAGACCATCATCAAGAAAATTATTCCTCTATCCTGCTGAAGGTTTCACAGGGAGAATTTTCTAAAACTGGAGCACTGAATCTCACAGGAAGAAGGAACGATCACAAACTGCATGGGTTTCATCTTCAAGTACAAAGTGGTTTTTAAATCTAAACTTCTTACATAAACATTGGGGAAATATGAAAATAGATAAATAAATAAAAAATTAAACCACAATGCATCATTGCATACACATTCCTTCACGGGGTGTGGATGAGGAAATAAATATGACAGCTCTTAGTCATGTTGCTTACTGCTGTTCTGGAGGGTAATCTCATCCCATGTGAGTGAGTGCAATATGATGATGTACTTTAACTGGACCACATCATGGTGTACATGCTTTTGTCTCTGAGGTTACCATTAGATGCTCCAGAAAAAATAAAAATGCGCTGGAAAAAATTACGGAATTATATAAAATATTTTATTTGTCCTGAGACTGGGCTGGCTAATGCCATGATACAGGACTAAAAGCCCTTGAAAATGGTATTATTTTCATTTCTGTTGCTTGCACTTTCTATCCAACTTTATCTGTCAGGGTTCAAATTTTGATTTTCTTCTCTCTTCTTCTTTTCTTTGTCTTTTTTAAATTCCCACCTCTCTCTAAGTTCAATCAACTCAAAGTCCTTGAAGTGGGAAGCACTGCTTGTTTGCCAGGTGATGGCATCAGCGTTTGAGAGGATGTTTCTCGCTTTTCAGTGGCTTTGTGAATCTCCTGGTTGGATCAGTTTCTTTCTGCACCTCTAGCGGTGAATACAGGCTGAAAAGAAGAGCAACAGGCTCTCCCTTTGGTCCTACACCTAGAGACGGACAAACCTGTCTCCATGTTCCTGGCATGGGCAGTTTTCCTCCTCTCTCTGCTCCCTCTTTCATCCACCCAGCTGGCACAGCCCGGAGGATGTCCTCCCCCTCAATACTCCAAGCAGGGATGGTTGCTACCCTCACCAGCTGACATCAGTGCTAATTTCCTGTAAGTTGCCACAGAATAAAGGAGAGGCCTCTTTCTAAAAAATCTTTCCGGCTTGCTTAAAAACACTCTCTGTCTCCTTTTCTTCCTGTGTGCAGCTTGCAGAATCAATAAGGCCCCAGCCTCTTAGCCCTGAGCAGCAGAGAAGCTATTGCTGCAAACTCAGCAGGAGGAAGAGCTAAGGCAAGCAAGGAGCCCAGAGATAATCAAAAGTGCCCTCCCATGGCTCAGGATGTTGCCAAGTGCTTGGAGCAGGACCAGAAGGCAACACACTATGACTCTTTGTCAAGGAAGGAATCATCTTCATTATCCCCACTTAATTATCTCTGAATTTCACTAATTGCACTTACCTTTACCTTACACTTACCAAAGGGGCTGGGCCAAGCGTTACTCTATAATATTACTTTTGAAAAACTCTGTGTATCTTCATGCAGGTGCCCGATGACTGCTAAAAGCGGCAAGGAGCCCCTCTTACACGTCAGTGTTTAATGTGCATAATGCCATGATAGGCTGGTACAGAGACTCTGTATTCAATGAAATTATTCTCAGTATTCAGTGTAATTTCAGACAGTCTTTATAGTTTAAAAGAAAGCCTGTTTGTTTCCCCTTTTGAAAACAGACAAACAACCAAAACCCCACAAAACCCTAAACTAAAAACCAACCAAACCAAACACAAACCAAATCAAGCCAAAAACCCATAGAAAAAGGGACTCTCATAATTTATTACCACAGAAAGTGGGAAAGAGGGCTGGGATTTTGTTGCCTGTTGATGAAAAAAAAATCTGTTAGCAGCATTTACAGATTTAGGACTCCTTTTTTAAGGGAACCATGTGAGGGACATGCCAGGTTAGAGTGATAACTGTAAGAATCTACTCTCAACCAGGGAAGGGCACAGAGCAAAGTGCAGTTACCTCTGCGTAAATTTTTGGCTGGTGACAGAAACCAGGACAGTACTAAAATTACAGCTTGAATGCAGAAAACTATTAATCCAGGGTTGGATTGCATCATTTGCTGGACTGTGTCATTTTCTGGATTGTGTCATTTTGCTTGGGTACACTGTAGACTTCCAGCATGCTTTGCCCTAAAAATCATGGGCACGTGACTGAGGATAATGTGAAAATCTGTATTGTTGCTATACTTAAAAAGCTTCTTATTGCACTTTAAAAAGCGGTGAAGAGGACCTATTTTGGTTTAGTGAAAAGAAGCAATAAAGATCAGAACAAATCCACTGAATCCAACGGGACTCTATATTTGTTAAACGTATGCTTAGTTTAGGTCACAGGAAAACTCTGCCACCAGAGATGTGCAACAGCGCTGTAAAATCCTCTGCACGGGGGTACCAACCTGGGACTGGTTTCTTTTTCATAAACACAGACACACTCAGAATTTCCTCTTCCCTCTGACATTTGTCCCTCTCCCTTTGAGACCGGTGGCCTTCTTGCCCTTTACAACATCAACTCAAACATGATTAAGTGGTGCAGAAAACCTTGCATGAATTCTATAGCTCCTTCAAGAGGGCTAATCCACCATTTAAGTCCCACAGGTTTAAATGCTTTTTCATCACTTGACCTCTTCGTAAGGATGAATTTCTCCTACAGTGAGGACGGCATCCAACAGTTGTTACTTTGTCAGTCAGAAGAAACTATAAAGCAATACACAATAAATAGTATATAAACATCAAACCAAAGAATAGAATTTGTAATTCTGTCTCACGGATTATTTCCTTGGATTACTGTTTAAAATCTTAGAATTAATATTTCAAGAAGAATATGATGGTAACAATTCTACTGGAAACAGCAAAATCTGCTCAGTGAACAGTCTGTGTGTACAGCCACTGGTCTAAATCAACTCCACTGCCAAACTGGCAAGCACCAGGTAATATATAAAATGAATAGACAATTCAGAAATGTCCAACAGATAACTAAAATTGAAATTTTATTTTTTTTTCAATAATATTCATCAGACAATTTTCTGACAAGACTTTTCTGAAAGATGAAGTGCAAATGGGAACCCTGTAAGAATGTTTAGAAGAATTGTACATGACATTTTTAAGCGCCACCAAGTACACATTGAATACTTTGTAAGTATATAGGCATAGCAACATGCAAGTGTCATGTACCCAACATTACAATATGCATTTTGTCTGCTTAGAGTTATTAATGAGGAAATAAAATGAAATCGATGTGTCTTATCATTGGTGCAATATGTTTAATTCCCGTGGATTTTTTTTTTTTTTTTTAACAGTTTTGTGGTTGTATTTCTGAACCATTCAAATATATCCTTCTCAGGGCCACAAACTGCCAGTGTAAGAGCAAAGTACAACAGAGTTCCTAGGAGAATACACTTACACTGATCATGAATAGATGAAGTTGTTATAGTCCCTTCACAAATTATGCCTTATTATTTATTCTAGGAAACTTCCTGCTGAACTGAAGGGGTTTTGTAGTTATAAAATATCTAGGCTAAAAGTAAAGGATGCACAAGGATTGCTTTATAGTTCTTTTCAAAAAGAGCTAAATAGCAACTCAAACATGTGCATTAAGGACTTGAGCCTTGTTCTTTTGAAATCAATAGGCGTACTGTACTCAATTTTGATGGAAGCAGGACATATATGAATCCAGTAATCCACGAGTTCACTCTCTTGGCTCACTATTTCGGCAGAAGCAGATGACTGTAGGTTATATTTGCATATTTCTATGAAAGCTATGTAGGGGTATAAGCAAATCTGCATTCACTGAGAAAGGACAACATGTGCAACTGCATATTTACTAACATTAATCAATATGCATAGAAAGGAGAGAAAGAGGAAATGATAAAGAAATCAGCCCAGCAATTAAAGACTATCCTCTTCTTTATAATCAACATAAAGAGTTGATGATCATCCTTACAATCTTCTTTACGAGTTATTACTTTAAACTCCCTCCCTTTACACCTATTATAAAAAACCTTTCAATATTTCATTTTAGAACAAGACTGAGAAAATTAGTGTGTAGAAAGTAGCACTGGTGATTTTCAGCACTATGCATAAGGGCAGGCTAAGGCTGTCTGTAGTTTGTGCTGAAACACGAGATCAGAGCTCACACATGAAACACTGCTGGCTTGACCCTGAACACAGGGAAAGTGCTAAAGTGCTGACCCCAACAGGCTTGGCTTTGCACCTGAAATCTTAAAAAACAGAAGAAACAAAACACCTTGAACTTTTCTTTAATAGTAGCACAGACTGCTCCTTTTAGAGGAGATATTTTTCCTACCTCCTTTCCAATTAGACCGCTGCTTTTAGCCCAGCAGAGAATAAATGACTTAAGACACAGAACGTGGAGGGCAGACCTACAGTAAACACAGAAGCCATGAAGCATTTTTTTTTTTTTTTAATATTTTTTTCCCATCTACTGCAAGGCTCTGGAAGCCCCTAGAACTGTAGACTCATCAAACTGGCTTCACACCTTCTGTCTGGTTGTGAGGACATTAAACATTGCTGAAGAACATGAACACAGCTCGGCAACAGGATGATTCCTAGATGCTGGAAGATTTCTCTTAAGGGCTGCTGGAAGCGCATGAGGCTTGGAGCATCCTGAGGATGTGGAGTGATACAGAAGTGTGCTGTTCAACCATGTTTGTACCCTTATTTTCTCCTGAGTTAAAAGAAGTGCAGAGTGCCGGGTAAGATTCCTCGATAGCAAGAAGGAACTGTGCTAGCTTCTATTAATGCCAAGTAAACAACTCCCATGTGTTTTAGAGGCCCTAGGTCCACCCTGAAAAACCTTGTAGGAAGTCCTACTCTCAAAAGAGTTTCTACTCTGTTCTGTTGGTAGCAAAGTCTTCTCTATTAATTTAATTTTCTCCTGCTGTTTTGCAATAGTCCTTCTCTGCTCCCTATGCATTCAGTGTTTTTAATGTAAACATGCCCTGGAATATTATGTTTAAATAAGTAAGAGACAAGTCAGGATATCTCGACAGTATTCATATTGCATATTTAATTCAAAAGCTTGCATGTGCTTTTTAAAGTTTCTCTTCATACGTGCATGCCTTACTAGGAAGAATTGTGTTGCAGTTGGATTGCACATCATTATCTAGGGCTGACTAAATATTGATGTGTTATAGCAGTTTATTTTTAAGTTGTTTGGGATGAATCCCCAGCCAGTGTAAATTGGCCCACATTTAAGGCAACAGAGTGAAGCTGATTTATACCAGCTGAGGCTGTGTCCTTATGCCCTGTTAAAAGCTAAAACTATACTAAAATTAGTAAGAACAGGGCAAGAATTATGAACCCAGGCGATATTTTTACCTATTTTTAACAGGAAAAAAATAATAATACAGTGATTTCATTTCAAGACTAAAGCAAAGCTTCAGCAGTATTTAAAATGTATACAAATATCTCATAGCTAGTATTTAGACTAAGAGGTAGATGTCATATTCTAGGAATAGTATAGTGTGGAATGATGCTAATGGCAGTTGCTAAATACATTTATTAAAATGTATGTCCTGTTACACAGGACACAAAGGAGGGTGATAGCAATGGCAACCACAAGAAGGCTTACAAAAAAAAATTCTTGTCTTCTTTGCTACTCTATGTTATCTGTCTTTCGGTGCATTTCTTCTGGAAGGGCATGATGGAAAAGTGTCAAGAAGTAAAAAGATCTATAATACAAAACTTCATGTTTACAAAACGTTAGCTTTATCATTAAAGGCATCGTCTGTACTGTAATGGAAGCATTTTGTACTTACAATTTAAGATTACCTGGCATTACAGAGCAAGTAGTGGGAATTCCAGGTGAGGTGATTCAGCAAAAGAGGGGTCAGAAGAATGCAGCTCTCTCTCTCTCTCTCTTTCTCTCTCTCTTTCTCTGTTGTTCATGCTAAAAATACCAGGGCATATGGCAGCATATTTCAGCATCTTAACATACTAGGCTCCCTTGAGGACAGAAAAAAAGATGAAACTTGTGCTGTTGAGCCAGAAATAAGATTACAGAACAGTGTTGCCAGACATTCAGACTGCTGCCAGCAAAGCCATTAGAGGAGTCAGTGTCTTACTTTGCCTAAAGGTGTTTCAGTGGTATTTAATGGTGCTCCAAGAAATGGAAAGCAAAGCTGGTGAGAATGAGGAGCAGTATAAGCATTTTTATAAATAAGTTGTCATTGCAAGTAGAGGAATTACACATATTGCATTAGGATATCCACTGCCTGTATATGTACCTTCCACTTTTCCCTTGTGACTGTTAGGGGTCACCCCCTGCTTGAAATAATCAAAATGCATATTATAATTACATGGTTTTCCAATATCCATACACAGCAAGTACAAGATACTTACATGTAAGTACACTGTATTTACCTATATTTTTGCATAGTTTTTAGTGTGTACTTTGTGCCACTTAATAAAAAGCATTACTCATCATTTTTGTTGTTGCTGTTTACAGCTTGTTCAATTAGAGTTGGAGTAGCTGGGATTTTTTGGTATGTTCATCACAGATTACCAGTTCCTAGGAGTGTAGAGATTAGACATTTGGAGGAGTCTGGGTAAGCGGTGGGGGAAGCTGCAGTGTGAACATGAAAGTTTTAAATCACCTCCTTAATTAAGAAACGCAATATCAGATTTAATGATGCTAATTTAATAAACTTACCTTTAATTCGAATGGAATTCTAAAGGTAAGAAGTCCGTTTTCCTTTTGGTAACACTTTACAATAAGTGGCACTAAATTACACTAGAACTGCTATGTTACAGGGAATTACATGTAACTACACTGTAACTGTTGAAAGAGCTACTGTACATGTGCGTACATGGTAACTTCAGTGCTGTTACAATCATGAATTACATAATTACAGATGATTCTGTCCTTTCTTTTCATTGAAATAGCTATATATATATATTTATATATATATATTATACTGCAATGAAAACACACAAGATGTTAACGTTCATGTCTCACTTAGAAAAGTTGGTTTTCTTCATGTGTTCCTTTAGAGGGGGAGTCTCAGTGCAAGACGAACCATCCTTCAGTAATGTGGAAACTTTTTGAAGTGTTCTAGCTTAAACTCTGAGCCTCAAGTTAAACATCAGGTTCCTTAAACTGTCTCTTGGTTTGTCAGATGACACTAAAAGAGTGGGATGATGCACCCCTTGTCTTCTGATGCATCGCTTTCTCGTTCAAATCATGAGAATGTTCTTGAAGCATTAAAAAAAACAAACAAAAAAACCCAAAATCTACGTAAAAAAGTTTAAAAATAATCAGCAATCGACACTGTAAACAGTACACTGGCAGAAACTAGCTACCTGGTCTAGAGAAAACTACTCTGCAAGTGAGTGAGGGAGAGGATGTCACATACATTTTAGAGAAGATGGTTCCCATTCAGAGCCTCCGTTTTACACACTCGCTGGGTACCTCACACCATCATAAAAACATTTTTTTTTTTTTCCAGAATGAGAACTTGGGCAACAACTGGCATTTAGCCTGCTTAATGTCATTAGTGTTGAGCCATGACTCTGCTTACAGAAAAAGAGGGATGCCTCTTTACACCCAGTGTAGAAATCTGAACCCGTGAAGACCAGACAGGCCTGCAAAGTGCTGTCCAGGTAGAACGCTCTGTGTGGGGCTTTTCACACCTGCTGTGCACAGCTGCAAGGGACATCGCCAGGTGCAAGACAATGGAAGATCAAATGGGTTAAAAATGAGCACATGTGAGGAGTTTTAATTGAGAGCCAATGGAAAAACCCACTATTTTAACAGTACAATTTATATCTCTTTTTTTTTGCCAAGTTGAAATGCTGTTTCTATGCCACTGGAGAATATGGTTTGAAATGGTTACCACAAGGCCAATCCTGCTTTTGAAGGTCCTACCTGACCTTGGCTGGGTAATGGTTCAAGTAACAACCCTACTATTCAAGCGAGCTGGAGTTAGGAAGAATGACGAAAGGCGTAAACACCACGCTGGTGGGGAATTCCACTTGAGCAAATAAGGCCCTCATCCAGGGAAGCACTTTGTTTTTAAGCATATGAACAGTGCCTTATCCTCCAAGGGAACTTCTCTGACGCCTGAAGCTGACTGCTTAAAAGCTTAGTTGAACTGGGCCCCGGGTCCTGAAAGAAAACTTTGATACTGTACTATAGCTAATGCAACTTACTGCTGTGACAAGAACCCATATTTTTGGTATTAAACTGAATGACTTCCTTTGCCAGCCTTTTACATGTGTATGTTTTGAAAGACATGAATATCTTGTAAACCTATACTAGTTTTCAATGTGTCTAGTAGCACCTACCTGGTTCTCTCAAACTACCATATTATATTAACATATTATTGCATTTTTCCACAGATGGGTATGGAGTGAACTGTAAAAACAAGCATGCAATCACATCAATGCAGACTTATTTCTTTAAAATGTCATACTGTATATGATTTATTATGTTAACACTCAACCACATCATATTATTTATGTCTGTATATTTTGAAAAAAAGTGCTGCTTTGATTGACGTCACCCTTTTTTCTTAGAAATTAACAAGATAAATGCTTCAACAAAAACAATTAAAATACTCTAATATCGTCCTTAAAAGGTTTATATTCTTCTGATAAATAATCTGTCACAGCACCTTTATCTTCCATTTTACCATACCACATGATGTCGTATTCCAAATTCTCCCTTCCCCACACAAAAATAAAATCCCAGGAGAAAGTCCTTTACAGCAGACCATCATGCTTTTATGCTTCACATACACATCAACCAGAGAGAAATACTTCTTTTGTCAAAGGTGCAAAACACAGGAGCAAAGCGAGCTCCAACTAGACTAACTTGCGATCTCCAGTGCAGAATCATTTCCAAGACCTGTAATGGCAACCTTTTCTTTTCATTGGAAGAGGAAATAAGCCAATGGGCTTACAGTGTTTTGTTGTCATATTTAAGAGCATGTGATTTTTCAGCTGTCAATTACACAAAAAAATTTCAGAAATAATCCAAACAGAGACTTTCACTGTGGAGCTAAAAGCATGGCAGGAATTCTCTATCATTCACGGTGACATAAGTTTGTACCTCACAAAATGCATAGACAGGAATTTAATATAAAGAATTAGTCCATTTACTGTATACACAAAACATATATCTTTTGTTTTAACACTTCTATTTTTTCTTTTTTTTTTCTTTTTTTCTTTTTTTTCTTTTTTAACTTTTTTTTTGGTTTTTTTTGGCAAACCAAAAAAAAGAAGCAGCTCTGGAACTGCCAAATTAAAAACTGAGAATTTTAGCAACTCAATAGTACTTTTTAAGGATAGTAATCAAATGTGGTTGTAATTTAAAACCTGAGGCTGTGCACTGGTTGTTAGCTTAAAACTACCTTTCCATATAACATTGTGCTTCCATTGTATAACAAAGAAAAAATTAACAAGAACTAGAAAAGTTTGCTGCTGAACAGTGCTAGGACATACAGACAAAAAAATACTAACACATGTTATCTACTCAGAATATTGATTTGAGTCATATCTAAAGGGATAGAATGAACATTAGAAAATGCTTACTTGTGACTGACTTAGCTACTGCCAAAAAAGTTGAATATGTATCAAATAATGTTTAATTGAATTTATTATATGCACTATATACAGATACTAAAATGTCTTGCAATTGTGCCCCATGAACACATCAAATTTGAGTAGGCAGGTGAGTTCATGTTTAGCAAATAAATTATAAAAACATAAATTACTCAGAAAGTTCTCTAATCTTTGTGATCCCAAAAGCGAGTAAAAGGGCAGGACAGATTGTTTCAAAAGAAGCTCTATTACCTAACCTTGCAGAATCTGTATAGCTATTCGGCATGTTTTCACCACTGAAACATGGCACTGCTGTCAAGGTACCATTTAAATCATAACAAAACAAAGCAAAACAAACAAAAAATTCACTGGACTGATCTTTTTTTCCACCAAATCTAAGCATACAGGAAACTACACTAAACAGATTTCAATTTGTGTTTCCAAGGGCATATGTTTCAAAAACAAGTTGCTTTTTGAATTATAGATAGACAGGTATAAAATGCTCTTTGTAAACCTCTAATCTTAGACTTAACATTTTCTGTAAGTAAATTAGGACCTTATCTAATAGTATTTGTTATGAATTTTGTTCTATGACATACTAGTAGGGACATGATAAAAGAAAACTGGAAAAGAAAGCTGCATAACACTTAAATATGTAGAAAACTTGGATTAAGATGATGATTAACATTGTTAAGGCTGTATATTCAAGCACTGTATGTTAAGAGAGCCGTGGATATGATTTTTAGGCAATAAGAAATGTCCTGTTTTACGCATGATACTGTAATTATAGAATGATGATGTCAACAGCTGATTGTTGGCATAAACTGGCTACTTATAGCAGGTATGGGAGTTAATAAAGATAGCAGAAGATGGCAGAAATGAATTCTGAGAAATGATAGCCAGTTTTCTCCAGCAGTCAGCCTGATAAGTAAAACTCCAAGATTCTAGCTCTGCATCTAAATGAAATACTCTTTTTTCTCCTCTGCATTGACTTGGCTGCCTTCTGCATTGATAATGGCTGTGTCGGCATCAGGTGCATCTTCAGCTCCTTTTGCTTCGTTTGTTAAATATGTTCCTGTAGGAATCGGTACAAGAGAAAAGAAAAAAAGGAAGAAAGGTTAGGGTTTTTTTTTTACACTGCATTATGGGAAGTACATTTCAAACGATGTACTCCAATTTTTTAATAAATGAAAAATATTTTTACACAGTTTTTGTTATACATCATAAAGGTATGCTCAACTTTCTAACTTGCTGAAGAAATATTTACACTAATACTTATACTGATAAAGGCACGCATACAAACTCTAGTATATCTACAACAAATTAAGGAAATATTTTAATAAAACTCCACTTTATCTAACTGGAGTAATATGCAATATATTTTTCAATTACAGAATAAGTGATAAAATCTTGGTTATTTCATGAAATAGCTATCCATCAAAGACAAAGCAATTTTGAAGACTTAGATATTCATAAACATGGCTTTTTTTAATGGCCACTGATCATTTGTATTTCTGTTTTTTCTTGATCGTATCTACGCTTTGATTTTACAGAATTGTATCATACTAGCTTCCAAGAATTACGAAAATTGAGGCAGCTTGATTAACTGAACCAACTCACATTACACTATCACAGCTATTTTTATGCTCTGGATATGAATGAAAAAAGAAATGTGTACAACAGTCAAATTTCCCTTTGTGAAAAGCATTGTTTATCCTGGCATAAGATGTACAACTGTTCATTCACGAAAGTGAAACAAAAGAGACACACTTTCACTGGCTCATTAAAAAAAATCCTGATTTTCTCCTGTGTAGTCCAATCAAATAGAAAAGATGCTTTTTATCAATTTACATTTGCTAGGTATATGATTATCCCATCTAAAATGAGACTTACTGAATTAATACCAACACTCATCCTCCTTTTTTTTTTTTTTTTTGAGCAAGGTGGGTAGGGAATCAACTGAGTTTTAGCAATAGGTCTACAAGCTGTACAGAGATTAAACCTCAAGGCATGATTTTGGAACTGACTAGGTCAAAATCAAATCATAGAGAAGTCAGAAGTCAGTGTCACTCCATCCTGTTATCTTTAGGGGCAGCAGGAACTGAAAATGAAGGGACCAGAATCATTAAGGTAAAACCACAGAATGAAGTAAAGCTAGCCCCAGGAATGAACCCCTTAATCCAGTGGAATCATTGGTAAACTGATTGGAAAACTCACCACTGGCTTCTAATTTTACCTTTTAAACATATACTTCAAATATTAGCATAATCCATTAAAATGAAAAATCTTGTTCACTCAATGCATATATACTCTGCTGAATTGATATGGTAGTTAAAACTATGAGAGCATGATGAGAACGTGTAATCAAGTGTCTGGAGTTAAGAGGCAAAACCAAGGGCCAATCTTACTACCCCTTAGTCTCTATAAATCACTGACTTATAAGATGACCTCAGGCATGTAACTAGCTCCACGTCCTTTGCCTTAGCCAGCCCACTGGAAAACTGGTTAAAATTCACACAGACTTCACTCATAACTGGACTGAGAACTATTTTTTGTTCAAATCATTTGGCAGAGGTGGGAAGGCGAAAGGGAATGGCACTCCCAGGTGAAATCATGCCTTGCTTCCAAGAGTGACTGAACTTCCACTAAATGTCTCCTACCTTTATGTCTTGCCAGGTATCGACCAAGGAGAATTATAGAACATAGTGTTACAAAGACAACTACAGCCACTATTCCTCCTATAAGAGCGTGGTCAGGTCCGGTCTGTCCAGCCAAAGCATTTGGATCTAGAGGGAGAGACAAAAAAGTAAAAGTGGTCCTACACAGACAAAAAAAAAAATGACAGGAAAATTCACCATACCAAGTTTTATACTGATCATCCTGAAAATAGGGCATTTCCCTCTTTAACATTCAGCATGGTTATTCCCACTTTTACTCCCAGGATCTTATCAACAACACAGTGCTGCTTGTATTCCCAGATTGTTAAAACCCTGAGGACATCACGGTTATGAAAAATATTACCTTATTCTTCTTTGGCAGAGGTTATTAAATGGAAAAGGTTTCTAGCTTTGTCCTCGTCATTTTACAACTGAAAACCTGGCCACAGCTATTTATAGAAGGAAAAACAAGGAAGTGAGAATTGGGGATCGGATAGCATCAGCAGAATAGTGTCTGCATAATACATAATTTATAGAATTGATTCTCAGTGGGGAACCCTTATATGTTCTCTTCCTCTCATTCCTATCCCCTTGCACCAGAAATAAAAAGGCGGATAAAGTGCAGCTGTGCCAAGTTCCTCTGCACATGGCTGAGTCTCCGTGGATTTGGTCAGATAAAGGTATCAGGCAACCTGAAAGCTCATCATTCAGTCTCAGGCATCAGTTTGTGAATTTACTACAAACACTCGATTAACACCCAATGTGAGCAAGCTGTAGAAGATATCACAGAATCACAGAGTCAGCTAGGATGGGAAAGACCTTTGAGATCATCAAACCCAACCAAGGAAGTAACACCACCTCGTCAACCAGTCCATGGCACTTCTTCAACACCTCCAGGGACGGTGACTCCACCACCTCCCTGGCAAGCCCATCCCAATGCCCAACCCCTCTTTCTGTGAAGAACTTCTTCCCAACGTCCAGCTTAAACCTCCTCTGGGACAGCACTGTGGTGTTGTTAAACCTCATGTTGTTGTATTCAGCCCATCGATCCAGCCCAGTCCAGGTCCCTCTGCAGAGCCCTCCAACAGATCAACACTCCCCCACAACGTGGTGTCATCTGCACATTTGCTAATGGCAGGGTGAATTAGCAGGTTCCTTTTCCCAACTCTGTGCAGAGCACTGGGAATTCTGTCAGATTCCAGTGTTCTGTGCTGGTTATTTGCCTGTTCCATTGCCCGATGCGTCACAAAAGTTGCAAAGAGACACAATCATGGGGAATGGCACTACTCTGGGGTGAGTAATTCTTCAGAGCTTTTAACAATGAACCCATGACTGTTGACTCAACAGATAAATGCAGAAGAAGGTAAAAATTCAATCTGAGGATCATGATATTCCTATTATAATGAAAACTCCTCTGCTATGAAGTAATAGTAATTCTCTGAAGATGTTATTAGCATGTACTGTATGTTGCAATCAGTCCACTCTCACTGCTTCAAGGGCATTTCCCTTGTAGGAGCTGTTTATATTCTTCAAATAGCTTGCAAACAACTTCTTTGCTTTGCAAAAGGGAAAGGCAGGAAAAATATTTACACAGAAAAAAGTGCCAGTCTGTGAAGATAATAGGAAGGCCTCTAATAATACTGAGGTGTGATTCCATAACACCATAATTACATCCTGCTGACCAGGATTGCTGCATGGCAGTGAGATGTATGTGTACATCTGGTATGGGAGTCTCCTGAGATGCTACAAGGCCAAGTGCTGCTGCTGCACCCAGGTCAGGGCAAATCCTGCTCTCAGTCCAGGCTGGGGGATTAACAGATGCAGAGCAGCCTGGCCGAGAAGGACTTGGGGGTGCTGGTGGATGAGAGGCTGGACATGAGCTGGCCTTGTGCTCTTGCAGCCCAGAAAGCCAAATGTGTCCTGGGCTGCATCCAAAACACCACGGGCAGCAGTCAAGGGAGGGGATTCCGCTCCTCCACGCCACTCTTCTGAGACCCCATCTGCAGAACTGCATCCAGTACCGGGGTTTCCAGCACAGGAAGGACATGGATCTGTTGGAGTGAATCCAGAGGAGGACACTGAGTTGATGTGAGGGATGGAGCACCTCTCCTATGAGGAAAGGCTGAGAGAATGGGGATTGTTCGGCCTGGAGAAGACATGGCTTTGGGGTGACCTAATTGTGGCCTCCCAGTACCTGAACGGGGCCTGCAAAAAAGATGGAGAGACACTATTTAAAAGGGCATGTAATGATAGGACCAGGGGAAATGGCTTCAGATTGAGAGTAGGTTTAGATTAGATTTTAGGAAGAAATTTTTCGCTGTGAAGGTGGTGAGACACTGGAACAGGTCACCCAGAGAAGTTGTGGATCCTCCGTCCCTGAAAGTACTCAAGGCCAGGCTGGATGGAGCTCTCAGCAACCTGGTCTAGAGGGAGGTGTCCTTGCCCATGGAACTAGATGATCTTTAAGGTCTCTTCCAACTCAAGGCCTTCTTTGACTCCAAGATCTACAAACACATCTGTATATAAATATACTGTTACATAGATGAAATAAAAGAATCCTGTTTTCCCCTCCTTTTGGAAACCATGAAGAGTTCTGAAACTACACTTTCAGGCTTGCTGGAGCACAGAGTGGTGTGCCCACTGTTATAGATTCAGTTCTGCTCTTAACAGTCACTGGACTCATCAGGCATGACTCTGTCACTTATTGCTGGCTTTCCGAGCTCCCACACCTTTCTCTTCCAGCTGCCACAAGGACTCTGGGGAAGCTGGTCATAGCACTTCTGTGGACATGGTGGCAAATAATAGGTATTATAAAGTCAACTCTCCTGCATCCCCTTCCACCTCCACGTCCTCCTGGCATGGTGCTGCTGGTGGTGGCACCACGCTGAGTATACATAATTAGTCCAGCGGGACATTGGCTCCATTTTGGTCATTAAAACTGACCCCAAGTCCTGTGCACCAGCAGACTCATGGCGGAAAGCAAGAGTGCTGGATCGTTGCCTTCCCAAAGCAAGAGCTTGGAGCACTCAGCCACCCTCTCCCCTGCCTTGCAAGGGCTCTGTTTTCTGAGCAGAGCAAGGAGGAGGTGGCCGCTCGCTTGAGAAGGTGGAAGGCGACAGCTTGCTGCAGGAATGTCAGTCTGCTTGAGCCATCTAGAAAATTCCTCCTTTTGTGGTGCCTGTGGCAATGCTGAGTAAATTTCCTCCCTGCAGCAGAAGGGCAGGACCCATTTGGACTCTGAGGACCACCCATGTCCCCAAGCCCTGTGTGTGACCTGCAGGAGATGCTCTGGGACAGCACCGGGACAGGAGCAGCATGAACGTGTTTTCCCACTAAAAACTGGCTCCTGCTGGTACGCTGCCAGCAACACTGAAGAATAAAAGGAGATCTTTTAAGGGATAATATCGTTCCTGATGCAGAGTATAATCCAGAGAAGGGTTAGCCCAGACCTTTATCTAGAGGCATTTTTGCAAAGCTGATTGAAGTGCACAGCCTTAGCTCAATACCCAGACTTACAACGCATGTCATCTGTGGGCTGTAATAAACATTACAGATAAAAATCCTCACAATACACTGAGATAAATACGCCTCTGTGTTTTTATCCTCAGGTGATTTCCTACGCAGAGCAACTCACTCCTCCTCTGACACACCTGATGTGACTACAGAAATGACCCAAAGCCAGCATAAATAGAAGGTTTCCACCTATTAGTGTGCATTAATGAAATTCTAATACTGCTACGGGCTTAAATTTTTTAGCATTAAAATTAATGTAGGTATTCATTGGACTGCAAAAGTAGCATCATATTTTTTGCTCTCATCTCAACCTTGCTATCAAAGCCAGATTATATTGGTTGGTATTGCTAGAGAAGTTTGTCCAGAAAAAAAAAAAAAAAAAAATTATACATGACCTAGTACTATTACATTACCAGTGAACAATTAAAAAAAGGAAAAAGGAAAGGGAGGAAAGAAAGGAAAAGATGGAAGTGAAGAAAATAAAGTAAGATCTTTAAAAGTGGCCAAGATTTTCCTAGGAAACAAGCCTTTTTTCCATGTCAAAATGAAAATCTGTACAACATAAACAATATTCTGAACAAGAAGCATACCTCATGAATAGTCTCCTCATAGAAAAATAATGTTAGCATTAAATATAAATATGCTCTACATTATGCATACAGAGTAATGCACTATACTTTTGCCTTTCATGAAATGACCTAAGCCCCATGAGTGAATTATAGATCTGGGGCTTTCTATCGTGGTATAAATAATTACTATTTCAAAATGTGCCCGGACAGTATCTGAAAGACAGAATATACAGGGATTTGGAAACTATGCTTTTTTGTATTTTAGGTATTCATACAGGGAACTTGCATAATGATTCAAGTGTTCTGGGCACTAGTATTAGCAACTGCCATTAAAGTTCCTGAAAGTGCAACGTGTGTTTTTGGGCTCTGACCACTTCACAGTTTGCTTTCTAAAAACAGAATACTATTCAGATGATTTTTAGATTCACTTTTTAAGCTTCATGGACTTTACCAAGTCAATCCTACTCTGCCATACACACAACTCCAGCACATGAAATCTTAGGTATGCAACTGTGCAATAAATACTTATAATTCAGCTGTTTCCACTAAAAAAAAAAAATAGATTACACTGTTACTGTTTTAATACATACTGATTTTTACTGCACGAGCACAGGCAGCTATTGCAGTCATGGCCTGAAACAGTGAGATTACAATTTTGCAATCCGACTAGACCTTCAGAGATCAGTTCTTTTTCCTGTTTATTTCATCCTTTGATGAAACTAAGAAAATCTTATAAAAACATAATGGCACAAAACGTCATAATTCTCTTTCATTTCCTCTTTTTTCCCCTAAATTTAGAAAGCTTCTTCGAAATACTGATTGCCAATGCTGTGAAAATGTACCCATTTCCAACTTTTGGGATTTCCCTGTTACTGTTTGTTCACAAACAGTTAATACACTTAAAAGAAATAACACACGCTTAAATTAAATAACACTCTTAAATGGACTAAGAGGAAAAAGAAAATATCTAATTTGTTAAGAGATGAAACACATCAGAGAAACCTTACACCTAATAAATAAGTAGATACATGCTTTTTATGACCTGCTGACAAAGTTTCAGCACAGAATATTTTAATCTGAATTCACACTTTAGTTAAGCAGAGAAATTTTGGAATAGTTTTTCATGCTTTTGCATAAAGTGTATGTTAATTATTCACCTAATTTCAGTTTCTTCATGCATAAGTTTCCTTCTTATTTATGCAGAGTTGACTTGACTGAGCAGACTGCAGGAAAGGGTCAGATAACCCTTTCCTGAGCAAAGGCAAAACAAGCACATTTGTGAATGCTGAAATGGCATATTTTGGGGAATATGTTCTCAAGCGGCCCCCTCTTTTGCAGAACTTTATCAACATGCATTTTTGGCTCATATGCTGAAGTTTAAAAAAAAAAAAATCACTCTGAGCAGGAGATGACCTAGGTTTTGAGGCATCCAAAATAATAATTTGTTTTGGCCATTTCTACTATAACAAAAACTGGAAACATCCTAATTTGCTGTGGAGCTTAAATAGCATTCACAAAATGAAGAGTTATTAAGTATATGTATTATTCATAAATTACTGTTCCTTAAGGCTGGGGAAAGAAAGGGCCGTCCCATTTCTCACAGAAGTACTGAAACCAGCAGCCTACAGTCACTTTTACTGATTTCATGAATAATCAAATGCTGTGGCAAAGTAGAATTGCTCCAATAAGGGATCCTGAGGCATGGCTCCATGTTACAATTTATATGGCAGAAAAATCTCTTCAAATGACTCCTGATTGTTTCCCCATATTCAGGGGGAAACCTGAATATATAACCGCCAGAACAACTCACCAGTATTTCACACTTTTGCAAAAGGTATTGTTTAAAGGACTGGCTCAAGTCAGATCAGTAAAGCAATGTCCATTTTAGGGTGGGAAAACCCAGAAAGTACAAAAGTTAAGTAAATAGCTCTGTCTTATTTGAAAGGCTGTTGAATTGATGCAGATGAGGGCAAAAATGAGTGGTGGGAGACTGTGAAGATTTCTGCAGAAAATCTAACAAGGACCCTCAAATCATGAGACATCTAAACTTGCACTGTTCTGAAGTGTCCTAGCCAGCAGAGAGCAAACTGCAAAAAGTATGGGGAGCAAGTAGTTTGAGGTTGTTTGAAGTCCATCAGTGAATGTAAATTACATTAGAAATATTCCCCATTAAATTTTCTCTTCATATCAGCTTAATTTCCCAAGGACAGAGAGCTTGTGTTATGCACTTTCAATCTGTTCAAATTACTTAAGAACTGTGGATCCATTACAACAAGTTTTAAGAGGCAGTAAAGAACTTAAGATTCTTGTTTTCTTATAACTAACCTGAGAGGGCAGGTCGCAGCAGGAGCTCAGAGCTTATTAGATACCAGAGAATGTGTAGGAAGGATGCCTTTATAAAAACCCTAATAGAGACAAAAGCTTCCGTCAAAATCTCTGCCCAAGAATCAATTTTTCATTAGAGGTTTCTCTCCATTGCAAGTACTTTGGTGTCCAGGATGGCACAGATGCCGTTTGAAGCTTTTCACATGGTTAGGTGGCATTTATAACCTCTGAGCCCTTGCCACCTCACCCTTTTCTCTTTTCCCTAAAACCCACCCTTTGTGCTTCTCTTCCTTCTTGTCTCAGCTCACCCTGCAGTATTTCTATAATTTGGTTAAAAAGCCACGAGGCACAATCTCACGGAAACCAGAGAAGATTTCTTTCTGCAGCTTATGGCACAAACTTGGGTTTTAAAATGTATTTAGACTAATGTCATTTCCAAGAGTTAGCCATAAGGTTCATAAAATATTTAACTGTCCCACCAATGCAAGTTTGGGGAAAAAAGGTAAAACTTAAAAAAAATCAAAACAAGCTAAAAAACCCCCAAACCAAAAACCTCAAAACCAAAACCTCAAAACAGAACCTCAGTGATCTGGTTTTACATCAGTAGGAAAACAGACTAAAGTGGGAATTGTCCCACAGTATGGATAGAAGGTTAGACTGAAGTGATAGCTGACAAGGTATCTGCCTTAGGAAAAGTGGCACTAGTGCTGTCTGTGATAAATGCTGGTAAGTAGAAATTACCCATTTTTAGCATCTTAATTTGGGCACCGCAGAGTTCAATTTCCCTTTCCTGGCCTGGAAGGCTGAAACAGGTATTTTTAATCCCTTTTTGTAATATACTACTAAGCACTAAAATACTTGTATGCCAAACTTGTGAAACTATTGTTAAGAGGGAAAAGAAACTTTCTGCACCTTCATTTAAATTGCAAAGAGCAGCTGCCCAAAGGGGCTGGTTGTGAAACTCGTTGAAAATGCGTTTTGTTATTAACCAATTCCAAACTTAAAATATGTGACAAGCTTCTTTATCCTTCAGTGCCTGAAGCAAAGAAGAACAAAACAGTGTACTAATATACAGCACATATAAACTGCTATTTAAATAGTAGAACATCATCAACCATAGCGAAGACAGGCAGAAAAAAATACTTCTAAACCTTCAAAAGAATTTATAGCCTTTTCTTCCCGTTCTACTGCAGTAGCACATTTGGCCCATTTTGCCTCTAAGTGGTTTTTTTTTTTTCCACAGTACTGAATTTTATATACATTCCTATTAAGAAGAGCCCACATCCCAGAAGGATAATAGTCCCACGCTAATGTTTCAGCAGCTGAAACTACGGCTCCTTTCGAAGAGCTCGTGTTGTTCTCATGAAGCTGAGGCTTCTCTCAGCAGAGAGGAAAATGCAAATGTCTTCTGATGTGTATTTGTGAGTAGGTAGCTCTTGTCAAAGTGAATAAAAGCATTACCCATACCTATTTATTTTGTAAATGTATTTTTTTTAAATGCTTAGAAGAGAGCTGTATACCTACAACGTTAAGATGAAAAGCTTTACAATATTTTTCAGGGTCCTTAGAGCCTCGTTCCATATTTTGTGCCTGTGTCATTGACACATTTTTTAAGATATTTTACTTTCTCTTTTTTTTTTTTTTTTGTCCTTAATGCTGCTTTAAAAGCTCCAGTTTCCTGAAGGGAACAGTTCCTCTAATTAGAGCACATAAAAGACTTTTCTTATTGACAACATTATATTTTTGGCTGTCAATAAACTCATTAATTGCTTCAGACTTTGTCTTAGGAAAAAAAGAACTGAAATCTGCAACTTTTTGCTTTCATCTTATTTTCTGTAGAGGATAATTAAGTCAATTCTGAGTTTGAAGAAATACTTGCAGCCCATCCAGCTATAACTTCTGCCTACTGAAACAGGAGGCTGTAGGGAAAGAGACAACTGGCACAGATGACATGAGAATTTCCCTGTTAAGCTGAATGAGTCAACTGTTCCAGCATTTTAATTCTTTTTCCTGTGAAGTTCCAGAATGCTCAGTGCCTTCACTGCAGTAAAAAAAAAGATTGAACTTTGGAAACATGCAGCTATTGCATACTTAAAAAAGAAAAAAAAAGAAAAAAGAAGAACCTGTTTCTACCTAGAAAAATGTGATCCATGACTTCCTACTTTGGCAGAAAAACCACATATTTCATATGTGTCATCTTTCTTTTGATGACTTTCCATCAATTAATATAGGAAGATCCCTGCTCTTGGTTTTCTTTGTCAAAAAAGGCCAGAGACCAGATGGAGTAGGTGTGCACACAGCTCCTTTTCCTGTCACCAGAAGTTAATTATCTATATAAATATTAAACCATTCTCTTATGAATACAGAAACTGGAGATGCCAGTTTCTTCCCCCTTTCTTAGAGTACCTTTAATCTGTGGCTTTTGGTCTCTTCCCACAGACTTTGGTTTGCTAGAGAAAACACGACCAGGACTGTGTAGGAAGGGAGAGTGGCACCCGTGCTCCCTGGAGTTGGCTGAGCGTGGGCAACTGCTCCTGGCTGCCGTCACAGGGGCTGGGGCCAGACTCAGATGGTCTCTGGCAGTCTTATCTTTCACGTATCAGGAGAAAGCAACTCATTATCACCATAATACACATTAGGAATTACGGGGAGATTGCTGAGAGAGCGATGGCTCAAAGCATTAAAGCGATCGTTCAAAGCTTCCTCCTCTAACTGAAGGAAGCCCCAAGAGCTTAAGCCTACTGGAAAGTAGCATAAATATTTCCACTGTGACTTCTCTGCCACCTTGTTTTCCATGCTATCTGTTACATGAACTCCCTCACTGTTTCTCAGAGCTAATCAGTATCACTGCAGAACTCAAATAATTAATACCACCACAAGTAAGCAGGGGAAGAAAGACACACTTTCAGTCTAGAAGTGGCACGGAGCGAATGGATGGGAAGGATCAGTGGAGAGAGAGACAAAGCTGTTCCTGATGGCAGAAGCTGGGGAGGAGAAGGTTTTCTGACCACTAAGACAGAGCCAAACACTGTTCTCACTGTTAGCTGAGAACAGGTAGGGATGGGTAAAGACCAGAGAGATAGCAACGGATTCACAGTCGTACAAGATAGATTGTACTGAATATGTTCATGAGAGTTTTAAAACCAAGAAGGGCAGATTTAATTTAATTGAAGAACAGCTCTAATTAAAACTTAGTTCTGTGGTGGAAGAAAACCTATTGTTCAAATGAATTCTTTATGCTTGTCATACTAATTTTTTCTTACCAAATCAGATTAGAATAATTATAAGCCTATAATGACATCAAAACACCCCAGTAAACCAGCCACTTACAGCCAGAATCTGACACCTTATTCACGCTGAACAGCAATTTAATCTGTCATGGGACTACTCAGCGTGAGTAACTGTAACAGAAGAGCCTCTTTGGCAGTTAATAGTATATTTTATCTGTCAATGTATCTCCAGATCAGCCAGGCATACTTGAGGTTAGGGTAGTAACTGATCCAAAAGAGGATGTTGACCGATCCAGCTCATCTCAGAAAAAGAGATGTGAGGGACATTAGCAGAGATAGCCTGCTGTAATGCACAGAGTAACAGAAATGAGGTGTAAATTATTGATAAGGTCAGCACCACTGTTAATATGTGAGGCATCTTCTATAGCTGCTCTAATTAGGGCACAAAATCTTATGTGAATTCTTTGTGACAATGGCAATATCCATTTGTGAAGTTCCTGTCCAAGAGATAAATCTACCTTCAATTTGTTTGAATTTTTTCCTGTGGTTTAATTGAATGCTATCCATTCTTTATGCCAGCCCTGTACTAATGGAAACAACAATATTTTTCCCCTTTTAATAATGACATGCTTGATGGAATTCAGTATCTTAACCAAATTCTCCTCTGGGAACATTAAGACTGTTGTTTTCCGATGCCTTAAAGTTAAACACCATCCAGCTATCAGTAAGAGATTGTTTGCTCTTAAAGCCATTGATTGGTAATGGGTTTGCTAAGAATAACATTGGTCTTTGCTTTCCTAAAGGCTTTCTGTATTCATTAAAAAATGAAGTTACACAGTGTTTGGTTTATGGGCCTATTTTTTCTTTCCTTTTTTTTTTTTTTTTTTAACTTGGCAACATGCATTAATTTCCAGCAGCATGATCTCCACTGTCAGCACCACTAGCTGCAACACACCCCGATTCTACCAAGGGGGTCACATCCCCACCAGTTTGCAACTGACAGATTCATTTCCTACCTTCTCCTGAGACAGGGCTGAGAAACCAGAGGTCCACTGTAATTACTATGTATATTTCAGATTAAATAAATGTGATAAAAGCCTCCATCTGGCTGTTGATCAAATGTGCAGAGGCAGGCTGATTTTCAGTGACATATTACAATATGTCTCTTGTAACAGTCCCTCATGCCAGCCCGTAAATTACTTACATTTGGGATTACTTGACTACGGCAGACAGAAATATTACTCACTGCTAAAGTGCTGCCTACTGGGAGCATGGGAGACGTGGTCTAATCTTAAAGTTGTTAAGCAAGGCATTAAGAAATAATGGGGCCATGTTTATTTTACTAAATGCTGATTGTGCTCACACTGTTTGAAGATGGCAGACCCAATTTCATAGCAGCCCGAGCTTGTTCCAGACGCTGGAAAGCTGTAGAAAGTCTAACACTGGGGAAATAAGCATCAGTAGTGTTCTTGAGGAGAACTTTAAAAACCAGGAAAATCCTGGAAATATGTCAATAGTTTCAAATTATACACTATCTGCAGAAAAAAAAAAAAAAAAAAAAATCAGTAGTTCAGGGCCTTCCATCTAAGAAAAATCCCAACCAGAAACCTCAAAAATGAAACAATACAAATTTCAAGAAAAAAATAGACAATGATGCTGCCATTTCACTATTTACTTTACAGCTCCCCTTGCAGTGGTGGCTGCAACACGTGGATGATCAAAATTTAGTACATTACTGAAGGTCTTTTAAAAACTAATGGTAAGAAAGAAAGGCTGGGGAAAAATATCTGGAGGATATTCACAGGGCAACTAATTGTGGTTTGAGGGGCTTTTCTGATGATTTACAGCTTCTTGAGCTTTATAGCTCACAGATCAACAACAAAATTAATTCAAAATTGAGAATACAAGGCTTATTAAAAAAAAAACCAAAACAAATATCATTTCCTAGTCAAAGGATGGATATTTCTGATCTACCCTATTACATTGTCATGGTTCTTATTGCACATCCATTCTGCCCAGAAAGTGTACCAGGATACTTCGCGAAAATCAAGGAGAGTTTTGGCCTTGTAAATTCTTGTTCTAAAGCTGAGCAGAACACCCTTGCTGTTCTGCAGCTCTAAGAAGGACAGCATCCTTCTACTACAGTGGTTAAAATTTGTTTCCACCGAGACATGGGTGTGGAAAAAAGTTCTTGGAAGCATTACTAGCCTAAGAAAAATCTAGAAATATTCTGCTCATCTCCTATGTGATCACTCCAAAAAGTAACTTTTCCTTTCTTTCCCTACTCAGTTCTTATTCTGTTTTAACTGCATGAGATTTTTCATATAAACCCTTCACCTTAAATTGTCTCATTAGCCTGCATCACTTAGCATCCACTCTTACTTAACTGAAGTGGTTCATTAAATGACATTTCCTTTTAAAAGACCTCTAAAAACTTAGTCCTCTCTTTAGGAAGTCAAGAAGACAAATTGTGAAAGTAGGAAACAATGTTCTAAACAAACCTGGAATTAACACAACTCTTCCAAATGCCACTGCTGAGCAACTTTTCTTTACCTCTTTCCTTTTACCCTTCCTTCCTTATAAGTCTGTTGACTTTACATTAAAGCCATGTTAGGGACAGGATGTTTCTCTGAAGTACTCTGAATGCTGAGACTGATTAAAAATAAAGACGCCCTTCAAAAACATGATTTTGATCATTGTGACGCCCTCTTTGATGCAGAAGCTTTTGTTAGTCAGCAAAATTTTGGATATGACTATCTAACCAACATCTCTAACAATATCATTCCCGACATGCAAGCAGCAGCCACTACATTCAGCTGAAAACCAGAGAGTGTTTCTGAGAGCTGTGATGCCAAGTGTGGATATTTCAAGGGTGTTACAGCCCTTAATTCAGTAAAACATGTAAGCATGCAACAAATGAGACTTATGACACGATTCAGTGCTTTTGTTGATTTGGAACTGGGCTGTTAGGTCCCAGCTCCAGTTTGCAAGACACTGGCTACCAGAGGAGACACAGGCAAGTTAAAGAAGCAGCTAGGAATCCTTTAACTGTGAGAGGCAGTGCTTTAAGCCTTGTTTTTAGCCTTTCCTTGCCTTCTGGAAAGCTTTAGCAAGCTGCTCCTCCTCCCACGGAGGTGAGATTCGTGAATTCAGAGCCCGTTGTGACAGCTTCTCTCTGACACCAGCACGTCTGGGTCTGGCGCCAGTGGCAGCAGCGAGCCCGCGGCGCTGGGCAGGGCATAATCACAAAGTCCCTGTGGCTGGGAGCAGCCTCTCATCAAAGCCCTGCTCCTGTCACCTGGGCCAAGGAGGCAGCATGGGGCCTGTTCCTTCAATATCCATTTCGATACTTCATGTGGAAAGCGGGTTTTTTTTTGCCCCTCACAGTCGAGCAAAATCATAAAACCGTGTGCTTGCGATGCTTAGTCCGCTCACAGCAACACGTAAGGGCCAGAGGTTGGGCAGGTGCTCCTCCAGGACATCATGCTGGCGGCACCCTTTGAGAGGAAGGTTTTTCCAGGCAATAAGCGTGGAAAATCAGATTTAAATCCGTGCCATTCAACAAACGCCTTGACGTGTGCTTTGGCAAAGTGTTCTCCTAACGTGAGCCTCAGTTCCTCTTGAATAAAGTGAGGCTCAGGAACAATGTATTACCTTGACTCATAGAAGGAATTATAAAAGAATAATTTTAGATATCACAGTAGTATTGGCAAGGCAGGCACTTTACCTGCCTTTACACACAATATTCTATATAATAATATTTTAAAACATTTGGAATGGACTTCCGTGGGTTTAATTTTTACTAAGCTTTTTGTTGGATATGTATATATTCATATATTTATTTTTTCTTGTATAAAAGGAAACTGAGTATCTATTATTATGAATTTGCATAATGAAGAAATGAAAAGCTGGATGCTTTTATTTCAGAGAGATGAGACTGAACAAGACAGCCTTACGCAGTTACGCCACTGGAAGTAATTCACACCAGGTAACTGATGAAGATAAAAATAAACAGAAATATGGGAATAAGCCAGAAATAGCATGAATCTACTTCCAGATTATGGAAACAAACAGAGAAGTCTTAGGGATGCTGTTAAACGTTGTTAAACAGGTCAACGTGAACCCTTGGGTTCATAAATAACCTTGAATTTAACAGGAAAAGATGTTCCATTTTAATAATAGAATCATTGAAGATGTATGTCAGCCAATACAAGAAGGTACTGTAGAATTAATGTTTAAAAAATGAACAGCTATGCTCTCCTGGCTTCAGTTTCTTTTTCACCCCAGTAATGTCTACTTTCTCACAAGTGCTAATAATTTATGCATTACAATTAAACTTAGAAAATTTTGATTCAAACTTCTTTATATTTAGTTACACGAAGTATCTAAAATCTCAGGGGAGCAATTAAATATTAAATGCTTTATTTGTATGATAATCAAATGCAACAACACAGTTTGGAACTTTAAAATTACATGAAGCAATCAAACCTGCATCTAGTGGTCAAGGTTTCAGGGAACAATATGGTAATCTCACTATTCTTGTCACCACTGAGCAACAAAAGCAACCACAGCAGTCACAAAAAAAGAGCCATAAAATGTTAATGTTTTAGAATAATGGGTGCAAAAGCAGAGTGACTTCTCTTAATAACTTAAGTAACCATTCCAGCACGACAAATTAGGTATTTACAGGGACCTTTGTGCCTTACATTGCTGCCACATGGTTAAATCTTAATTTATAAACCACTATTGTTCCAAAAGCTACCATGGCTCTGCAGGTATAAACCATAATGCAATATATTTAACACAATGTATGAGCAGATGCTGGGAGAATTACATTATTTCATGCTGAAGAAGAGGAAGACTTGAAGGAGGAAACGCTCTAGCTATCTTCTACTACAGGGGAAGGAGAAGAGATGATGTAGCCAGATTTTCGTTAGAGGTGTGCAAAGAAGAGAGGCAATGGACACAAGCTGGAACACCAAAAGTTCCAACGAGCTACTAAGAAATTCTTATTCACCACAAGGATGGTCAAACACTGGAACAAGTTACCTAGAAATGCTGTGGGTTTTCCATGCATGGACATATGAAAAAATTCACCTGAATGAGGCCCTGAGCAACCTGATACATCACGGCCCTGCTCTAAGCTGGGCTTGGACCAGCTGAGCTCCAGAGGTCTGTTAAAACTTTCATCATTCTGCAGTTCTAGGATATGGGCCATAAGCCACCAAAATGAAGAATATATGCAGAAAAAAAATGTTTTGCAGTTTTCTGCATCCTAAAGTGAACAATTAATAATAAACCAGCATCCAGGATGATGCCAAGATCCTGCTATTGCTTTAGGTTGTACAGTTCTTCCTGTGTTGCCCTACATTGCTGCCATCACTGTCATAGCCATACTGCAAAAATTCAAAAGGCTTCACAATTACTTTTCTCCTACCTTCTAGAAATGAGCACGCATGAATCAGACAGCAGGAGTTCACATACAATCTTATAAATTATACCACAGAAAGCAGGTGTATGTTAGCAGAGGAAAACTCTATGTGATATAAAGGGCCTTTTCTTCCTGTAATAATTTTTTTTTTTCTCAGAATAATCTGTTTTTAATCTCATAAACAGGGTCTCAGAATTCTAGATAGAAACCCCCAAACTGTATATTCTACACTAGATTATTTCAGAGAATGTTTTACAAAGCATTACACATAATGAGAATGTCAAAGATCAGCAAATTGTTCCAATGGACTTTCCATCAAATTATGTTTACAATTACTGAGGGGTTAGATTTGCAAAGAAATGAGCTGGCATTTCAGCATTCTGTGGCAATTGCAGTACTTTCAGTTAGGATTTCAGCTTTATGGCCAGCTTGACAAAACTAGTGTAATTCTGTTTTCCTCAGGTATAGCTAGGTTTATTTATAGGAAGGTCAACTCATTTGAAATATCTTGTATCTCTTTACTCAGTAGAGAAATTGTCATGCAAGTAAAACTCTGGATGGTGGTGTTTCTCTGTAATAGAAGGGAGTAAGAACCAGCAACCACAGAAATTGCTTCCCTGCCTGTCAGAGTTGACATTCAATGCACAAAACATTTTGTAGATAAAAATATACTGAAGCTTATCTCCATGTAATAATAGTGAGCACGTGTTTTGCAAAGTACCCCGCAGACCCCAAACTCAGCAGGAGCTCTGATGAAACTACTACGTGGAAGCCCTCATCTAACAGTCTGACAACTAAATACATGGTCCAAATCTTCTCCCCAAACCTGAGGAGACAAAAATCCTGCTGCAAAAATTCTGGCCTGAAATTTCTCTCCGCCCCTGAGTTTCCTGTGGGAAAACATTCTGGAGTGCATCAGCCATCTCTCTTTTCCTCCCACTTCCCCAAATCCCTTCCTCTCTAGTGACATAACCTGACTTTAAGGAGAGGAAAATTTCTTGGAACATCTCTTAATTATATAGTTTCCCAACTCTATCTAGGAGTGTGCTTACACACAGTTTTCTGTGTCTCCTGCCTTCCACAGCTCTCGCACCATCCTTTTCCTCTGCTACTTTTCCATGAAAGATGCTCAAACAGCTTCAGCAAAGCTGTCATTTAAAATGACTTCACCAGTGTCACAAGCATCTGCACAAATCCTGTTGTTGCCTGGCTATTTTGTTTTTGTTACTTCCTGCTATTGCTTTGGAAGTGAAGAAATTTTCCCTGTCCCACAAGTAGGCTCCATGAGACCTCTGGCATTTCTTTTTCCTATTCAATCTGAATGTGTACTCAAGATGAGAACCAAATGAACATTTAAGTATCTTTAGTACATCTTAAGGCAAATTTGAGCAGCGAAGTCATGAAGAGTGTTCACAGAAGAGTGGCTTAACCCATTTTAAGGACAGCAAGACAAATGCATCCCTGAAAACACATCCTTGGAGAACTGATATGCTGTACTGCACATGCCTAGAGGCAGCATGTCTTTTTTTACATCTGTGGTCCTGCCTGCCCCAAAAAGTTGTTTTAAATTCACAAAGTAGGTGTCTCTAGCCCTAAGTTGCCTGAGGGCTCAAGCAATTTGTTCTGCCTCAAGAGTGTTAACTTGAAAACACTGAATTCAAACCAAAATGTCCTAACCGCAGTTATTTTATTCAAGATGCAACATGAAGGGGAACAGAATCGTTATGTTTCACTAGGGATGTAGAAGTTAACAAAGAATATTAAAATAAATACAATTCTTCCATGCATAAAAGAGGGTGAAACCCCCTGAAAATAGTAAGGGAATCACCACAACAAAATTATATGTCAAGGCCATGACCACCTTTGCACTAAGAGACAGAAATGAGGTCCCCAGAAGTGGACGGTGATGTTATGTGAGAAGTAGGGCTTTGTGACTTTAATTTAAAATACACTACTTTTGAGTGGAACTATCTCAGAGCATTGGATAAACACAGGAGTTTCTGTTACCCAAAGACCACTTTGAATCGCCTCATTCTGCACTGATGTCCCCTCCTCTAGCTGACTGCCTAGCAGCAGGCACTGAATATCAGACTCCTTGGCTTTGTCCTCTTTTGACTGGTTGCACCTAGAGAGGCAAATACCTGCTGGGAAAATGACTCAGAAGATGATGGATGCAGTGATATATCTCCTATCTCATCTCCGTTTCGTACGTGAGCAAGTGCACGCTGACCAGCAATGGTATGATTTAGACCTGGCCATGAGCAAAATGTTCCAGAACTCTTAACAAGATATAAACTACAGTCAGCAGGGTGGTTCCTTGACAACACTTCATCTGTGAACGAAGTGGAATGCTGTATTTGAAGACATCATATATGAAGGATATTGCATCATTAACGTGTTCCTCTCCTTCCTGTAACAATTAGTTTGATGCCTCATGTTCAGGAGAATGCAGACTTTCAGTTAAAATCCTCCCTCTCCCTCCACCCTACATCTCTTCAGAGGTGTGGGTTTCTGTCACACCTGTTGATTTAAAACATGATGTTTTAAGCACACGTACATTTAGTTGATAGGGTATTTCACTCTGCATTCACTGCTATTTGGTTCAAACAATTCCCTTTTAGGACCTTATGACGGGAATTTTTAGTTGACTGACTAATTTTCTATACTATTAACATCTGAAAAATTTTATGAGAACACGGAAGAAAGCAGTGTATGTAAAACCTTGGAAAGTTTTCTTCTAAGCATCGCTTTTTCACAGAATTTATTTTCCAGTTATTAATAGGAAATCTGTAGAAGCCAAGATGCACAGTTAAATGTAAATCACATTGTCTAGTGTTGCTTAAATTTGTTCTTTGAAACATCTGCTTTTCAAGCTGTATTTACCTGTCTGCTGATAGTCAGACAAATTACAGCAAGATTTTTTTGCCTGAAGAGATGTCTGTCATTTCACAAAACAGATCCAATGAAAAGAAGTTGACTTCCCTTTTTCTGAAATACGCTGGGAAAAATAAAAAAAAAACCAAAAAGCCTCGCCCAAACAAAACAAATACTTCGGTTTTCCTTTATATCCAAGAAGAACTACACCAGCCAACCCTTTAAACAAATTCTATCACGACTGAGTCCTTCATCAGTGGCTTAGCACTGAACAGTTTAACACTGTGTACGTCTCATGCTTGCTTTACTTTCAGTAGCTAAGGATGCAGCCTTGTCCCATCTGACTCAATACACATTTCAAGCTTTTAAATATTTAAAACAACTTAAAACTACCACTAAGAGCTGTTGGCTGACAGAGATGGTTCCCAGCCAATCCCAGCTACTTCTGGGACCTTCTTAGTGTGAAGTGCTCAGAGATGTGTTTGTTTGTATGGAGAATACAAATCCCAATCTGCAAAGCACTGAACCGGTATTTTTTTCTCATGCACATATTTACATTGTGGCCTGGCGTATACATAAACAGAGGGTCACTGAGAAGGCTGCTTGTATCAGACTTGTAATCTTTAATGGAAGCCTGTCCTGCTATCTCAGAGCAGAGAGCAAAGTCTTGAATTGTGTACAGCCTGGTGGGAAAGAACGACCTCGTGCTGGTAAACCCCCAGGTCTAAGCAGTAGAACTTCAGGAAAGATCATACTGATCATTTCAAATCACATATTTTGGCATAACACCTTTTTATGGAGTGATTTTTTTTTTTTTTAGAGACAAGCCTTATAATCACCTGTTGCAGAAATCCCTGTTGAAAATGCTGACACATAAAAGAAAATGTTAAAAAAATAATAATTTTTTAGTCCATAGACTCACACAGAGAAACAAATACTGAGGGAAGCAACAGATAAAATCTCTCCTTTTAATTACCAGTTCTGAGAATCTGACTTTAAATTATTGCATCTCTTCATGTGCCAACAGGATGGATGGGGTTACTGGAGGACTAAAACAACTCCAGAGTATCATCCTTTAAAGGAGCAGCAGGGTGTAGGGGATCCATGACACAACAAAAGTACACGTTCAGTGGGTTGCTTAAAGAGAAAAAAAATGTTGTGAAGCCCTCCAATACAACACTTTGAAATGTCTCATATGTGCCTTCTGAGGAAACATAAAAAATGGTGGCTGTGATTGCTTTTTGTAACTGACAACAGCATTTGATATCAGATCTGGCTTTTTGAGGCACGACCTGTGTGAAGCAAGCAGCTGTGCATCAAAACGAAAATATTCTTCCAAGGAGCTACAAGAAAGGCCCAAGACATAAAAAGACTGATAATTATAACAGCACAAACATAATGAGCTCTGAGTGTAATTGATGGTGAGTTGAACTGTTCTTTCAAATAAAAAAAAAAAAAAATCAAACCATTTTCAACATGTTTAGGGAGAGTTATTCTACTGCTAACATTTTAATAGTGTTTTTACACCTACATTGTAGAGGAACCTTTTATTCCAAGAACACCCTGAAAACTGGATGACTCATTTCAATATTTTACACCTTGTGAAACATTTTAAACAAACTTGAAAACCAATTATAACAAAAGAAATGTCACACTGGAACTTTTGGAAAAAGCAAATTAATGTTTTCTTCACAGCGTTTTGTGCTTATTAACATTTTTGATACAAGAACAAAACCAAAAGATTTTAAGAGATTTTAAAGAAACAGAAGAGACTGGAAAGACTGTGAAAGAGGGAAAAGAATCTTCCCTATGAATGCAAACCTCTTTCTGTCCATTTTTCTCATTTCATTCACTTTAGTTCATACACATTGTTGAATCATAGCGATGCAGCCATGACTTTTGGTGCTTCCTACGTGACAGAACTGCTAAAATTCCGCAGAAAGGGTTACTGTACCTGTGGGTGAAACCAACCAGGACCAAGAAAAAGTACTAGATACATTTGTTCTCTCTGTTTGGAAGGGTTGGGGAAAGGAAAGGCAGATTTTCAAAGGTTTTTTAGAATAATGAATTAAAATGAGTGTGCCCTTCTCTTAGTTATTGATTTTATTATTAGTAGCTGGAGTACCAGTTTTATTTTACATATAGAGCTGTCTTTACCATTTGGGAAAATTAGAATTAGTGTTATAAACTGGCCTTGTGTTTGCTTCCTCCAAATGCTGCCCCTTTGCCCACCATTTACAATAAACCATGAGGGGTTCTTTAAACAGTGATAGGAAATAAAATATGTATCTTTCCCTGGATTTAACTACTGCCTCTTTCTATTCTTAATGCATTTAAAGACAGAAGCATCCCAACAAAAAAAAAAAATATATAAGGAAGCACAGAGGCTCTGCTTTGGATTTTCTGCGTGCACCCAAGTATTTAATATTCTCAATGAGGGGGTGCAGAAACATGGAATGACATCCTCTGTGAGAAGAGTGAGGATGGGAATAGCTCCAATGGTCAAACTCAGCCCCTGTTAAGTCAGGAAGAAACTTCAACTGGCAAAACCAGATTTCAAGGCAGAATGCCAGTCAGTGCTCTAGTCACTGTCGCATGATTACCAAAAATCAGGTGGGCAAACAACACATATTTTAGGATGCTTTCCCTTTTTCTTTTCTTTTCTTCTTTCCCCAGTTGGTTGGTTGCTTTGCTGTGGCTAAATTCCTTTTGTTTTCAAAGAATCTCATTTTCTGTCCACTGAAGCAAAACAGAAGAAAAAAAGTGAGAAAATGATGGGGCAACTAGGCAGGTAAAATCCTTGTAAATCCTACTCCAAACTGCTTAATATTCTGAATCCCTACTTCAGGGAGATAAAAAACCCTGTTGGCATAGTCTGAGTTGCACTGATGTCTGAGTAGGAAGAGTTTACTGTAGATTTGGAAGCTTTGCTTCTAAAAAAAGGAAAGAAAAAGCAAGAAATTAAGATTCTTCTGTTATGCTGGGGTTTTCTACAACACAAGCCTCAGTGATAAACAGAAATATAAACAAACAGAAATTAGAAGCATTAGAAGTGGTCACAAACTGCTGAAGGTCTCCATTTAATTAGCATTCAAACTGATAGCGAACCATCTAGCTCATTTTGATTCATTATGAAACACTACTGGAGAAACAGAAAAATAACATAATTCCTAATGATTAAGACTGCCATTATGTATATTTGTATAGGCATCAGACTCTTTTCAAGTTGCTGGGACCAAGCCAGGATTCCAATTTTTGCCCGAAGCAGGCAAGAGACTCCGCTGAAATGAAACTTTAACATCCCTATTGCAAACAAAAGCGTGCCTTGAGAGTGTGTGCTCAGTTCAATTGCCTGAACACACACACAGGGGCAGAGCCTTCTCTGCATCACCCAGTGGAAGACAAGTTCTGGTAAATGTTTGCTAGATATCCTTTAACATACCTCAAGCATCCTATTAGTACAGCTGTAGCACTGCATTAAGCTGAGGTATCACTTTTGGTTTTTTTTCAGCACCAGAAGATGTAATTGAGACACATTTAATGGGAAAGCCCAGAATCAACTCAATACCTTCTTCACCCACCCACCCTAACTCCCCCAAATTACCCAATCCTGAATATTCCCCTCACATATTCAGTGTAATATGTGCACAGTATTTTATACATGGAATTACTAGGTTAGACTCACAGGGCTCGACCACTCTAAGCCACTGTTCTTCAACAGCCTTCACTGATGTGTAGAAGCTAAGAGCCTGTTCAGGGTATGTAAAACCAAATAACTTAGATGAAAATGTCTCCACAGGTCATGAACTTCTACCCATTGACACCTCTCTAGTTGTTTCCCATCATTCTTCTCTCACTCATAAATGGGTGAGTATTGACCAAAAAAAAAAAAAAAAAAAAAA